>JBBPCY010000001.1:39041714-39072433 GCA_037974405.1 Brachyalestes nurse
TACAGGAGGGAAAGAAACTAATATTCAGGAGACGGGGAACGGGATCTACGAGGCGAGGACGAGGCGGCCGTGACAGTCTCATTTTACAGAATTTATTGTATGCAACTGCACTGCCCAATGGTCACATGACCACAAATACAACCTGCCTGCATTGTGCCAGAGATTCCACTGTATTATTTTCCAGCAATAGTAGTTGAATTTCATTTATAATCTTAAATCTTAATTTATGTTTTCAAAGATGTACATGAAAAGCTCTCCTCCACAGTGTCGCGATATCCAGGCTTTACATAAAGAGTCGGTTTCCTTTCAAGGATCTTTCCTGATCACTAAAGTCAATGTGTGTCAAATGTCAAACATGAAAGCATCGATGGGATTAAAAATGCAGGGAGACTGTGAAATGACCCAAGGCCAACCAGGTTGTGAGAGATGCAGCACTTTCCTCTTTCCTGCACTCTGTTCCCTCTTTTATGGCTCTGTAAAGTAGTGAGACTCCATTTTCTATTCATTACATATAGCTCTTTAATGAAGATGGAACACGCATCTGCTACTCATCCCTCGTGCCGCTTCTCGGTGATTTCACGAAGCTTCGCCTGGAGCTACATGATAATTAAGGCCTATATTGTCACTGAACCTCGCTCTTTGTGGGTCTGCGTAAAAGACAGAAGTCATTCTCTTTCCTTTCCTTTGGCTGTGCAAGCATGTATGGAGGTCCCAGTATTAAAGAAAGGTCTTTTTATTCAGAGATACAACATGCGACAGTAATGTGTTAAGACAGGACCGTGCTGCAGGCTCTTTCATATTCTGATGTATGCCTCAGGAAAAGCGACACAGGGTGCAGGTGAAAGCCTATAGCTTTAATTCAGCCTGAAATTTAATCCACACCTGATAATAGTTTGAGAACGTTGAGAGACATTGAGAGAACGCTGAGAACGTTGCGGACAGTGAGCTGTCCACACATTCAGGACAGGTTCAATCTCACCCGTACCTTATTTTATGCTTCTTATTTGCACTTATCTGTGTCATTTTGTTTTACAATGTCTTAACAGCATGTCGGTTACAATATGTTCACTGTGGAACCTGAGCTTCGCTATTTTATCTCTTTGTATACTTGTATATGATTGAGATGACAATACTTTGACTTTGACTTTGAACTCGAGCAACAGCACCAGCTTAACAAACCATACCAGAATAAAAGACAAAATTTCACCTGAGCCAGACCAAAGCTTAGCAACTACAAAGCAGAGACAGAAAAAATAGATCTTCATGATATTGCTTTGAAAGTTAAGTCCCTTAATATCTGGTGCAGTGCATGTGTTTTCGGGTTTTTGCTCGTTTGATCAGGGGTGTTGAAGGTTTAAAAATATCCATGTTTGTGGTTGAGTCAGCTTCTTAATGTATGGGGAGACACAGTGGATGGTCAAGTTGCCTTCAAAATGTGTGTCAGAGACAGAGTCTGTGACGTCAACACAAGCGCAGAGACACGCTGAGTAAAACAGAATCATGAACAGATTTCAAGACACTTAGCTTAAGGTCGGTTATAAAAAGGTGTGTTATGGATCGCACATTCATTTCACAGTATTGAGGTGTTTTTTACACACTTTGTAAAAGAGCAACTCACGTGGACTAGTTTGTTAATCACTTTTCATTCCTTTGGCATGAAATGCTTCCTTTACAAATGGTTTATCCAGGTCTACTCACTAGCCATGACTGTCAAAGTTAGACAGTACCTCCAGTGCTGAGAGGGTGAAGGCCAGCTTCTTATGAGTCACAGAAAATACGCCAGATTTTCGAGATTCTGCCAGCGCCACATCATTGGCCCCTCAACATGCTTGAAGGGGAAGACTAACCATTAGTTCTGTTGCATTAGCTTACAGATGCCTGCCCTGGCTACATCATGCTGAGTTGTGTTGGGAGAGAGAACAAAGCTGCAGATGGCTTTGGCACCACCAGGAACCAGGCTCACAATCTCATGACGATAGGAGTTCAACACTTAGACATTTCCAAGCCTCCATAAAATGTCTTCATTAACCTAATCAGTCAAAATGTTGGATATTGTTTCTCTATTAAACTTAGCTCTGTGTAAAGCACATTTAACATGTTTACAAACGCTCTTCCCAGCTTTTCAAGTGTTCCATAGATTTGGCATTTATGTAGGTGAAGAGACGGATTTTATCATTTTAATTTGATGGTTACACCTGTGTGTGTAACTCACTACTTCACATATTCCACAAAATAGCTCTGACCTGTTTGAGACATGCGTTTCATTCAAGAACACTGAAGATGTGCTGTGGTATGTGGAGCTGAGACATTAGCAGAATGTCCTTTAAGTCCTGTAAGTTGTGAGGTGGGGTCTTCATGGATCTGACTAGTATGACCAGCACATCCTACAAATGCCTAAACAGATGGAGATTTGAGGAACTTGGAACCCAACTCACCACCTTGAACTCTTTATCATGTTCCTTAAACCAGTCCTGAACAATTTTGCTCTGTGGCAGAGTGCATTACCCTGCTGAAAAAGACCCTGAAACTACACCAAACCTCTTCATTTGAATTAAGTGGCCATTAATTTGTGATACCGACCCCTTAATTTTACCTTAAAATTCGATTTATGACATTAGTGTGAAACCCCTTAATCTTAATACATTTATTCAGGAGGTTCTATTCTTTAAGGGGCAAATTTGAAAATGTAAGTGGAAAATTAGGCTAATTTTAAGGGGTAAAATTAAGGAGTTTGGTTTCGTAGTGCATTAGGGAATACCGTTATTATAAAGGGAAACCGAGGTTTCCCTGCAGAACATTGTTCAGAGGATCATCTTTTCCAGACCCCCTTTTTCCTATAGTGAATCCTGGAGGTAAGTGACGTGTTCACACACAGACACACACGCAGTCGTCCAAAGTGAAGTAAAAGAGAACTTTATTTATCAGACCAGACCACCTTCCTCCATTGCTCCAAATTTGATTCTCACATTTCTATTGTCAGTGCTTTCAGCGGTCGGCTCTGAGCGATCTGTTGTTACGCAGCCCCACACACAGCAAGCTGTGATGCACTTTGTGTTCTGACACCTTTCTGTCAAAGCCAGCATGAACTTTTTCACCAATTTGTGCTACAGTAGCTCCTCTGTGTGGTCCAGGTGGGCTAGTCTTCACTCCCCACATGCATCAGCAAGCCTTGGGTGCCCATGACCCTGTCTCTGGTTCACCAGTCGTCCGTCCTTGGTCAACCTTAGGCACATATTAACCACTGCATACTAAGAACATCCCACAAGACCTACTGTTCTAGCCCTTATAAGGTCTTTTATGTGTGGGACCCATTTTCAGTTTTTAGCTTAAGAAAAATGAGTGGCATTTCTATTCATGAATGTGATTTAACTAAGGTAAAGGGAACATGTTTTGTTTATATTACTTGCAAATGGGATGAAGTAAACATCTGCTGAGAATTTTAACAAAAAATGCTTGCATATGTTGAATTAAAAGCCCCAAAATGCAATTGGTCCACCAGACCTCCCCGTGTAACCAAAATCGAAGACCCTAGCAGGCCTAGAGATACTTTGATCCAGTTTTCTAGACATCACAACTTGTCAAAATCAGTCAGATTTCCTATGCTTGCCTATTTTTTCCTGCTTCCAACACATCAGTTTCTGACTAAAATATTCCGCCCCTTGACAGGTAGCATTATAATGAGATGAATAGTGTTATGGTTAATCGGTGAGTGTGATGTATAAAACAGAATAGCAAAACAAAGCAATTGATCCAGATGTGTGAGGCGTTCCTAGTGATGCTGTCATGCTGTGGGGTTTTGATTCGGTAGGAACAAATTTTTTGGTACTTTTTTTTAAAATCATTTTCTATGGTCTTAAAGCAGTCAATGCACCAGATGCATAGGAAGACACAGATATCTAAGGTATTGTTTTCAGTAAACACTGAGCAACACAGCCTTCAGCAGGATAGAAACATCACTGACGTGTTGAGTAAACAAATCACTAGGCACTAATGTCACTCTCTTTTGTGGAATTCCACTTTCACTAGCATCACGGCATGTGGGCCGTGCCACAGAACATTTCTCCCTCTGATAATGGGAATTAGAAGAAGCTCTCTCACTGAAAAGGGACATGTCGAGATTCAGAAAACATTGCAGACAGACACAGTCACTCAAATTTTCAGTATGTAAAATTTAGTCATGTGTTGTTGTTTTTAAAAATCCAAACCCAGAGATTTAAAAACACATTCAATTGTGTAGTAGTTAGGAGACATAGTCCAGTAAAATGGATCAATTGTAGCTTTCCATATGTGGGAGGTATATTAAACAGAAATAGCTTTTGGCATTGATCTAAAGGAGTTAAAAAAAAGATAATGACTGAGTGTGCACCATAGAACAGCAGAGCATGGCAAGCAGTAAATATAAACATTTCTCATCAAGCCAGTTTTTATTACTGTTGTTCAGTATATTTCCAGCAGATGTATCCACTTCAAATTCACACACATAAAATCTATGTACTTATAAATGCATACATTTAGATGATGAGTTTAAATGAAGGCATGGGTAAATAACAAAATTGATAGCGGAAAGTATTCAGACATCTTAAATGAAATACTTTGTTGCAAAGCCATTGTTGGCAGTTTAAGGTCTGAGGTGTCTACCATGTCTGTTATGTACGATGGCCCCTAGAGACAAAACACGTACAAAAGAAAAAGCACGATCAAAATGAAAATGCGCTGCAAGTCAAAAAACGCAAACTAAAGAAAAAGCAGAAAAAAAATGAAAATGCACTGCAAATGATAAAAGACAAACAAATGAAAAAGCAGAAACAAAATGAAAATGCGCTGCAAGTCAAAAAAGACAAACAAAAGAAAAACGCGCTTGAAGTAAAAAAAGACAAACCAAAGAAAAATGTGCTGCAAGTCAAAAAAGACAAACAAAAGAAAAATGCGCTGCAAGTCAAAAAAGACAAACAAAAGAAAAATGCGCTGCAAGTCAAAAAAGACAAACGAAAGAAAAATGCGCTGCAAGTAGAGATCCCAAACCGGAAGTGCTCCACAACGCTAGGGGGTGCAGTGAAGTCATGTGGCCCAGTCGCTGCACAGATGAGAAAGTTCCAAAACCATACAAAATCAAACAAAACAATAATTTGGTTAAACACCTTCCCTGTAGAGTGGTGTTCTTTTCCCACCCTTGCCTTTTTTGAGCTTATGGGTCATACACAACAGTGTCCAACTCCAGGTTGTTTGCCACGAGCATGCTGTTGCTTTTGCAAACTGAGCTCACCGCGCCCCCCCCTAGCGTCGTGGAGCACTTCCGGTTTGAGATCCTCTACTTGCAGCACTTTTTTCTTTGGTTTGTCTTTTTTGACTTGCAGCGCGTTTTTCTTTTGTTTGTCTTTTTTTGACTTGCAGCGCATTTTCATTTTGTTTCTGCTTTTTATTTTGTTTATCTTTTTTTTATTTGCAGCGCATTTTCATTTTGTTTTGCTTTTTCTTTTGTTTGCGTTTTTTGACTTGCAGCGCATTTTCATTATGTTTGTGTTTTGTCGCTAGGGGCCACCGTAGTATATACAGGGGGTCCTCGGGCTGCGTCAGCCTCGACACAGGACGTTGCGAGTAGGAAAAAACACAGAATATGCAGTAACACGGTGTATGAGTGATGTTGCCGTCCCCCAGTACATTTTCCTGCGCCATTTTGGACTCATTTTTTGTCATTTTTTTCTGTTACTACAGCACAGTGTATTTATGTCCTTTTATTTTTTCAGTGGATTAGTTGTGCTGATTTGTGTTACAACTGTGTTAAGACAGATAAGTGTGTTTTGACTAAGACCAAAACTCGGGTTACATCACTGTCGTAGGAACGGATCTGTGTCGTACCTTGAGGACTCTCTGTTTCGGTGTCATGTCTCTATACCCCATTTCCCCTGGGGGGGGGGGGGGGGGGGGTCTTTTTTTCACTTTTCATTTTATTCAAACACATTGTCTCCTCACTATCTTTACTTTTCCTCACATCTGTTTTCATTTACCATCATCATCACTTGCACTACTTAAACCACTCCCACGACTTAAAGGAAAAGCATGAACAAATGACTGGAAATGCATGATACAATTAAGCAATATCTCACCATGCTTTGTCGTATGTAAAAAATGTGCAGGCCAAGTTGACCTCTGGATCAGGATTGCAAAAGGGAAAGATCTAAATGGCTTTGAAATGACAGGTAACTGATTTCCACTTTACAGTCTACTCTTCAATCCGCCACGTGTTCCTCAGAAGGTCTTTTATTTTTAATCAAGACTTCCTTTCATATTTGTCCACCATTAATCTTCTCCTCTCTTCATTTTTATTTGTCTTTCAACATTTCCTTTTCCTAAGTCAGTTCATGCTCCGTCCTTCTGCGTTCTCCCTTTCCGTTCCATTCGCTCTCTTGCTCCCCTCTCACTCCTCTTCAACATTAGCTCACCTCACTTTCTCTCTGGTTTTCATTTTCATCTCTTTTAGCATCCCTTTCTCTTTCATCAGCGCTCCATGCTCTTAGTTAGTCTTGTTCATTTATTTTTCACCTCAGTTTGTTTTGCTTCCGCTCTTATTTCTCCTCCTGTTCTTTTTTATTCCCACTTTCTTCTTCATTTTTTTTTATTTCTAGATTAAAACAAAAATACAAAAAGTAGTAGTTAATGTTTTCCTCACTGCTCTGTTATCTCAAACAAACCACTCACAGATTTTGCAGAGAGCGATGAAGGTTCGATTCCCAGGTTCACCACCTTACCGCAGAGACCACAGTATGCAACATGGGTTTGATCCCTAGGTCTGCCTAGAGAAACCTTCGTCTGTGGCTCAATACGTCAAGTTGCTTTTCAGTGTTTGGAGTAATAAAGCACAGTAGTATGCTTTTAGCCGGCTTCTGCTCATGAAGATTTCTGTGAAAGATGTTGAAGCTCATTCTTTTGTCTTAATAAAAGCTCTTGTGCGTCAGCGTTTAATGGCTAAGAAGATCTTATTTTTGGATTCTGTGCTTCTCCTAATGAGTCCTCTAAATGCAAATGGAAGAAAGGAACATCTATCAGGCGAGTGGCACACACAGCTTAAAAACATGTTTGTGTGTGTGTACGTGTGTGAGAAAGAGCCATAATCGTCTTGGGGCCTGGCAGCTGTCTGCATTCAGCACTGGCCTCTAGCTGCAATGGGTATTTGAAGATATTTTTAGAAATACCTCTTGATAATTTGAACTGCAGGTGCTTTTTTTATTGTCCCGCACTGTTACAGTAAGCTGAGAGTGATGTTGACGAATATTCAGGATGTGTTGTTCTGTCTATCCACTTCTTCGTATGGATTTCTGATGGTCAGTTCAGTAAAATGACCTTGTTCAGTGCAGGTTAGGATGAACCATACTAAGATGTTTTATTGCTGTTTGCCGGTGTTTCTTTGGATACATAACGACATCAAACAATTCCACGAAAACAGAGCAATAAATCAGGCAATAAAAGCCTATGAATAGACACGAGCACCAGTGAAAGTATGCAGAATGGAGTAGTCAAAGTAGCCTAATGAAACTTATGGAATCCCGAGAAGTGCCAAAGTTACACCCTTCAGACCCCCCAAGCCTCGGTAATTATGGCTGTAGTGGAAAGGGCTGCTATTTATTATAATGTGGGCAGATGTTAATGCGGCCAAGTCTGTGTTTATCTGCTCCATGCCCTGTGAAATAAAATAACTAGATTTGCTACAATAAAGAGTTCTGCAGGGTTTTCTCAGAACACCTGAAAGCGATGGAGTGCTGCAGTGGCTGCAGTGGCTGGCACGGCAATGTTGTCTGCACCAAGAACAACTGCTGTGACTGAATTGCAATGACAGCCTGCTATCAAAACAGCAATTTAGCACAGCCTGTAGTGGTCAAAGCCTTTCTCTCTGCCTGCCCCAGTCTGTTACAGCTTAGTGAAATCTAATGATGATAAACTACTTGGAAGCACTGATAGAATCTGTCCTTCAGCTACATACCTGTGAAGAGATGCATACAGTTTTTTTTAAAGCCCCTAGGACACATCCTTCAATAGAATCAGTGTTCACTTGCTTATTATTTATTCATTCATTCAGTCAGTCATTCATTCATTCATTTATTTGTATTAATATAAATTCAGTTTGTGCTGATAAAATAACATGTTTGCTAGAAAAAAAAACAAAAACATAATGTAAAAATGTACTAAAGGGAGGTACAGTTGTATGCAATGGTTTGGTGCCCCTCAACAGTTTATGTTTTAATTTAACAAACTGGAAAAAGAGGCCTGTGCAAAAATTATGAATATAATTTAGTGATTTTATTCAAATAAATATAGAAATTGTGCTCTAAAAATGGTAAAAAGAAAAATAAAAAAAAAGCACCATATTTAAGTTTGATCCCTTGTAGAGTACGTTATCTTACTTTCACTTAGAAAATCCATTGACTGGGGATGTTCAAACATTTGCGAATGACTGTAGGCTCATTTGATCCTCGACTCAGTTCCGTCCACTGGGGATTGCGAATGTATGGTTGTCAGAGCTGCTGTCATCACATATCTCACTGCAAAGGCTTCTCATATGTGGCTCCTTGGCTGAACAATCTACCTATTCGTCTGGCAGAATATCTTACTGTAGCTTAAGACGCTTCTCAGGGTTCTCTGGCTCTTTGTGAACACTTGATCATTTGATCTTGTCACGCTCCCTTGCTTTCTCACTGCTTTATGTCTTACTGCTGTCCTCACTGCCGTTTGTTGTGCCGCACTCAAACGATCAAATGATCTCCGAGTTTATGGAAGTCCACACCAACTCGAGTTTACTTTATGTTCAGTTGGTATGTTACACCACTTTTAGTGTTTAAAACTGTAACACTGTCAGTGTTGTTACACCTTGTAAATGTTACACATTACACCAAAAACTGTGTGCTGGTGTTAACTGCTCACTGCACTGGACTTACTTGTTTACTAAAAGAAGTGTTACTGAAATAGTTTGTCAAAAAAAAAAAATCTAATTTACAGTTTTTCATTCAACCCGGATGTGGTCAATTGCCCAAAAACAATCAAAGTTTTGTTACAGTTTAAAACTGTAACACTGTCAGTGTTGTTACACCTTGTAAATGTTACACTTTGTAAATGTTGTGGTCAATTGCCCAAAAACAATCAAAGTTTTGGATTCTTTTGTTACAGAAAATTGGATGACTACTGACTTTTAGTGTTTATTAGCAATAATATCCTTGTGTCTGTGGTTCAAAAGTAAAGATGCAAAATTTAGACACCAAACATGTCTTGGTTGATCAAATGCATCAAATGCTAGGGTAAGTGGAAAGAACTGCGCTAATATGACTTTTTACAATAAGTCAATTCTAGGCTTCTGTACCCGGCTTCCGTACCTTGACTGGTACTCCTAAACCCACACACACTAACACTATTATAATCACAGTTTAGCAGAGCTCTGCTTTGTTATGAGCATCTGAAAATGTCCTGCTGACATGAAGTAGAATTTTACACATTTGTAATTCACTCACAGTGTTATTATTACACACCTGACAGAGAACAGCATCCATGCTCCAACTGTTAATCTCAGCATATTAAAGTGAACCTCACTACTGCTGTGCTTGAAAAATTGCTTAACACATTTCAGACAAACTTAACAAGCAAAGAGAAAGGTCCCCTGTGGCCTCTGAGAGAGAGAGAGAGAGAGAGAGGTACAAAAAGAAATGGAGTAAAATTGTCTGATAGACTCTATCCTCCAGATAAGGAGTTCCAAGCGTTACTTTTTCCAGCCGGGGGGGCCCTCTCAGTATGAAAAAATCCACTGGCCTCCACAAATGTATTTTAGGAGTACAGTCCAACCAGGCAAACGTTAGTTACGTTCAACCCATAACTGATGGGAGCACAACTGCTCACAATCTTGGCATCTATCATGGACCCCTGGGGGCCCCAGGACAATTCTGAAATGCAATAACTAATATTTGAGGAGAATATGTTTCTGCCAGTCTTTGTAAACACTACAGAGGAACTAGTTAAATGAAACACAAAACTCCAATGTTTATTTACATATTATACAGATCCCAGAGAAAATAACCTGAATCCTTTGCATTTACCCTGAGCCCGGGGTGCAGTGTTTGGAGACGATATCTTGCTCAAGGGTACCTCAGTGGTGCCACTAGTGGTCCTGGGATTCAAAACCCACATCCTCCCAATTGCAGAGGCAACTCCCTAACCACCAGGCAACTAGCAGTCCAATGACAAAACGGGAAAACAAAACATGTAATGTGTACCTTATGTCATCATGAACGTAAGAAAAATTTGTTATGGCACAAAAGACTGGTGTGAAATGAACTGTAGGTGAAGTTAAGGAAATTAAAGACAAAACAACAAGAAATGCTGACCAGACTTTGCCCCTCAAAACCATTTGCACTGAAAGTTCACTTGGGCTCTTGTTACTGTACTTGCTTTGTATTGGCCCTCTAGGTCAGTGGTCAAAAATTGTATCCATAAAGTTTCTTTAAAGAGTACAGTTGCCTGAAAAAGCCATAACTGATTAAGTGATGAAGTGAGGACTCTGAATAGGGCTATGAGATTCTTTAGCACCAGCCATTTCTGTCTAACCCAATAGACTGTAAAGTGTGATTCCAGACAAAATACCTGCATGAGAATCAATGGCATTCTTTGAGCATGATGGATAAATGAATTAAAAAAGGAGGGCATAATTGCATTTACATCACATTCTTCTAGACTTTGTGACTCATTCTTTCACAGAAAACAAATGGCTTTGATTAGTCACTGATGTCCATTCAACAATTCAAAAGCCTTCGGGTGCAGACTAGGTAAAGTTTTAAAAGCAAACTATTCATCACAACCTATCACGACTACTTTTGTAGATCATATTCAGTTTTATAAAGTGGAATTGTAATAGCCTGAAATGTGGGGAGCTCATACACCAGGTGGCAGATGGTGAAGGCACCAAAAAAGCTGGCCAGTCACTGTGTTGACCTAGATAGACTTCCTTTACTTTTTATACAGCTTAGGTAAACATGTCTAGAAATAGGGTAAATAATCAAATCAAATGCTAACAACAATTGTGAAACATGAAACAAACAAACAAATGGAAGAAACAATAATGACTTCTAATGCAAGTCATTTTGGACTATTTCTATTGGTCTATTCATCATTCATGGCGATACACAGTTTCCTAGGGGCAGCAATTATACAGTATTTGAATTTAAGGCACACGCACTAGTCAAGACATCAACTTGTAGTGAATATCCCCTTTCCTCTTATCTTGTTTAACAAGCTTGATTAAGTTATCTGGTTAAACAAGAAATCCTACTTTGTGAAATACCCCCACACACACCTCAGTCGAGGGTCAAATGAAAGGTCAGGCAGATAGTCTGAACAGAGGTTAGGACACAAAACCTGGTTCCAGGTGTGACAATAACACGCAGACTCTGATTAGACATGAAGGTTGTTCTCAGTGATGGACGGTACCTGTCTCTCTAACCATCCTTTAGGAGTCTTTAGTGCTGACAGTGGTTGTCACGCTCATGCTGCGAGCATTATTTACTGTCAGGATTAGTCCTGCCCGTGTCAGTGAAGCCCTGATTATAACCAGAAAAGAAAAACATTCTTAAATAGCAGACTCTCACACAGGTTTGCATGCTGTAGTCTGCAAGACTAAAATAAAGGGCATATGGTAGTGATGGCAGAGACACATCCCTGCCAATATACAGTGAATAATTTTAAACAAGAAAATTCCAATAAAACTGCTGTTTTCTGTCTGTGTTTGGAACATGAACGGTCTGTAGTTCTTTTTCTCTACTATGAGTCCTGCCTTCCTGACCCAGTATCATTGTAGGACTGGCCTCGCTGTTTCTTGCTCACGTGTGATTGGCTGAAGCTCCATCTGGCTTTACAAAGCGTGAAAGCCCAGTCCAGCGGATTTGTGAACGTAGGAGGGAAAGAGGACATTTTAATACTAGCAATTCTGAAATGGTTGCCTCCTTGTATTTATGATGTGTATATAGTTTTCAATATTTTTAATGTTTAGATGAAAATGCAAATTTCCAGATCATTGTTTTTTAAAAGGTAACAGTACCAGCCTTTAAATGTGTACTTCAAGGTTCAAGACAGATGATAATTAAAGAAACCCTCCAAAATCTTGTGGAACGTTTTCCAAAAAGTATGGAAGCTGTTATTGCTGCAAAGGGGGACCAACTCCATATTAAAGTCTATGCATTTGAATGCAATGTCATTGAAGTCTCTGTGTAATGGCTGGTCATCTTTTGTCCATTTACTGTACTTCGTTATTGGGTACGTGGATGACAATACCAACCTGTAGGTGCCTCCCCATATGTCCTGTGTGCATGATCTTTGAAGTTTATGTATGAAAGCATCAGCTTCTTACTTAGCTTTTACTTAAATTTCACTTCTCTATGTTTTTGTTTTGTCTTAAGAGTTCAATTTCCTTATTATAAGACGTTTCAAATAGACTGGTCACATCATACTGTATAAATAGGGTTAAGGCTCCCTCTAGTGGCAATATCAGATGACATCCAATAGTAGTTTATTGGTAGAAATGCTTATACTGATGCCTTATTCTTACCAAAGACTGTGCTACGAATGTGGAAAAAGATAGATAGATAGATAGATAGATAGATAGATAGATAGATAGATAGACAGATAGACAGATAGATAGATAGATAAACTGATGACGTCAGAACTGCTGAAAGGCCAGTTTCAGACTTCTGATCAACGAGCGGCCACTGAATGTCTTAGTGAGCAGATATTAAGGTGGAATGATGTTAATGAAAGTACACAATGCAAAAAAGTGTACGGAATGTATAGCCTACATTCATGTCAATAATATTCATAGCCTACATTCATATCCACAATGCATGGATATGTCCACGCTACATACATTAAGGATGTACATTACTGTTTTATGGAACTTAAGTTGAAACTAGACTGCATTTCCGCAGAGAAAATGCAGTGTGCTTGCTCAAATGCAGCAGTCGTCTCCCCCTTCTTCTTGATGAGGCCTGAGGTTGACTACCGAGTGTCATAACTGTGGCCTGAAGAAGTTTTTAAATGGGCCTGCCGCCAAGAAACACCCTAGAAACTCCAAAGCAACCATAGCGACTGCCTTGCATGCCTTAACAACCACCCAGAAACAGCTCTGTCCCATTACTTTTGGCCTTATAGTTCAGTTTAAACAAGTGTGTATGTGGCCACTTCTCTTCCAGCTCCTATCAGCACGTCGTGTGATTGTTTTGGCTGCTTTATTGGTGCCCATGGTTCAGGTCATATCTCTCTGGGAGAGGTTTTAGAGTGGGGCTTGGTGATTTTATTTCATCTTCAGTGCCTCTGATATGTGGGGTCCCCCAATGTCCCATTCTTTTTTCTCTCTACTTGCTTCCTCTTGTTTCTATTTTAAAAAGATAACGTATTGGGGACCATTTAGGTGATTTGCAGATTTATTTTCCTCCTAAAAGGAATAGCGCAAACTCATGAAACAATTTTTGGAGTGTTTTAAAGACATTAAAGACATTACATTTTAATGAAAATAAAACGGAGGTTATATTCAGTCCCAGTGATGCTCCTGACGTTCGTGATTTGAACCGAGGCGTTTTGGAACCATTTGTTAAGTCGACTGTGACGAATCTTGGTGTTTAAATTAGACAGTTGTTTGAAAATAGATGCCCAGGTAAATGCAGTTGTTAAGGCAGGTTTCTTTCAATTAAGGCTCCTCTCTAAAATTAAGCCATTTTTATCTTTCAGTGTTTTTGAGAGGGTTGTCCATGCTTTTATCACAACGTGCCTTGACTATTGTAATGCTCTGTATGCAGGTATTAGCCAGGTTTCATTATCACAATCTTTTAAAATCTTATTTCCCTTTGAGATCTTTGAGATCTTCAGACCAGGCCCTTCTACTTATGCCAAGAGCACGACATAGGAATAGGGGGACAGAGCGTTCTCAGTGCTTGCTCCTAGGTTGTGGAATGAACTGCCTCGTCACATCAGGCTGGCTCCTAGTCTCTCTGTTTTTAAATCTCATCTTAAAACGCATCTTTATTCCATGGCTTTTAACTAACAGTGAGCTAAATCTATCTTGTGGGCTAAATCTATTGTATTATTAGTAATAGTATGATTATTTTACTGTGTGTGTGTATATATGTATATATATATGAATGTATGTCTGTACATATATGTATATGTATATATTTGTGTATGTATATGTATACATACGTTTCTTTTTATCTATTTTTTCTTTTACTTTTGCTATTGTCATACAATTTTACCTAAAGTGTAATGTAAAGCACTTTGGTCAACGCTGTTGTTTTAAAGGTGCTCTATAAATAAATTTGATTTGATTTGATTTAGTTTCCTCTGATTTAGCCATGGTCACTGTACATGTGCTAGCTAATTTTCACACGAAGCTATTAAGTTGGGAGGATGAAGGCTGGCTTGAGCTTGTTCTGAGACACATTAAGACAGCCACCACTAACTGCTGCTACCTGTTCATAGTGCATGTTTCTAGCTGACCAATTTTGTTATGTCAGCTGACAGACAACCACATGTCTGACCCACTCAGAGAGAGTGAGGCAAATTTCACTTTCTTGAACCACAGATGGGTCACTAGGAGTCTAAAGGATAAAACACATATATGCATCACAGGGCAATGGCCTAAAATACATGAGGTATCCCATATTCCCAAGGCTGGGCTTTTGTCAGTTGTTTCTGCCTTTTTGTTCTGCCTTTATCTATTGGTAGTAAAACTTTAGGAGATGTCCCCACACCTTTGGGCATGCTTAAAATAAGGATAGCCTTTTAAGAGTTCAAGGATTGTGTACGGCATTGCTATTCCCAATACAGGATGCAGAGCCAGTGATCTGCAACACAGGGATTCCTAATCCCTGATCTAGTCCTGTCCAAATTCCCCCACCTATTAAACAATTTTCACATAGTTTTGTTAAAAATAATTGGTATCCTTAATCTCCATTCTATCCTGTAAAAACGTTTGGCTCTGCAGTGAAAGCAGAACCAAACCTAAGTTTTTTCTCCCTGACGTGCATCTTAGTGGAGAAGCCTTGGGGAAGGAGAGAATGCCTTCTAAACATAAAAGAAGTGACCTCAAAACAGAGTAGGGCTTTCTTCTTTCTAATTCTCTTTCTCTCTCTTTCCTTCTGTCTCTTTTTCTCTACCACCTCCGCTCCCACACACACACACACACACTTCCCAGAGGACAGATTTTCCCTGCCTTTGTTCTACAGACTGGACTTCCTGCTCTATTTAGGCCAGTGAACAAGAGCAGTGAAAAGACAACCAGTGATGTAGTGCTTGTGTTTCAAAGGAACTGAAAAGATTGTATGTGGATACATAAAGGTGGGTGTGGGTGCAAATTAATCTGTTTTCTTTTCCTAAAATCCATTCAGACATGTCGCTGATGTGACAAACTGCAACTGGACCACAGCACTACACACTTTAACCCTTTAAAGTCTTTTTGTAATTTCATATTAATTATTTCTCACTCACTCAGTGAAACAAATGAAGAAATTCCATGTGCATTGTAAACTTTCATCTACACACTTTGTAACAGTAGAAAACAAACAATACTATTGCAATTATGTAAATGATCCAACATTAAATTTATGTGACTGTTTCCTTTAACTGTGGATCGCTCACATGGAAATAAGGAGTTTAATTCAGTAACAGGAACTCTATGCTGTCACAACTCTTCAGGATAAAGGTGTGGACTTTGGCTCCAAAGCACAAAAATGTGTTCCACCATCCATCAACCATCCAGCTTCAGTTAACAGATGTGTGCCTGGTATTCTCCTGTAGAATTCCCATACACAATCCAGAATCCAGAATTTATAACTTCATCAAATGATGACAAATATTACACACCTTGCTTTTGGAGTGATTTTTTTTCTTTTAATATTTTGGGCAACCAATCCTTTTTGAAAATGTTCTGCACAAAAACACCAACATGAAACAAACGTGGTGGTAGTAGCTTAATGCGTAAAACTGTTGCCTGTGACCACAATGACCACAAATTCGTAGGTTCAAACTAGAGATGCGCCTATCCGATATTCTGGATCAGTATCGGTCTGATCCTGACCTAAATTACTGGATCGGAAATCGGGAAGGACTAAAAGACTTAATCCGATCCGATAAAAAAAATATGGCATAATGTGATTTGCGACGTGCATAACGCGAGAAGATGCATCACGTGATAAGAGTTTCTGTTGTGTGAGACTTGCCAACATGTCTGGAGTTTGGAGTTTCTTCTGACTCAAAGAAGAAAAAGCCAAACTGTTTTGGCCTCGCCTGGGTGTCCCAATACTTTAGTCCCCCACGGAACATGCTCGCGGCTTGTCTAGGCGGGGCAACCATCAATCTCAGGGAAACTTCACAGTCAGGTAGGAATTGATGAGAGCTTTTCAACAACCCCTCGTTTGCCATAATAGTCCCAGGAGATCCGGAGTTAGAGAAAGATATGGCTCGTAATTTGTGGCTTGCTGATGAATTTATGGAGAGAGCTGTAAGACAGGAGAGTTTTCAGGGATCGTACTAACCTGCAAGGAATGAAATACTTTATACTGTAGTGTAGGGTTGTCAATAAAATCAATTCTAGATATTAATCGATTCTAAAATTTAGTATCGATTTAGATATCAATTAGCACTGGTATCGATACTTAAATGCCAGTTTTGTGTCTGCAGTTCACGGAACCGCAGCCCCTCCCCCGGCTACCTGGAGGACTAAAAAAGTTTACATGACAGGCCACTAACTCAGCCGGGAACAACCTAGAGCCGCAAAATTTTACACAGACCCTCAGCTAGTGTTGCTTTCTCAACAAAATATCAGTAAATATCATCGTCAACGAACATTTATCACGTGGCAAAAACGAGACGAGAGTTGCAATGTAAATGCTGGTCATGTGAAGGAATCAACTCATTTCTCTCCTACTGTCCCTCAGTCACCAGTTAGCGCAGATACTGCCGAAGATACAGAGTAGTGAAGCGCTGTCCCAGCACTAAAAATCGTGTTCACAGCACGTATTTTGATTAAATTGTATTTCGTGCTGGCTGCACGAAAACTGAAATAACACACGCTCACACACAAAGTCTCTTACACACACAGCATTTTGATAAGCAGCCTTTCCCATACCCATGCAAAAAAGCTGATCCTAAATTGTTCTGATTTGGTTGTGTAGACTATATTTGTTCAGGAATAATAATTTAAAAAATCAGGTAAGTTTAGGCCAACACACTAATGACTTACCAGTTTTACAAATGTGGATTTTATGGCATTTTATTTTCACTTTTTAGTTATGTGATGTTATTTATTTATTTAAATTTGTGTGTGTGTACTTCTAAGTTCTAACATGTTTGGTTGGCAAAATAAAGGTCGTAAATTCAAATCAGAGTGTCTTCCGTGTCTGGAATGGATGTACAGTATTCTTGAGTCTATAAGGTAACAATAATATAATAATAAGAATTGTTTGAATTGTGAAATAGTTTTGACTAAAAGAACATTTTGATTTTGTGTATTCTACTCTCTACTATACTTGCATTACTAAAAAAAAGAGACTAAAATACAACTTTCATTGACTAAAACTAGACTAAAACGTCATCAGTTTTCATTGTCTAAACTAGACGAAAATAGTCATGGATAATTCTGACTAAAATAAGACTCTTAGTCGACTGAAACTTGACTAAAAAGAGTATGGACGTGACTAAGACTAATAAAAACTAAAACGACAGCTTGATGCAAAGACTAGACTACAACTAAAATTAAGACAGACCTCCAAAAACAACATTAGTTAATGCGACGTCTCTGATCAAGCCATTCCACAGTAAACAGACACATAGTGTCAAATCCCCAGCAGCACTGCCGTGTGTGATCCACTCTGAGCAGCACACACACATGACCATGTTTCTAGTGTCACAACAGTTGCTCTTAAAGAATACATTTTGGGTGAAACATAGATTGTTCCATGTTTTCAGGGGCCTCATGGTCTCTTCATATATGTAGCCATTTAAAAGGATGTAGAGAAAGGCTCAAGGATGGGCAAAAATACACTGAGTGGTGTAAAAATATAGAAGATACACTGTAATGAATATGGATGTCACAGAGAAAAAAACAGATGTTAAAGAACACTCTGATATTTCTCTGATGGTTTCTCTGATGAACTTGTACAGACAAGCAGGACTTGTACTTTATTTATGAGAGAGCTGTTATTGTGAGTAATGCACAATCGACAATAGAAAAAAGGGACTGAGAAAACGGTGTGCAAGAGAGTTCGTATTTTCTTACAATTTAAATTGCTAATGGACCGCAATGGCATTCCTCATACTCACACTGTTCCTCAGACAGACTTCTCTCCACTGGTAAACACTTTCCTTTAGACCGAATCTTATCTGGGGTGGCATCGGTAGCCTGTGAACACACACACACACACACACACACACACACACACACACATACACACTCAAGAGTTCATGCTTTAGCTAATGTGGAAACACTATCAAGCATTAAAACCTAAATTTCAAAAATTCAAAATCTGACTCACATCCTGGTCATTGGCCTCGATGGTGGGTGCTTGGTGGAGATCTGGGTTGTTGGCCATGTCCAGCAGCTCAATGACCAGGTTTCTGGTCAGTAATTGCGTCACAAAGGGATGCTACGGTGAAAAAGAAAAGAAACATGGGGAGATGTTGGCCAAAGATGGTCACAAAAAGTAAATCTATATGTAAATCTATAGTATAATATTTCTGTTGACACTGCACCCTGTACAAAATTGCTACATGATATTTCTTACCAACAGACAAAAAACAGTTTAATGCAGTGTGATATTGTCTATATCACCGTAACATATAATACATATAATACTAAATAACAATACAACACAATGATTATCACAAATAATATCACTGTCATGATTTGGTCGCAGGCACGAGCCAAAGGCAAGATATTATTCATGATAACACAGAGCCTTGAGTGCTCTAATGCTTCTATCCCACAGTAATGCAAAATATGCTTTAATATGCACAATTCCTTCCGCCAAAACAAGTAGGAGCCTTTTGGATTACAGACAAAGCCATGAAACAGTTGCAATGTAAAGTTCATTTCAGTCTTTTTAATTCTTGCCTGATTGGCATGAATATAATTTTTGCTGTAGCCAGTCTGTAAAGCTTTTCACAGTACATCTGTTTTGCTGAATTGTATTTTGTTCATTTCTGGCTATTTTCGGTTTCTGTAACTGTTTGAATAGGGTGAACAGCAGGTTAAGAGTTTGATGTAGGCCTGTTGTCACATACTCTTCTTCAGAGACTAAGCAAACCTTCTTAGATAATTGTGTGAAATTTGGATTTTTCCATGAGCCCCGACTTTCTGAGTAGCCATTTCCATCGTCATGGAAACCACTGATAGATAGACGTGCTTTAGTTATTCAGCAGCCACACACGAGAACTGCAGGCTACATATTCTTTACTGTCTTATTCTCCATCACCTTCCAAAAACAAATATATGACCAGTTGCTTTTAACCGGTTAAAACATCACGCCTCTAATAGCATCCTCTGCTCTTTATATTTATGTTACAGTGGTACAAAATGAGCTTAATTATATGATGATAGAAAAAAACAAAAACAAACTAGTATGTCTATCTCATCTCAGACCAAAACCATTTGAACACATGTATATATGAAACTATCACAAGTATGACATTTCTTCAAGAGGCTTGACTTTAAGTATCAGTGTTTCCTGTCATGTTATGGAATAAAATGTTCTGATTACAGATCATGTGTAAGGCCACTCCTTTATTACCTGTAGAAGAGTTTCTGCTGTGGGTCTCTTCCGTGGACTCTTGGTCAAACACAGCTTCACAAAGCTATGAAAGCCTGGGGACCTAAGAAAAAAGGATTGGAGGGACACAGACGAATATCAGATGAAAAATCAAAACATTATATATTAGTTTACCCAATATTACATCATAGAAACAAGAAAAAGTAATCATTTGAATCCTAATGATGGGTCCATTTAATTTGAATCCTGATGATGGATCTGATTCTGATTTTTCCCCAATATAACACACTTGATCAAACTAATTGTGAAATTCTCTCTTTAGGAATGTAACTTAAATTGTGACACAAACTTACCATTTTGCTTTGTCTTTCAGTTTAGGAGGCTGAAAACTGCTTTTGGACATCAACATCAGAGCTCTATAATAAACCATAAATACAGTTATGCATACATATTGAAATTCTGCTGAAGCAATGTTGAACCATTCTATCTCGATTTTTTTCTGTTTTTTTACATCATTTGAAAAGTGTCACAGCTGCATGACGACAAACAAACCAAAAGAAATAGCCCAAAACTAAATGTTTAATAATATATTACAGTAGCTTACACTGAAAACACAGAATGTTTTTTTCCTGCAAAGCTTTTATTCTGACGACAAATATGTCCTCTGTTCTTAGAAAACATACTGTTGTAACAAAACTTTATATCCCCTTTAATAAAAGGACAAAAAACACATTTTTAAGTATGCTATTTATTTGTTATAATTGTATGACACCTTTATTGGTCCATACATAATGGGGGAAAATAATGAAAACAACCACAGCAAAAAAAAAAAAACTGCAAAAAATGATTGTATTATGGTTCTCTTACTTCATGGGATGAAGATCGAACATGGGTGGCTGCAGCTCTGCTAGCTCAATGGCAGTGATGCCCACAGCCCAGATGTCACACAAATGGTTGTAGCCCCCCTTCTTCTCCACGGCTGCAACTTCAGGGGCCATCCTCAAAAATACAGAAACACACTTAACACTTAATGATGCCTTAATAGGACCAGTCAGATCAGTCTTCACGTGTTATCTGTCTGAGAAAGTTGGTGCTGTGCACATTTTACAGCTTAAACATGGACCTGACACTCTTTAAGTAACTGACATTTCAAAGTTTCATCATGTATGCTGTTGCTTCACTGCGATTTTCAGTAAAGATTTGAACTTCGAAGCCTCTAATTACTGATGGTAGAGCCTATTAGTTCTAACTGTATCTGACCAGCTCCTTCATGTCATGTGGCAAAAGTGAGCAAATGTGACTACAAACAGGACTACAGTCAGACCACGCAAATATAAAAAAATACAAATGTTTCATACTGATGTTCCAAAAGCTATAAAAGCGGTCTTCAAGTGGTAGCTTTGTAAAGAGTGTTTTTTCGCTCTGCTATGGCACAGAAGCACACTGCGGTAGGATAAATTAGAAATGGGTTGAAGGACTGGCGGTGCTGGTCACTGGGCAGACGGCTCACCAGTAGGGAGTTCCAATAAAAGACTTCCGCTTGGCAACAGAGGCACTGATCTCTGCAGCGACCCCGAAATCAGCTGCACAGAGAGAGAGAGAAGGAGAGAGAGAGAGAGAACAAGAGAGAGGGAGAGAAAGAGAAAGAGAAAGATAGAGAGAAAGAGAAAGAGAAAGAGAGAGAGAAAGAGAGAGGAGAGAGAGAGAGAGGCTTGTCACACGACGAGAAAGGGCTAAAATTGAATGATGGGTGGAGGAAGAATTTCTATTCTCTGTGCATGCGTGTGTGTGTGTGTGTGTGTGTGTGTGTGTGTGTGTTTAGTTTCAGTAGGTACAACAAATTCTCACTGACCCAGTTTGACATCTCCTCGTTCAGTGAGAAGTATGTTGGCTCCCTGTGTTAAAAAAGCACAGCACATTGAATTCCACATAAATCCACTGTTCATAAATCCATTCAGATTAAACATTAGTCCAACAGATGAACATGGAAACATATCTTTAAAAAGTGGAGAGATTAAATCCACAAAGTACAAAAACTCATATCTTTCCAAGTGAAAGTATCTTATATCTAGTCAACATACCTGGTATTATGAAATAATTGTAAGAATATTATAATATTAAAAACATTTTTAATTCTTTTTTTACATACTGTAGATCATTGTCTTATTCTATTGGCAGATATTCTTCCTCCACAGGAAGCAGACAGGCTTACAAACAATTCTTCAATTAGGTAAAATTGTAAAAACTGTGCCTTAGAAAAAGACAACCAAAAATGACCTAAAACACAAAAGAACTTTTTGAAATAAGTCAAATACTCACTTAATATCATTATAACACTCTGTTAGTAAGAACTATTACACATGTCAGTCTTCTCACTGGCTAAGCTGATGTTTTGCAGTGCGCTGGCCAAATAAAAATATTGCAACAGGTTGGCAACTCATGTTTGTAGATTGCAAGTTACTTAATATGAAGGAATGTGAAATAAGGGCAATGCACTGCCTGATTACAACGTTCATTATAATAAAAGCCTGTACTTAAGTGAACACATATCTAAGATACTATTCTAAAGTCAAGAATACCAAACAAGGGTGTCTGTAAAACATCCCTGTATGAAGGAGCTGCTCAAGCAGGTTTACTGGAATGCTAATGAGACGCTCGATCTCTTGGTTCAGCAGAAACAACCTCTGCAAAGTCCTTTATAAAGATCTCAGAAAGCATGTTAACCCTTAAGATGACCATGTGACACAATTCTTATAAGAACAGGGAGCTGCATAATGAAAAACATCACTTCCTTCAATGAGTCCAATAATTATTTAAATGGATCAAAAATCTGGTCATGCAGACAGATGTTTACTGTGTTCCGATTGCTGCACTGCTTTCTGATTGGCATTATGTTATTTATGTTACATGTCTATACACTTTTGAAATACATTTTGTTCCCACGTGTTTTACTTCCAATGAAATAAAATTAACTCTCCATTTGGGAGTTTTTTCTGTTAATAATGACCTTAGTTGCTCTGTCAGCTTAGCATCTATTCTGGCAGCTTGGTTAAGTGTCAGCACACAAATTCACCACAACACAGTATTTTTAGAGTTTTTATAACCTAAATAAAACAAGGTACAATCTATATACACAGCAGAGGTCAGTACTGGCTCTGACTGCAACCATGTTGCACAGTGCCAGCACTTTGCAGACCAAACTTATTTATTTTTTTAAAGTTGTGATAACCTGTGGGATTTATAGTCATGGCTGCAAGCCACTGCAAAGGCTAAATCATGAGACTTGACAGCTAGGGATAACTGAATGTACCATTACACCATCAAACGACTCCCTTTTCAACCCAAATATCTTTATCCAAAAACACTCTACCTTTTAAACCACTGTTAACACAAGACATGCTTCATTTGGTAACTGGGTAAAAATAATAATTGCGTACCTTAATATCTCTGTGGATCTTGCCCGTCTCGTGGAGGTGATTTAAACCCTGTGTGTGTGAGAGAAAATAAGAACGAACTACAGACACTGGAAAAACATCATGAAGCACTCAAATATGTGTCAGATATCACCTTCAAAGCAGGGAACATGAAGCGAAAGAACGTGTACCTCGGAATACAAAACAATGTAAGAGTGCAGGATACACTACATGGACAAAAGTACTGGGATGCCTGACCATTACACCAACAGAGACATTCAAATACATATTACATAGACTTTAATATGGAGTTGGTCCCCCCCTTTGCAACTCTAACAGCTTCCAGATTTTGGAGATTCTGTGGGAATTTGTGTCCATTCATTCTGCAGAGGTCAGACTGATGTTGGACGAGAAGGCCTGGCTCTCAATCTCCATTCCAGCTCATCCCAAAGGTGTTGGATGGGTTTGAGGTCAGGACTCTGTGAGGGTCATTCGAGTTCTTCCACACCAAAAACATACAGCCATGTCTTTATGGAGCTGCTTTGTGCACTGGGACACAGTCATACTGGAATAGAAAAGGACCTTCCTCAAACTGGATGAAGTTGGAAGCATGGCGTTGTTCTGAATGTATTGGTGTGCTGAAGCATTAAGATTGTTCTTCACTGGAAGTAAGAGGCCTAGCCCAAACCCTGGTAAAAACAGGTGTATCCCATTACTTTCATCCATATAGAGTATATCAGCCTGTGATACACTTTCTCGCTGCACTTTCACAATCTGTAAGATGTAGACTAGGCCATTTAAGGAATGTTCTCACCTGCAGAGTTTCCCTGCAGATATAAGCAATCTGTTTCTCCTTCAGGGGCCCAGTCACTGTGAAGGAGGAGAGCCATTAGTGAAAGGGTGTGGAGAATTTCAGGCATCTTACACTGTGGCGAACTGATCTGCACTGATCTACCTGATCTACACATTGGTGCTTTTTGTTTGTTTACAGTTAACCACCGAGTGATTACTGAGCAGGTATTATCTGATAGTGATACCAACATGGTAATGTGTTGAAAGTATGGCATAAGTGTAACAGGCACAGAAACTGACCACTGATGTGGTCAGTACTAACACAAACTGTACCAATACATAGCATATAAACAAGGTAAATGTTTCCAAAAAGTTTGGAAAAAAACTTTATGAATAAATGACTATATAGAGAAAAGTGTCTGATATTTCTGGTGTGCATTATGTTGTGTAGTTACGCATTAATCTATCCATTATCTGCGTTACCTATCTCCAAAAACCTCCTTAAATCTCTTCTCCTTCTCCTAATACTACTAATTTAAAGATGTAGCCCTTAGAACTCTCCTCTGGTTCTCACATCATTCCTAAAACTGGAGTGTTTCCTCATATCGTAAATTGCTTTAGATAAAAGCGATTGCCAAATTAATGTAACAATAATAATAATAATAATTTGAGCCTTTTATCGTAACCATGGTCACAGGGGGTGCTGGAGCCTAGGACAGCACTCACAGGGCAAAAGATGGAGAAACAACCTTGGTAGTCCATCGCAGGGCAGACACACAGACAAACACAGACAAACTCCTCTGGGCATTTTTGCAATTCAGCATTACTAGTTCACATGAGGTGCATGTATCTGGATTGATAGGAAACAGGAAACTCTCCTAGCAGAAATAGGGAAAGCATGCAAACACCACATAGAACGCACCGTGGTCCCAGCGAGGACTCAAACCCAGGCAAGGAAACAGTGCCAACCACTGCACCACTGTGCTGCCAGAAATTATATAGTGAAGTAAAATTGAATCTCCTCAGATTTATTTACATTTTTGATGATCAGGTCGATTCA
This sequence comes from Brachyalestes nurse, assembly GCA_037974405.1. Lineage (NCBI taxonomy): Eukaryota > Metazoa > Chordata > Actinopteri > Characiformes > Alestidae > Brachyalestes > Brachyalestes nurse. Next base: position 39,066,761 of record JBBPCY010000001.1, read on the forward strand.
ACCTTCCCAAAGGTTGTGGAAGCTTTTGTAATTGCTTATGTGGGCAAAAGACTGAACCGCAGCTCATTTGGTCAGATTCTGAGGAGGAGAAATACTCTGGTTTTCGCAAAGCAAGCTTTTCAGGCAGCAGAAATGCAAAGTGCAGAAATGAGCACAAAACTGTGAAGATGACGGCCAATAATGCACGTCCTCCTGCGTCCGACTGCTTAAATATACTGAAAATGAAACATTATCACATTAACCTAAGGCACACTTTCAATAACTATTTTATGAATCAAAAAACTAAACTATCTAACTATCGAAACTATCGTACTGAATCTAAACTATCATATTGCCACAGAATTTTACGAAGTGTTACACCCCTACACTTCAAGGTTTGAAGTGTTGTAGAGTATTCATTTCTATTGTCCTAATAAACGGTGCTTACCGTGGTATATGTCTTGTAAAGACCCTCCTCCACAGTATTCCATACAGATCCACAGCTTTGTGTTCCTGAAGTATAAACAGATATAACCCAGCACAACTTTTCCATTACTCTTTTTCACCTCACACACACACACACACACACACACACACACACACACACACACACACGTGTGTGTGTGTGTGTGTGTGTGTGTGTGTATACATGAGTAATGTCTTCATTACTGGAATGTATCTTCTTTGCCCAGACATCTGCTGGGACATCAGCCCAAACACGACAAAGCCTGTATAACTCTACCTGTGGTAGCTGCCATAATAGGCCACAATGTTCTTATGCTTGCACTCCTTCATGGTGGTGATCTCCTGCTGGATAGACGAGATGTCATCTCCTGTAAGGAACAAAACATATTACATTACAGCACTTCTACTATTAGCAGTATCAGTCTGTCTTATAAAACCTTTATGGTATGTATGTTTTAAAGCTATGTACCCTACAGTGTCTGGACACTAGTGCAATACTCTTGCTTTTGTATGTAGATCCTGCTTAAATCAAAAATGTCCATTAGTCTGTTATTGACATGTCCAAGCTCACAAAGGCATTCTTTTCTGCAAGCTTTACAGAACCCTGTCAAACCCAACCCAGAATTCTCAAAATTGAGAAATTTTCATTTATATTTCAGTCAAATGGACTTTTAGCGCAACAAATCTTTACTTAATGTTGCAATTTCTTGCAAAAGTTTTGGTTTATTGTTCAAACATTGTATCTGACATACTGTGTTTCCATCTATAATTTCATGTATATTGCAGGTGTGTACCCTATCTTCCCCTGGCCTTCTTCTATGTGTTGTAAGAGGCATGTGAGGAAAATCTGACACATGATGGTAAATTTTTGTTTAAATACATTGTTTTTGCCTATTTGCTCATTTCAACATTCATTAAATTTTAGAGACAAATTAGTCAAGTAAGTCATATTGTTAACATAAAGTAAGGTGGTCCTTATGCATGAAAGCAGCACAGCACAGCACACAGTGTGAACAGTATGACACTCTTTCTCTGTATTCCATTCACCCATTTACCACTGGCCACTGGCATGTTGCCCGGGGAGCAGTGTGTCGGGGATGATATCTTGCTCAAGGGTACCTCAGTGGTGCCACTAGCAGTCCTGGGATTCAAACCCACAACCTTCCAATTGCAAGGACTACCTAACCACTAGGCCACCAGCCGCCCCAGTTTAAATCTTTTGACAAAAGCTGAGGATGCAATTTAATATCTCATTAGGTTTAATTTGTCATTTTTGCCAACATTCTATATAGCTGTAACTCCAGTCCTCCACTACAAAGCAACCATCAACAACACAGTAGATGTGACTATGAAACTGATGTGTCTGCTTTATAACTTCAGAGTTTGAGAGAGGTAAAAGATCTGGGTTGTTAAAGAGACCTTATTCACCTACCAGGATCCAGTTTAACGATCTTAATAGCTGCCATCTCCGAAGTCTTGATATTTCTTGCCTAGAAGAAAACAAAACTCAAAATTCACAAGATAAAGTGGCATTTGGCTGATGCTCTTATTCAGGGTGACTTACAGTCATTAGTTACAGGGACAGTCCCCCTGGAGCAACTGAGGGTTACGTGTCTTGCTCATGGACACAGTGGTAGAAAGTGTGGGTTTAAAGCCATGACTTTGTGGTCATCAGGTTCACAGGCAAGGGTTTTACCCACTAGGCTCCTACCACCCACATGATAAGAATAAGATAAGGATATAGATATAAGGAAATAAGATAAGAATATGAGGTTTCTGTACCCCACAACCATCACTGTTACAGTACATTGCGCTCTTTAATTTGTTTTAGATGCTTACGAAGTGTTGCAGCACAGCATTTGCCCTGGTAAAGAGACAGAATAGGGCAGCCAGATTAATGAGAAATGATGCAATACCAACTGCACGCCACTGTGTGCCCTTCCAGGTAACCCTGCCCTGCAGGAACATTCGTCTGGAGCTACCTTTTACATGCCAAACCAATATTTGTATTATGAATATCTGCAAATCTTGTTTAATCTCTCCATGTGCATGCATATGGACTCATATTACAATTGCTTACTACTCTTTTATCATTTTGTGATTTAAAATCATATATTTCCTGCAGCTCAAAACAGAAAAATCTTCTGATATATCAGTTGACTGCTAATATCAGTCAAAACTGAAGAAGTGCAGAAGTGAAAATAGCTTTGATACTGCGTCAAAAATAGTAACTTTTATTCCCTATTTGTACTTAAAGAGAGTATCAGTAGTGTTGTTGCATTAGATTTAACAGACTGTAAAAGAGATGGATAAAAATGATTGATGACTGAATAACAAAAACACATAAAGTCTTAATTCTGTTTCTTTTTGTCTGGTTCCATTCATCAAACCAGTATTGTGATATCATCAACTTATAATGAGCACAATCAAAGTAACTAGCACATTGATTTGTCAAATATGACTGACTCTCAACTCAGAACTCAGGTAAGAGAGATGGAATACCTTTATTTTGGATGTAACATGGCACCTGGCTGTGTCATGCAATGAAAAAAATAAATAAATAAGGGCCATATGTCATGGACCTCTGTTTCTGGAGCACTATGGCTTTAAAGAACCATTTTTAAAATTAGATTTGGGAGTGCTTCGACCCATTTTAAAGAAGTTTCAAGTTTAAAGAACCTCCCCATAATGAAATGGTTCTCATATTGTAAAATCAGTTCAAAGCTAAATTCCTAGCACTGCGTGTCCAAGCCCAGAATTTTTTGGGGCCTATATTTTTAAGCTACATGTAAACAGCTGTTGGCAAAAATGCCCTTCATGTTTTCTTTCTATTTGGTGATAAACACAGAAAACCAACCATTCCTGGACAAAACCTGGAACTTTAGCTGAGCTGTCTTCCTGTTGTTTTTCCTGGCATGCCAGTGGACTTCCTGCTATGACTGAAGCGACAGTGCAGTGGCTCTTAACGGTTTCACAGCGCAACCTGAAATAACGTTGTTGCGTTTTTGGGACAATAGCCTGGACAGGAAATCACTCACACTTTGATCAACAGTCCAGAAGTTTTTCTTAGGCCTACACCCCCACATGCAACGTCCAAACGAGATCTTTCCTTTGGAAATATGCTGAAGATTCAGGTTCTTCGGGAACTTTCAGATTTTAAGCGACTTTTGACCCAAAGCTGAGACAGCCAGAAGGGTGCGAAAGGACGCCTTTGTCTATTGTAAGAAGCAACAAAGGCTTGTTGGCTCGCCCACTCCGTTATGATAGAGTCAGCTGTGCAGGCCTGCATAACTGTGACAGTATGGACCTGCACAAAGATGCATGTGTTCTGAGGGTGTAACAACTTCAGTACAGTATAAAATGTATCAGGTATATCGTGTATCGCCACGGCGCCTCTCAGTCGCATTCAAGGACTCATTAGCCGTCGTCTGCGTAAGCCCCTGCCAGGGATCAATTCATCAATTAATTCAGATGTGAAAGAATTGTAAAGCTTAGTGTCAGACTTGTTTCAGGGAGAACATGGGATGCTTACATATTTGCAACTATGCTTTTGCCACATTGATAGTGACACTCAAAAATGGAGACATGCTACATAATTAAAGACTGCAAAAAATCATAGACTTATAAAACAGTGATGGAGATATAAACAATGAACCCTTAACTGCTTCATACAGAAGGTGGCTTAATATTCAGCTCGAATCAGTTGTTTACAGCTCAGGTGACTGTTTTACTTGTTACTTTGCAATCTTTTGTTTTAAAATAAAATATGCAATTTTCTGACCCAAACGCATACATAATTAGTTCTACATAATTAATTGTAACATTTTAGCACAAATCAAATATCTAATCTAAAAAAAAAGGTATGTGTCATTGCACTCCTATTATACAATAGCGTAAGACCCCACAGTGGACACACATTACTCATGGAATGTGGAGGCCACACCTGTCTGCCCTCTCTCTGCTACTTTGTGACGAACTCAAGGATTTTGAGCCTTTCCTGCATGTGATTCACCACAGACTGACTTCAGTTTATGAACTTCAGTTTATTAATCAGTAAATGGTCAAAGAATGATGGTCATGTTGAACCGTTATCTGTTTTTTTACTGGCTTGGCACTGGGCTGCCATGTCTACTCTTTTAATCTTACATTTAACAAAACCTTAAAATGAACAGAATAGAAGTAACACTGCTTATCCATGGAATTTGCCAACACATGTAATACACTGCCAGTGATTTTGTCAATTTACATTAGAATTATAATAATACATATACATTTATGTCCCTAATGAACAAATTAGCTACATAATATTTAAAACGAATGCAACTATAAATATAGAAGAAGGAATTTTCAAATGGCACAGCATCGCAGGCAATTTTCAAAACACAGCTAAATCTAAATATAAAAGGACTACATGGCTAAAAAATGCAGAGCCTAATGAACAAACCCATTTAAATGCACTTTTAATCACATAGTACTTTTTATATTTTCTTTCATTTTTAATAACATGAGGCTAAAAGTACATTTAAATGTGTGTGTTTGTTTGTCTCAATATTTTTTTAGCCATGTAGTCCTTTTATATTTCGATTTTCAGGAGTTGTGAAAACTACCTAAAGTGCTATGCATTTAGAAAATTCCTTAATTAATCAAGAATTAATGGACACTTAACTCGTTCACTAACAGTGTTAACAGTGACAGGTCTGCTGGTCAGTGGTGATACTGCCAGAGCCCTGACAGTAAAAGCAGAAATTTAGCTCCAGTGAGGTTAGAGGACACAGATGCTGGAACAAACTCCAGAAGACACTTTTACTCTGAAATGATGTGTTTCCAGCTAGAGGAAAAGTGGATTAGGATCAGAATCTGTAGCCAAGCAGCCCACGGAGGAGGAGCTCGGTGTGTTCTGGGGTATATTTTAGCTCCTAAAAAAGAAATCTTACGTAATGTAAGTGACGACTGAAATGACTGCCTTTAACATTGTGAAGGGAACACAACAGGTCTCTGGAGTTTAATACACAACAGAAAATCCTACTAAGCTAAATCATTTAGAAAACCTTTCCAAATAAGTAATAAATTAAAACACACAGAGGAGAAAATAAGGACAAAAAAAAATGCATGAATCAACATGAATGAAAATCTTTGAAATTTGTTAAGCCACAACACAAACACCCCCAAAACACTCCCTCTCCAAACACCTTCCAAAACACTCCCTCTCCAAACACCTTCCAAAACACT
>JBBPCY010000001.1:39072533-39083986 GCA_037974405.1 Brachyalestes nurse
AGTCTATAAGGTAACAATAATATAATAATAAGATAACCTTGTTTGAATTGTGAAATAGTTTTGACTAAAAGAAAATTCTGATTTTGTCTATTCTACTATCTGCTATACTTACTATATTTACTGGGTTAAATTGAATTGCATAACGACTAAAATGTCCTCAGTTTTCATTGACTAAAACTAGATGAAAATAGTCGTGGCTAATTCTAACTAAAATAAGACTAAAATGCCTTTAGTTGACTAAAACTTGACTAGATTAATAATAATAATCCTACATTTAATTCATAAAGCGCTTTTCAAAATACCCAAAGATGCTGTACAATTTTGAGTAGACAAAGAAAACGGAGTATTTTGTTTCTCTACTCACATTTTAATTTTTTTTATTATAAAGTGCCTGTGTTTGTTTTTTCTCCCCCTGTAATATCGAAATAATATAGAGTATCGAGTACAATCCTTAGTATCGGTATCGAGTTTGAAATTTCAGTATCGTGACAAGTCTACTGTAGTGACTCGCCTGTTAAACGGACACTGGACTGACTGAGCTCAAACAGCTTCTTTTATTAAAGTTCTCTGTAACAATCGAGATGCTGTTTTGGCCAAAACTCACGCCGCTAAATACCTGAATCAGTAACTTCTGTCTCCTACTCTCTCACTCACTCTCCAACCGCACGCACACACACACTCTCTCTCTCTCTCTCCAACCGTACGCACGCCCACACACAATCTCTCTCTCTCTCTCTCTCTCTCTGAGTTTGTTCCCTGTAACATGATATGGCGGAAACCCCTTTGAGTAGCACAACAGAATTGAACAGAAAATTGTGACTATTGACTCTTCCATAAACAAGGTCAATAAACCTAAATCTGTATAACCTTAGGTGCTCACAGAATATTTCCCCACTGTAACAAACACATACTATGAAAAATAATAAAATACACTTCCTCCCTCAGGCCCCCTTCCAATATATTCATCAGGATACAAGGACAAGACATAATTCAGATTCTCTTAGTTCCCTGATCAAGAGAGAAAGAGAGATGGTTTAAGCGAAGAGAGAAAGATTGGAAATATCACATCCCCATGCAGAGAAGCTGACAGCAAGGTTACAGCAAATGACTGGGGAATTTCTTAAATACTACTTTATGTGGGGTTTGGGGAGCGAAACATGCTTTTAATATTTAATGCTTTGTGTCATTTAAATTCTGCCCACTCTGGTGTGTGCATGCACTTTTAATTTTGTTCTTCCTTCAAAGAGATTCTGTTTTCAAATTTTATTTTTGTACCGAATGGGGTAATTAGTTTTAAAACAGTGGTTTTGGTGCATCGCTTTCATTTTCCTTTTTAAAAAAACATTGATTCTGTTTGAAAGAGAGAACATCTTTACATGGATGAAAGAGAACCCTTCTCCCCCTTTATTCCATCTCAACATTCCCCCATACTCTGCTGATGTGAGCCATACCTTATTCGTTTCAGTCAGACGATGAAAAGGATATGACCCTGTTTTTTCTTGCTTGATTGCAATTGTAGTCGGTAATATGATGTCAAAGATGTTTTTCAGTTCTAGTGCTCCTCTAGTATACACCAGATTTTGCCTGATTTTATGTAGATATAATACTTGTATAAACATTTACATATACGTGTGTGTGTGTAGATATATGTGAGTATATACAGAGTTGTATGAAATAGCTATTGTTCACACACATTAACCAATCAGCCATAATATTATACTTACCTGCCTTCCTTGTGCTGGGCTGGAATGGAATAAACGCTATGTAACCTCAGAGGTTGTGCTGTGGTATCTGGCAAAACCTTTAAGTTCTAAGGGTTGCGAGATGTGGCCTCAAACATGTTTTCCAGCACATTCCACAGGTGCTTGATCAGATTGAAATCAGGGGAATTTGAAGGCCATACCAGCACCTTGTTGAGTTTAAACCATTCCTGAACCAGGACTCAGTATTCTGCTGAAAAAGCCCACTGAATATTGTTGCCATGAATGGGTGTACTTGATCTGCAGCAATGTTTGGGTAGGTGGTGCATGTCGTAACGTCCATATGAATTCCCAGACCCAAGCTTTCCCTGCTTAACATTGTTCAGAATGTCACACTGCCTTCCCCAGCTTGCCTTCTTCCCATAGTCCAGCCTGGTGCCATCTCTTTCCCAGCCAACTGGTACCGTGAGTACTCCGGTCTCTCTATATCTCTTCTATACTCTGTGTGTGAGAACGCTGTTGTGGAGCATTATCAGAACAAGGTGCGCGGTTTAACAACTCTCTTGTGTGTGTCCACAATTGAGTTCATCTGCCACGCTACATTGGGCTAACTATGTGATCAGGTATGTTCTCGTCCTTCTCTGTGACAGAATGTATGAGCCCCATACAGTTAACCCAGTGGACTTTGCTGCCCTGGTTGACACGGTGAATCGGCAAGCAGTCGAGATAGTGAACCTGAAACAGCAGGTTGCGGGTTTTCATCAGCAGCTCACGACTCTGGAGCAGGCCCACCTTGATCTGGCTGCCGAGAAGCCAGCGTCCCAGGAGTTGGCTCCACGTCCCATGCCTATAGAATGAACTCGCTGGGGCAAGAGCTTCCTGACACGCTGGAGGGGATAATTCAACTCTCCGCGTAGAACAGCAGATGAGCTACTGTCCGAGGCCAGCCTCTCGTATCCTGCCGCCAGCAAGTCCCCGGACCAAGACCACCAGCACCCCGGAGCCTATCTCCCATCTGGCTAGACCTTCACCTCCGCCAGAGGCCCACTCCGGGGAGCCCATGCAGATAGGGTGCGCCTCTCTGACTTCCACGGAGAGGGAACAATGCTATCGCGAAGGCCTCTGCGCCTATTGCGCTTCCCCCGACCACCATCGTGCCGTCTGCCCTCTCCATCCAGGAAACAGCCAGACCAGGTGAATAGGTAGAGGAACTCACCTGGTCTGATTACCACCATCTCTAGCATACCGCCCGTTTCCCGTCTCACTCTCCAGGTACATCTCGTGAACCCAACACAAAGTTCTCCAATGGGGCCCGACCTGTCAGGAGCTCTGTCTCCAGGCGAAGGCTGGGACATGCTCCGCTGATGTCAACCTTGAGACCATTCCCGTCCTGTACCGTGACCTGGCAGAGCATGTCAGGGCAGTGCTCAAGAGGTTGCTGGCCCACCAGCTGTTCTGCAAGTAGGAAAAATGCACTTTCCACCAGCGCTCCACCACATTTCTTGGTTTTGTCATCTTGGTGTGGCCATGGTTCCCCAGAAGCTGGATGCTGTGCCTATTTTGCTTCAGGGTGGCAGTCACCCGTTCACGGTCTGGATGGACCACCAGAACCTCATTTCTATACAGCAAGCTAAACAACTCAACCCTGTTCTGCCACCACAGCTCATCCTGTCACCTCTCCAGTGGGAGTTAGAAGATACAGTCCACCAGGGGCAGACCTTGGAGCCCCCTCAGGCAGGCACCCCACCTGGACACCTTTTCGTCCCCACTGGACTCTGCACCGGCACTCTCCATTGGGCCCATTTCTCCACCATTGCTAGCCACCCACGCACTTCCACAACCCTATCTCTCCTTCAACGCGCCTTCTGGTGGCCCAGCATGGCCTCTGACACCAGGGAGTTCATCCAGGCATGCGCAGTATGCGCCAGGGCCAAGACCACCAACCAGCCCTCTCCAGGAGATCTACACCTAGTGGCTCTTGCCGGAATCCCCACTGCCAAAACCACCACAAACTGGGTTCCCCAGGGACATCGTCTTGGACAGAGGGCCCCAGTTCACAGCCAACTTCTGGAAGGCCTTCTGCCATCTGATCAATTCAACCTGCAGTCTCTCATCGGTCTATCATCCCCAGACTAACGGTCAGACGGAGCAGACCAACCAACAACTGGAACGCTTCCTGAGGTGTTTCGTCGCTGACCGTCAGCGCTCCTGGGCTTGCTACCTCGTTTGGGCTGAGCTTTCTCACAACCTTCTCTCCTCATCTGCCACCGGGCTCAGTCCATTCAAAGTATGCAACGGTTTTCAGACTCTGATATTTGAACACCAAGAACCGGAGATTGACGTACCATCGGCCCAACAGTTGGTCTGCAGGTGCTGGCAGCTTTGGCAGCAAGCTCACATCGCCATCCAATGGGCCAACGCACGCTATACTCTACAACACCATTCCGGCATCCACTGGGACCATTGTTCCACGTTGGCGACAGGGTTTGGCTTTCAATCTGCAACCTGCACCTTCACACAGTCAAAGAAGCTCACGCCCCGGTTCATCGGACCCTTTAAAATCACCCACCAGATCAACCCTGCCACCTTCTGGCTCCAGCTGCCTGCCTCCATCTGGGTCCACTCTGTCTTCCACACATCACAGCTCAAGCCCACCTTCACTTCACGTCTGGTTCCCCCAGCTACTGCACCTCCTCCACCTTGGATCATTGATGGTGGTCCTGTCTACACTGTCTGGCGGATCCTTGGCTCGCACCACCGTGGCATCCAGTACTTAGTCGAGTGGGAAGGCTATGGCCGGAGGAGCGGTCTTGGGTTCCCAGTCTATTAATTCTGGACCCTTCCCTCATCCAGGATTACCGCCGTCGGGTATCCCCTCAACCAGGTCCATCTGGTAAACCAGTGTCTCATGCCATGTTTTAGCTAGAGGGAAATAAAGTTCCCATTTGAAATCCAAAACAAATGTCACAGAGAAGGACGAGCACGTACCTGAACAAACAGTTAGCCCAGTGTAGCATGGCGGATTAACCCAATCACGGACCAACACAAAAGAGTTGGTAAACCACGCACCTGGTTCTGAGAATGCTCCACAACAGAGTTAAGATTCCCACCGGGAACCTGGAGACTGGAGTACTCATGGTACCAAATGGCTGGAGTTGGAGTTGGGCTGAGCATGGGACTCAGTGTCTGAGCACTGGTGTGTTACCTGCTTCCTGTTCATATACCCCATGACACGTGTCACTTCCGGGACCCCTTGCGTGTCACATGACAGGTGAACACTGGAAAAACAATATGAATTGCAAATGTGTTTCTTACATGTGTGGCAAGTTGTGCTCTTTCTCTTGCTCCTCCTGGTATCCCCATCTGGTTCCTTGAGCATACTGCCTTGCTTGGCATATACTGCCTGAAGGGACAGTGGGCTCTGAAAGGGACCAGCCCTTCATCCTCAGTAATCTCCGGCCCCTGGATTGTACATGCATGGCTATTGCTCCACACATTTGTCCCAAACATCCATAATGGGAGCAAGTTTGTCATTCATACGCCGAGCAACTCTTGTCTCCCTACTGTCAAAACGGATCACTTTTGACAACACAGGCATAGTAGACCGTCCCATAAGCTGGACATCATTACAGGATCTATACACCTCAGCAAGAAGCAACGGCCTCATGTAAGCATCCAGCTGTGTACATCAAGAGACTTTCTAAGGTTTCTCTTCAAACTCTTCAAACCACTGGACATGGGAAAACGTATTAGCATGTGGAATTTGAGATGTCTGTATGTTACTGTGTTTATTATTATGTTATCTTACCTTTTTGCCTAAGCATTAAAGAATTAACCTTTATGATTTTTGTCTTATTGTCTGTGCGTTTGTATGTTCATGCTTGTGTGGGTGTGTAGGAGAAGCCAATGATCGGGATGTTCAGGTGATTGAGCTCCCTATTGTGGATAGTCTACACCCACGCCCCCCCTACCTACCACTGGCCATCCCAGAGGACCTGGCTGAGCGTCTACAGCGGCTGCACGGAGACCCCTCCGTCTGGTGGGTGTCCCAGTTTGTTAAATACCTGATCCGCCCACAGGCCTGGCTGGAGAAGGAGATGCATGAAGCCACCGTCAAGCTCGGCTTCAAACACCCCATCATAGGGTAAGAAAAGAAAACACTGGTTGAATGATTAACATCATGAATTGCAATTGTATTTATGGTGCAGTAACTAAGGGCAATCTATGCTGAATCAGCTCTATTTAACTGTATATAAATATACATCCAAATGTAAAATTTTTTGGACGTAAGGGAACTTATTCAGCTTGCTTTCCTCACTGTCCTTGGGAAATGTCTTGATCAAGGAATTTGAAAGCCAGCAATTTCTAAAAAATTGTGTTAACTAAATGTTACACATTGGTCAGTCGTAATTAATTTTTTAAAAACCTGTTTTAGAAACCTTATTTTTACTTAGAAAATAAAAATAGCTAACATACAATAAACAAACATTTTATTAAGCAACCTTTCATTACTTGTGTGCTGACTATTAAAAGGCAGTGGCTAAATTGGGGTCTGTGCTATCCTCACAGAACAAATCGCGTAATGCTCTTTGTCTTTAAGTCTTTAATTAATGTGATCAGTAATCACAGACTGACAAATGTTACAGTGACACAGAGTTTGCTTTCTGTGTTTTGCACTACGGATATACAAGATTTCAGTTGTGACCACTCATACACTCCTCTGGCACTGTTCTCTCACACTCCATCAGTCCTGCTTAAATACAATCCTCCTGAATCTGCTTCTGCTTTCTGAAGGGTGCATGTGCGGAGGACAGATAAAGTAGGCACAGAGGCAGCATTTCATCCCATTGAGGAGTACATGCTGCATGTGGAGGACCAGTTCCAAAGCCTTGCCCGGCGCATGCTTGTCGACAAGAAACGTGTTTACCTGGCGACAGATGACCCCTCTTTACTACAGGAGGCCAAGTCCAAGTGAGTGTGTCTTTGTTGATGTAACACATTTTCAAGTGAATATAATGATTCTAGGCACATTTTTAATCAGATTTTTTAAAGATATCTGAATGAAAATACACATTCGGATTGAGAACATCTTTACATAGTCTTTGATTTTAACATGCATGTTTGTGTCTGTGTGTGTTAGGTACCCAGATTATGAGTTCATCAGCGATAACTCCATCTCGTGGTCAGCAAGCCTGCACAACCGCTACACTGAGAACTCGTTAAGAGGGGTCATTTTAGATATCCATTTCCTGTCCCAGACCAACTTCCTGGTTTGCACCTTCTCCTCCCAGGTGCCCTTACGCACTTCACTTTCCTTCTCTTCACAAGCCTGCATAGAACAGTCTCGTTTGTTTTGTTGAAGTGAAAGTTAACACAACCTCTACATGGAGCATAGGAATCTTTTTTATTTTCAAAATGTCTATTTATATATACACAATAATAATAATAATAATAATAATAATAATAATAATAATAATTACAAATAAACAATAATTATGCACCAGAATGTGCAAAATATGTTCTCTGTAGAGGGCATGTACTTTAAAATGTTTCCCTTTTTGTTTTATTTTATATATTTTATTTTTAGATTAGAATTGTTATGTTATGAGCAGAGACAGGTGAGAGTGGACTGAGGAACAGGAAGGGGATGGGGTGGTGGTATGGTGTGAAAAGGCAAGGTAGATATGGAAAATTGTCATGATGGTATCGACAGTGAAGCGCAAATGCTTGACAGTACTAAGTTTATTCACAAGAAGATTACCAAGCAAGTTCAGTAGTGCCAAAATGCTGAAACAAAGAATGGGAGAACACAAGCTAGCCAAGGTCCATGAGAGGGCAAAGCAGAAATGAGAGAATCAGAAAAACACAGGTGCTCACAATATAGTCAACTAGGCTGGCATAATAAAAGAACGGCAAACTGGTGAACGGATACTTCCACACTGGTTTGGCGTGCATAAATAGAGAGGGACACAGGCTCAGGGAGAAATTAAATTAAAGACAAGAACAAAAAGAGGTGAAGTATTCTGGTGACCCAGAGCGTAGGCATGACAGTGCCAGTTCAGGGCATGGCACTGGAGGAGACCTGATAAATATATAGGACATTGGAAGGAGGAGGAGCTTCATTCATGGTCCTCCTTTTAAAAGATATCATGTATCCCAACCATATGACAGTAGCATATGACGGCAGAATTCAAAATAGTCTTCCTCCCAGTCAAGCTAAAAAAAATCACAGTATGAGGTCTTTTGAGTGAAGTGAGATATTTCCCTTCATTAGAGTATACCTTAAATGCATCCAATGCAATTTGATGGTGGATCAAAACATTTACATGTAGTTTAAAAGATAAATCCCTAGAATCCAAGGCCTGATCTTGTAATATCAAACTTAATGAAGTGCAATAATTTTTGGTGACTGTTAGGGCTCACAATGTATAATGTAAAAATGATCTCAGTATTTTTTGTAGTAATTTCTCTAGCTGTGTCTGAAACATAAGAAATGCTGCTCACGCAAACAGTTTTCTGAGTATCTTCGGTCAAGGTCCTCTTCTACAGTTATTTCATAACTCCATTTAGAAAATCAACAAAACATGTCATTTGACCAGGTGTACACAAACATTGGCCTATATCAGGTGGATCTCAGACACAGTCACAGACACCTTCATCACAATACTGCCTTTTAAGGCAATGACTTTTGAGACACCATGACTTATGAGGCAGCCATGCACCTGCCTTCTCTCCTATACATGGCCTGTATTTGGCTGGCCCTAGTAACTGCTTTGAAATTAATATGTAAGTCAAGTAGGTAATAGGAGAATTCCTGCTTGTCTCCCATCTGGACAGGTATGTCGCGTGGCTTACGAAATAATGCAGACACTGCATCCAGATGGCTCTTCCTACTTCCACTCACTGGATGATATCTACTACTTTGGTGGGCAGAATGCACACAACCAGATCGCCATCTACCCTCACCAGCCACGCGGTAATGAAGAGATTCCCCTGGAGCCTGGAGACATGATTGGAGTGGCTGGCAATCACTGGGACGGCTACTCCAAAGGCATCAACCGCAAAAGCGGCCACACTGGCCTCTACCCCTCATACAAAGTGAAGGAGAAAATTGAGACCGTGAAGTACCCTACTTACCCTGAAGCTGACAAACTGCTCAATAAGCAGTAGAGAGAGCTAGACTGTAGGGAACATGTTCAATACTGGATACTGTAGTGAAGCCTGGACCTCCTGGATGGAAATGCACTTTGTGTGTGTGTGTGTGTGGGCTTTTGTGTGTATATGTGCGCGCATGTGTGTGTGTGGGTGGGTGTCTGGGTGTGGTGTGTAAGTAGTGGGGAAGGGCGTTATTTTACAGGGTGTGAGACCAGTTTCTAACCCTGGTGCTTAAACCTAAAGTCCATATTAAAGTGACCAGTCAGGGTTGTTGAAATGAAACTAAGAATAAACACCAGGATCAACGACCATCCCACTACAGGTACTTTTACCCCTGAAACCTCCGGCTAAAATGAAGGGCACTGCAGTTGTTTATTTAAGATTAAACTAAAAAAACAGAAGAGACACTCCAGACTGCTTTAAAAAACAGGAAGAATCTTGAACCAGAACTTTCAACAAGTTTTTTTGCTTTCTTTTTGTGCTGTTTTCCTCCTGTGTGAACATTGATTGCATAGTTTTATGGCAGCCCCACCACTCCTCTCATCCTTCATTTCCTTTTTGTGTACTCTGTATGTACACAGAGCACTCATGCCATCTCACAATTCTCCACCCATGTGCATTTACTTTCCTCTGCCATCCAGTGCTTTGAAAAACGTTTTGATGTGTTTTTAGTTGCAATATTACATTGTGTGTGGCTGTGTGTGTATGTGAGTGAGTGAGTGAGTGAGTGAGTGTGTGTATGTGTGTGTGTATCTGTGTGTGTATGTTTGGAGAGTGGATGCAAATATAGGTGCCTCAGAAGAACGACTGATGTCTGGCAGAATGCAAATGTTTTGTGAGCATTCTGACTGCGGAGTCTTACAGAGAGATACACGCCCCTTCTGCTCCACACAGTCTAAATCAGCATCTCTCCATCATGTTTTGAAAAAAGATGCTTTAATGTCATTAAGTAAAAAAAAGTTACAGGAAAAGATGCTTAAAATTTAAGACTATGATACTAATATTAATAACGATGATGATGGTTCCTGAGAGGAAGAACAATTATGGCAAGAGTGGAATCTTATTGTCATAACAGTTTTTAGTCTACAATGAGGAAAACTTTCATATTTTATGTTTGCGAGGGCATTGTCTTTGGTAAGTGGGTCAAATAAACTTGATCAGCCAACATGGGCCTCTTTGTCAGTGCTGATATTTGTGTGTATGAGAGTGCGTGTGGTAGATCTCTTTTCCTTCTGCTTGGTTCGTTTTGCATAACATGCTCAGAAACCACCTTCTTTTTCCTGTAAGGAAAAATGAATGGCATTTTTTAAAATTGCACCTTGTGAAAATTTTCCAAAGCTGATATGTTTGTCCTGTGTACTTATGACATTAAATTACAGTTTGTGAACTAATGGAATTACACCTCGAAATGATGTCATCATTATTAGTTTTTAATTTTATAAAATAATTTGCTTATCTAAAGTGTTGGACTTCAGATTATAAACTTAATGCAGCTCAGTTACAACTTAATTAACAAATGTATTTTAACTAAAGCTAAATGTCTTTGTCTCTGCCACATTGGTCTGAGAACTTTACACAAAATCATCCTCTCTGACTGGTCTGCGACAGTATCCAGCAGGTGCATAGAGGGTGCTTGGGAGTAACCCTGTAAATGCCAAAATGAGAAATGGTACACCCTTTGGCCTTGTGGGAACATGCAATTGAGGACCACAGGACTGCAAGTTCACCGTTAGGGAGCAGGGCTTTAGACTGTCACTAGCGCATTGTGCCGTTCCTGTAGCATAATGGATTATTGCACTAGCCTCTATTATGCAGGCTGAGGTACGATTATCCTCATGGACAGGCATGCCTTGGTACACTACTAGCAAGACTTATAACATCTAACTTTTTTAAAACTTGATCAGGATGGGATGGTCTGTTAAATATATAAACAGCTCAATTCCACTTTGATACAGTTATGAGAAATTGTGTTTAACATGGTCTTGCACACTGTTCTTTGAATGTTTTAGAAACAGGACACACTTGGACATGGAAGGCATGTGAATAGGCTTTTGGCTTTGTAGCCTATACAAACACAAACAACACAAGTATAACTTTGAAAAAAGTTCAGTTTCCAGTCCTGTGGTGAAATGTATTTAAGTGTTTTGTAATTACTTAATTACTGAAACAATAATCATGAGGAAATGTACACAGGACAAAAAGTACCATCTTTGGATCTGTGATAGAAATGCGATAGGGTCTCAGCCAGATGTTAATAAACTACAAACATCCTTCTATCCAGAAGTTACACTGGTATGTATGCCATTGTTTGTTCGCTAGACTTACAACAGTGAACTTGTGCATGTCTTACTGCCCACAGCAGCATGAATAGTGCGTCTCCTGGGCTTTCACACACACACATACAGACCGCCTACAGAGCTGTTTTAATTAAATGGCAAGAGCTTTGAACAGATATTTTAACACGGCTGCTTCTCTTTAGTGGTGCAACGGATCACAAAACTCACGGTTCGGATCATATCACGGATTTTGAGTCACGGATCGGATCAATTTTCGGATCAGCAAAAAGGGGAGGAGTCAAATGTAATTTGCTTCTCATTT
>JBBPCY010000001.1:39084086-39095145 GCA_037974405.1 Brachyalestes nurse
TGAATCAGCCTAAACTGATTCAGGTATCTGAACCAAATTTAAATTATAAATAACTTTGAGCTAAAATTCCTACACATCTCTGGCAGACGCAGTCCAGCATTACTGCATCATCAGTTGCCTGCGTGGAGCTCGAGTGTTTCGCTGAGTGTTCTTGTGTTTTTCATTTGGTTCTTCTTAAAGACCTGTATTTTTTATTACTGTAAAGCAAAATAATTTATTACTGTATTTACCCTGCTTATTCAAAAAAAACAGCAGTTCATACCAAAGAAAACACGCTTGCATGAATTACAGTTCGGTTTATGTAGGGGTAACATCGGTATTTTACATTATAGCACTGCAGGAGACAGTACAGTACGAATACGGGTTTACCTTTACATTTTTAAGGGTAATGTATTAAACTGAGTTTAAAATGAAATCAAGTGTTTTGGGAACATATTTGGGGGCATATTTAGGGTTTATACTATAAAAATAGGCATTTTTTTTTACCAGATCACAAATTCACTTTTCTCTTTTTCACTGTTCGCAGGTGCTCTTGGAATGTAACCCCACACAAAACTTGGGGGTTTACTGTACTTTGTTACTGTCAAGGACACATCAATATGCTTTTGTGCTCATACTGCAATTAATACTTGGTTTCACACATTTCTCACATTTCTCCAAAGCTGAAGGTCTCTGAGACACACTGTACCCCATTTGCATTTGAAGTGTTGAACTTGCATTTGGCCACCCAAGACACTTGTTAATGTCAGGTAGGAACAGGGGCTCGGTGCCAGCAGATTCAGGTTTCAAGTTTATCAGTGACAGTAAGTTTGGGCTGGGTCAGATCTGGTCTCAAAGCAATGGTTACAAATCAAGTTAAGGCTTCAAATTCATAGATCTCATTAACTAGCCATCAGGTCCCAGTAAGCTCCATCCAAATCAACTACTCTACCTAAAAGCCTTCTCCCTGGGTCCTGTGCCTGGCACTATCTGATATCCTCCTTCTGTTAACCTCCTTTCTCCTTTCTTAACCTACAGATGAATGACGGCTGCCTTAATGATGTGCACAGTGGCCTTTATGGGAAATAGATGAAGAGTAATATTCAAAATTGAAAACCTTTCACGTTGCTCTGGCCCCATTTCACATAACACTGATTCCCTAATCTTTGCATAGATATTAATCAGACAGGGCAGGGGCAGCAGAGCCGGCTACAAAGAGTGATGGATGGGTCAGCAGGGAGAGCTTTAAATAGGCTTTTTACTTTGGTTGCATATTCCTCGTTTCTGCATTTAACTCGACATCAGGGGTGATTAGTGGACCTCAACTGAGAAAGATGAAGAGTAAGAGCGAGAGAGAAAGAGAGAGAGAGCCTTACATGTGAGGAAAAGTAATGGTGAGCAAAGGTCTCAGTTAAGACTGGAAGAGATCAGTGTGTGTGTCTATCTATCTTGCAGAGAAAAGTGAAGGAGCAGAAAGGAGAGAGGAAGGTTAGAGATTAAGGAGGACAGGTAAAAAGACTGAAGCGAAGTCTCACAAGCCACAATTCAAGTCCAATCTCATTATAGACAGTGTCATAGAACAGACAGCAAAAGAGAGAGAAAGAGAGAAATAACTTTTTGTCTAAGGCACTTTCCACAGACCTATGAGGTGGCCAAAGTGTATTCTAGGGTTTGTGGATGGAACAGACATAGAAGCCTGAAGATTAACCACCTTACTCTTTCTTTCTCCTCCAGGTGATATTTCACTATGGTGGAAATGACAACGTCTCGATACCAGAGGATGAAGAAGAAACAAACAAACAAAAAACATGACTAATTATGTATTTTTTATATATTGCCACAGTTATATCAAAAGCAACTCATGTTCAGTGCAGGAATTGAGCATGTCTCTTCTGATGAACTGATAAATGTACCCTGGCCTCCAGTGTGTTAGCGGTATTTTAGTGCACTCAGGGTTTCTAACTTTTGCATATTGACTCACTCATTTAATTAAAAAAACACACAGCTTGGGAGCTGCCTGAGCAAAAACTAGAGTGTAAAAAATTCCTTGGAATATGAACTTCATATGGAAAGGAGGAAGACGGCTTGGCAGACTTGTTGGGTTGTCAAATAATGGGGTTCAGCTTTCTTTGCCTCTGTGTATTACTAAGATTCATTGTATACTCATTGTATTTGCTGTTTGTAAACCCAACATAGATTGTCTGAAAGAGGAAGAACAGTCAGATATTTTGGGCATATGGTGCATGAAGTAGTAAGAGACAAAAGCAAGTGAAAGGAATTAAATGAACTGAGATAAGGACAGAGTGAAAAAGATGGAGCGAGAGCTGAGAGGTGACCTGGAGGTGGGGTGTTAAAATATTCCGTTTTTCCATTGGCTTTGAAGTTTAATTGGCCATTTCTCTCCAGACGCGAGGAGTGCACAGCTACCTTAACAGTTCTGTCTGCCTGCGGAGGGCTGCAGATCAAAGGGGCTTCACTGGACATCCACCCCATGGAGAAGGAGTATTCGTATATGTGTATGTGTGTGTTTGTGTGTGTGTTGCATGAATATTTCCCTGGAATGATACCTCGGTCATTGCATTAATAATCCATAAACCCACTAGAAGAAACATGATGGGCAACTCTGGTCCTGGAGGGCTGTGGTCCAGCACGTTTTGGTTCCCTGCTCAGAAACACCTGGTTCACCTCACCAGTTAATTGTCAGGTTAGGTAATGTGTTTGAGGAGAACTATGACTATCTACTTTTTTTTCCGTTTGCCATATCTGATTAGCAAATTTTTGGCAAACGCACAAAAGAGGACATCAGAACATGACTGTCATCACGCTGGCATTGCTTGGACTGAGCAGAGTGTCCATTATCACTTCACAAGACCAAAGGCAATCAGGGACCACGACAGAGACATTGCATGTTGAGATGCAATAAGAATCACACAGAGAAAGAAAGTGCTCATAATTAAGGTGCTCTGTTCAGCAGGCTGCCCCTCACTGTTAGAGCAAGAGGTGGAGAGTGATCAACTCAAGTCACATTAATCTCCATTTTCATTACACACACACATACACCAACACACAGATACAATGACCACTCCAGGGGTGCAGAGGTTGCTGCGAGAGGCTTTATGAAATTACATTTTCTGCTTGTGCTTCATATCCTCACATTAAAACTGTGCTTTAAAAGGAAAATGCCAGTGTAACCTGTTACAAAATTAGTTCATTGATTCATGTTTTTTCTCTCTATATATTCTCTCTAAGTCAGCTTTATTGTTTAACCCTTTATAGCACAATACTAATGGGGGATTAAGAATCCGTCACAACACAAAAAAAAATGACCAGTATACTTAAGAGTGCCCCAAAAAGCAAACAGGGATTCATTACAGTCATAGGCATAGCTTCATTAAGAAATTCCATTGCTTCAGCTGTCTTCATATGAAATTACAGTCTACACAAGTTTCGCCAGAAGTCTTGTATCTTAAAAAGGCCAGATCTTTGGTAACAGCAGAATGGTGCCCCTAATGGTGTGGCGCCCCCTGGGCAAATTACTGTTCCGCAACGCCCATGTGCTGGCCCTGATTGTAAGTTACTGAGTCACTATGTATATAAAGTATTTTTTAAATTTTAATGTTGTTTTCCTCTTTCCTTGTCCTCCATGTTTTTCTTTAGGTCTCTTCTCTTCCTCTCTCCCCCTTCCTATGTTTCTAATTCACTCTCTCGCTCTCTCTTTCTCTCAACTATTTTCTCTTATTGTGGGTGGCATGACTTACCAACTTTGCTGGTGTTCCATAATGCCAGAAGTGGTGCCCTGCTGGAATTGATTCAGTAGCCTGTTTGGGAATAGCTGGATTCATAGCCTATATTTCAGCATACAGGGGAAGAGAAGGAGACTACACCTCAAAAACCCAGTCTCTGGCTTAGATTTATTCCCACACATCCCTTGGTGCCGTTGTCCGGGAAACAAAAAGTGGGGGGAATGAAACGAAGGATTTTGAACAATGCTATAATGGTTCCGGCACCCATGGTTTAATCAATTTGTATTCACCGATTCAGACCTATTATGATCATTTACATCTGATAATTTGGAAAAAATAAGTGCTCCACACGTAAGCTCACTCACTGAAAATATGGTTCACAATTTTATTGTCTAGTTTTTGGGCCTAATTCATAAGGCGTTTGTGAATACATGAATACAGCATGGCCCAGTAAAACTATTTGATTGTTTTGTTAGACTAAATGCTAGAATGCCATATTAATATCTTATCTTTGTTACAGTACTCTGTGGTATAAACGGTACGGTATTTGGCCAACGGGAGAGATTTTGATTATACCGGCCTACCGCAGAAATATTCGCTCCTCGCAAAAATTGCAAAGTCGCGTCACCTGTGCAGAACCATGCCTACTTTCAGCATGAGGCATTCGTTTTGGAAAACGGGCGAGAGCAGAGAGCACAGGGAGGAGCAGCTTGTTAAAAAGAGTGGTCAATGAACATTTATCACGTGTCAAAAACGAGACAAGACGCAACGTAAATGCTGGTCATGTGACGATAACCATAATGAAATATATAATGTAATATTGTTGATGAATAAGAACAAGACTAAATGTGGTTTACAAAATGAAAACTATCCTAAAATGTCTTTGCATTTTCGTTGACTAAAACGATATGTTATTTCCCGTACGATAGGGAGGGGAGAAAAAAGTATTGGAGCGCTCGACCTTTGAACGAGATTACGTCCCAATACTTTTGTCCATTAAGACGCACTGTGAATCTAGTGGCCAAAAGTATTGGTACGTAGGGCCATTAAAGTGCCAGGGAGAGAGAAATCTCACACACACACACAAAGTCACAAACACACACAGCATTTTGATAAGCAGCCTTTTGATAAGCTGCTACATACCGCAATATATATATATACCGTCTACCGTCTATGGTTCAATTTATAATCGCAATATGAATTTTATGTCATATCTCACAGCCCTACTTTGTTATTATTTTAAAAATTATTTTAATAACCTTCTCCAAAAAAATGATTCTTTATAAGCATCAAAAGGGGTCAACAAATAGGAAAAATTAGATTGTAGGTAAATATTCTGACTGGTGAAATGGGTTGAATGCACAATTGACAAAATCCAAGGGTTGTTTCTAAGCATCTTCGATTTCTCAAGTGTCACAGGGATTCCAAACAGAACTTAGGCATGTCTGTGAAAAGTAAGAGATTAAGAGATGTTATTGACCTCAACATGTTTTCATTTCAAACAGCTAAACACTCTGCATCCTTCAGAGTAAATGGGTCTTCCGAAGCCAAGGATGTTCTTTGTTTAGAGCATGAGCTTTGGTCAAGGAGGAATCTTGAGCTCTAGACAAAACAAAATGAAGACAACTTTATAACAAAAGCATATAGGCGGTTTCCTTTATTTTGCCAATCAGACAGCAAAACAGCAAATGACACCAAGCCAGTGGAACCATCGCACACTGGGCTGGGTGGAGTCCCATCTTTATACGTCTGTTCTCACATTAATTGACACCCATTTTTACGTGAAGACCAATCGTCCAACCCACAGATGGGGCTACATGTGCATTCTTGCGCCACCAATATTTTTAACCAATCATAGCAACAAAAAAAGAGTAAAAAATAAGGACATGATTACATCAGGTACATGGGATGTCTTCATTAACTCATAATGGTGTTCCAGCTACCTTAAAAGAAAAACCAGGGATACAAGAAACAAAAGATACTCTGTGAGATCATACAGGGTCATAAGTAATACAAGAACAAGAGAGTGCTAAATCTTACATACGTTTAAAACTCGTTAGCTCGTCTCTCTCATTTAATTTTATGAGCGTGTCTCCGTTTCAGCTTAGAGTCGCCAAGAGATTTAGTGAACAAAAGCAAGTTGGACCACGAAAAGATTTTTGAAGAGCTCCACCTTTCTTTTTCCCTTCATCTTTCTTACCCTCTCATAACTGCCCTCTGCTGGTTTTGAAAAAATATGGGCATCGCACATTATAGGGTTACATCGTGAACATTTACGTGCATATATTAATCTCTTCGCCCTGGTAGTCTTTAGGACGTTCACTCTGAACTTTTCATTTAACCACAAGAGGAGTCGTGACTGTTGAAGACGCTAGATGGCGCTCTTGACTCTGGAATTCAGACGCTAAACAGTCTATGGCTGCGTCTCAAACTGCTTGAAACCAAGAGTGTGCAGTTCGTAGTACGTGAAGTATAGAAGCAGTATGTGAAGTACAGATGTATCAAGTGTATTATAGAAGTAGTATGTGAAGTATAGTAGTATATTAAGTATAGAAGTAGTATATTAAGTATAGAAGCAGTATGTGAAGTATAGAAGTACAATAAGATAAAATAAGATAAGATAAAATAAACCTTTATTAGTCCCACAAGTGGGAAATTTGTTTTGCCACAGCAGAAAGTGGACAGTACAAAGTTAAAAAATTAAGAAACAACAGAATAAAATAGAATAAAAATAGAATACAAATAAAATACTATACTAACAGTGCAGTATAAAATGTACACTATACAATCTAGAGATATAGAATATGGACATCTGTGTTGTAAAATATATTTGTCGAGTATATGTAAACAAAAGTAGACTAAGTGATATGTCTGTAAACAATGAGTAGTATATGTATACATACAGGTACACAGTGGAGTGACAGGTACTGACAATAACGTTAAACATTTTGGCCAGTAGTGAAAAAAAATTGCACATGTTCCATCAGAAAAATTGCACTCCTAATATTGCACATAACTACCGTGGTGTATTGGATGTGTGCATCTGCAAGGTCTTTGTTATGGAGTCTGATAACAGGTGGAAGGAAAGACCTGCGGAATCTTTCCGTCCCACATCGTGGGTACCGCAGCCTGTCACTGAAGGAGCTGCTCAGTGCTGTCAGTCTCCTGCATGGGTTGGGAGATGTTGTCCAACAGGGATCACAGCTTAGCCACCAATCTCCTGTCACTCACCACCTCCACTGGGTCCAAAGGGCATCCTTGAACAGAGCTGACCCTCCGGATCAGCCTGTTCAGTCTCTTCCTGTCCATAGCAGAGATGATGCTGCCTCAGCAGACCACACCGTAAAAGATGGCTGATGCCACCACAGTCATAAAAGGTCTTCAGGAGTGGGCCCTTCACTCCAAAAGACCTGAGCCTCCGCAGCACGTACAGCCTGCTCTGGCCTTTTTTGTAGAGAGCATTTGAATTGTGAGTCCAGTCCTGTTTATTGTTCAGATGAACACCAAGGTACCTGTAGCTATAGACAGTCTCAATGTCAATGCCTTGGATGTTTAGTGGTTGCAGTGGAGGATGTTTGTGCCTGCGGAAGTCTTCCACCAGCTCCTTGGTTTTTCCAGTGTTGATCTGGAGTTAGTTCTGCTGGCACCAGTCCACAAAGTCCTGGGTCAGTTCTCTGTACCCCTTGTCCCTGTCAGTGATGAGGCAAACTATTGCAGAGTCATCAGAGTACTTCTGCAGGAAGCAGTTGGTGGAGTTGTGAGTGAAGTCTGCAGTGTAGATGGTGAAGAGGAACGGTGGCCAGAACCGTTCCCTGTGGTGCAGACAACCTGTCTGACACACAGCCCTGAGTCTCTCACATACTGTGGTCGGTTAGTGAGGTAGTCCAGTATCCATGTTGTGAGGTGATGATTCACTCCTGTGTACTCCAGCTTGTCCCTCAGGATTGTGGGAAGGATGGTGTTAAAGGCACTAGAGAAATCAAAGAACATGATTCTCACAGTGCTCCCAGCGGTCTCCAGGTGGGAGAGGGAACACTGTTGCAGGTGAATGACGGCATCATCCACTCCAGTGCCAGGCTGGTAGGCAAACTGAAGTGGGTCCAGTGATGAGCTCACCAGGGGCCGAAGTTGAGCAAGGAACAGCCGCTCCAGGATCTCCTTCAGGTGGGATGTCAGAGCCACTGGCCTGTAGCTGTTGAGGTCCTTGGGATGTGGGGTCTTCGGCACTGGTACCAGACAAGAGGTTTTCCAGAGCTGTGGAACTCTCCCGAGGTTGAAGATGAGCTCCATCACCCCACACAATTGGATCTGCGTAGGACCTGACAACCCTTGAGCTGATTCCTGGACCTGCAGCCTTCTTGGCTTTGATCCTCCTCAGTTCCTTCCTGACCTGGATCGTTGAGAGAGACAGGCTGGAACCGTGTACTGGATGCTATGGTTGGGGGTGGGGAGCAGTGAGCAGGATGTGTGGAGTTTGTGTGAAGTGTCTGAGGTGTCAGCGGTGGAACAGCAGCAGTGGGGGTGGGGGTGTCTGCAGCCGATGTTGAAGACTGCATCCTGGATTAATCAAACCTGTTAAAGAAGTGATTCAGTTCATTTGCCCACCTCACATCCCCCACTGGCAGAAAGTTCGGTTCTTTGTGGCCTGAGATGGTTCTAAGACCTCTCCAGCATTGTTCTGCTGAAGCTGGTTTTCCATCTCCTGCCTATAGTTGTCTTTTCCATCCCTGATCAGTCCTTTCAGCTCTCTTTGCACCCTTTTCAGCTCCTCCTTGTCTCCTGACTTGAAGGCCGCCCTCTTCTGCTTGAGGACAGCTTTTATTTCTGGTGTAATCCATTGTTTGTTGTTGGAGAAGCACCGCACAGTCCTGGTGGGTACAGTGTTATCCACACAGAAATTAATGTAGTCCGTAACACAGGTGGCAAGGCTGTCCTCCCCATGGTCATCACAAAGCACCTCCCACACAGTAGACTCAAAACAGTCCTTAAGATCCTCCTCGCTCTCCTCCGACTATTTCTGTACTGTGCGAGTGACTGGTGGCTCCCTGCGCACTAGGGGCTCATACACAGGCACAAGGTGTACCAGGTTGTGATCTGATCTCCCCAGGGGAGGGAGAGAAGATGAAATGTATGCCTCTTTTGTGCTGGCATACAGTAGGTCCAATGTTTTATTGTCTCTAGTGGGGCATGTCACATACTGGGTGAAGGTGGGCAGTGTCGAGTCCAGTGATGCATGGTTATAATCCCCTGATATTAAAAAAAAGGGCTCTTGGAGATTGCGTTTGCAGTCTGCTGAGTAATAATAATAATAATAATAATAATAATAATAATACATTTATTATTAAGTACAGAGTGGAGGGAGTCACAGGCTGCCTCCGTGTTGGCCGAGGGGGCGACATAAACTGTTATCGCGATAACATGCGAGAATTACCTCAGGAGATAGTACGGACGCATGCTAATGGATAACAGCTCAATGTCTCTGCTGCAGAGTTCACAGTTATGTGCCCAGGGTTACACCAGCTGTTGCTCACAAACACTGCCAGCCCCCCTCCTTTCCTCTTATCACTCTCCCTCGTCCTGTCCGCCTGCAGCAGCCGGAATCCGGGCAGCACCACGCTCATGTCCGGAGTTAGCGGTGTTAGCCAGGACTCCATTAGCATCATAATGCTACACTGCCAGTACTCCCTGATAATGACGCATTGCCTCTAAATGTAGAACTGAACGCCACAGGAAATCCTTCCTACCTGTGGCAATACGACTTCATTCTGTAGGTGATCTTTCTCAGAATTAATATTAATGTCATTTGGTTCTCACTCGGATTGTGCAATATTACTCATCTGCTTTTATTTACTCATCAGTATGTTATTGAATGTTAGTTTCATACCCCCATCACATCTCTTTTTATCCATGAGAGCTACCTCTCTTTTTATCCATGGCACAGTGGTCATTTTTCGTAACCACTTGCACTAATAATGTTATTTTACTTTGTCTGCCATAGTTATTTGTTACTTTGTTAGAGTTATTTGATATTACATCTGCACTATCACTATTGTTCTGTTATTGTATATCTTTATTTCCTATTATTGCATTGAGCATGTTTAGTTCTTTCTTATCTTATCCCAGTTCAGCCCAGCTTTCCCCTTCAACCATCTTATACTAAACTTATTAGCACCAACTCACTGTGCTCAATAACTTAATTCATACTACCCAAGTCTACAATTCAACAGTCCAAACTGCAACCACACTCTTCTTAAGGGTGATTCAAAGCCAAGAGATCAAGCTGTGCTGATGAGCTGAGTAAATAACAGGTACATTTAGAATCTTTCATTAACAGCAATGCATGTAGGAGACTACAGAACTTCCAGAACAATGAAGACATGCTGACTTCCCATGGACTAAATATTACATCAGATCCTAACTATCATCATGATGTCAATGCTGCCGTATTGTGGAAATGTGTGGGAAATAAAACGGAAATAGTCCTTCAAAATGTGGGCACTACTGTCATATTGTCCCACCGGCAGCCACCAGATGTCGCCATTGGACCGAGGACTGATTAATTGTCTGTCACCTGAATTGCATTCCATTGTCTGTCACCTGTGCCTTGTTCTCCTCACCCACATCCCTGGTATAAATAGTGGTTCTGCGCGTGCTCGTCATTCTACTCATTCCTGACGGGACAGAGCCGAACAGTGACACATATAATGTTTAACATTCAACAAATGTAGATATTATGTATTTTGCCAACAAAAAATAACAGCCCTAAAGCAATATTTTGGGATTTGTGAACAACTTGTTATATTAAGTCTTAAATTTCTAAGTGATTTAAATTTATAGTAATTTAACACATTATAATTTTTAAATTGATAATTAGATTACGTTACAATTTCAAGTAACGTTACGTTACCGCTGCTTTACCCAGTGTTGTGCACAAACGCATTCAATGATCATTTTTTCACTTTCAGCATAACATGATAAGATAAGTGTTAAAAGCCTTAAAATAAATTCCACTTTTATTGCAGAAGCATACTCTCACACTGAAATTATTTTTCATTCAATTACCTGTTCCACAAGTATTGGCACCCCTAACAATTCCTAGGAAATAAATGTAATTGAAGTATTTCTGTCATTTCTACTGTAGTTTACAAAATTGATCAGAGTATCTAGGAACATTTAATTAGTAATTCATCACTTCCAGTTTCCCTGGGGTATAAATATGACGTGACACAGAAGCCATTTCTCTTATCCACTCTTCAACACGGGAAAGACAAAGGAACACACCATTCAAGTAAAGCAGATGTGTGTCGACCTTCACAAGTCAGGCAATGGCTACAAGA
>JBBPCY010000001.1:39125993-39146756 GCA_037974405.1 Brachyalestes nurse
CCCTAATGTGGGACATTTTTTTGTAATTTAATTACATTACAAAAAATGTCCCACATTAGGGCAACTCACCCTATGTATGAATATGGACAGGCAAGTTCTGCTTCTTTGCTATCATTCATTACTGAGCTTAAGGCAAAAGCAGAAATCAGCTTACAATCTTCTGCATATTATATTCTACACATATTCTACTCCTTCCCAGCAACTTTTTCTAACCATTTCTGTGGAGTTGTTTCAGTATTTGCTGGAATCATTACTTTCTGCTGATTCCCCACTAATTTTTCATGTGTGCCTTAGGAGATCCATAGTGTATGTGTGTATGTGTGTGTGTATGTTTGTCTAAGTGTGAGATCAGTTAATGTCATTATGAGGAGTATGTGTGTGTGTTTGTGTGTGCGTGTGCGTGTGTGTATGTGGATGAAGTGAGTTACTGTCCTGTGGCTTTCTCCAGGCCTCACGGAGAGAGTTCAGGGCGCACTTGGATGAGGTCATCACTCTCAAGTCAAGGTACTCTACCTTGGACCAGGTAAACAGCTTTAATTTTGCATATAGACCTACACACACACACACACACACACAGTGTCATTTTCCCAAATGGTCCACAGCTTGTTGCTGGATGTCTACTACTCAGCTGACAGCTAATGATAAATAGTTTCAGTAATGTTCTTAGATATTAGTGCATCTCTCTTTGTGTTTTATCAGCTAGAAAAAATTGCATACTGTCCAATCACCCTAGATTGGTTAATCATATAGAGGGGTTCATCTTATTGGGCCTGGCACTCACTTGTGAATAATTCATTTTCCATTAGTCTTCACCCATTGCTCCATCTTCATTTCTCTCCTTTAAGCATGTGCTGACTCATCAGTACCTAGGCATACATATATCTATGAGTGACTGGGTGTGTGCATGCATGTGCAACTTCATTCTCTTTGGTTTGAATAGTAAACAAGACTGCATACTGGTTTGTTCATTACTTCCAAGTATTCATCAAACTGTCTCTCTGTCTATCGGTAATTTCTTGGAAATGATGAGGGCAAGAATGGAAGGAGATAAGAAGCTTTTGATTGAAGCAGCCATTGTATGTGTTTACATACATGTACAGTCTAATGCAAATGTTATTTATTTTGTCATTAAAAATAGGTACACAGCTACACATGCCTACACATGTTTTTATTCAGTTTTCTCATTTGCACATTTTACACTATTGCTGTGTTTTGCTACATAAAAAGTGCCTTGTGCAAACGTTATGGCATAATTTACATTTTAAGTTTTATTTTCCCCAGTTATATTAAAGTCAGCAAATAAATACACAATGTGGCCCAAAATGTGCAAATGTTTAAGTATTATGTGTAGAGAATTCGTTAAGTTACCAACAAACATCAAAACATGTTTTTCTCCCCTCTGTCGTGTAAAAACATATGTACAAAAGTATAACATATTTTAACATATGGGTACTTACCTCTGTTATTAACCCTTATCCTGGCTGTCACCACATGATTACGCTTTCTGAGAGATTTATCATTTCTAGCATTTCTCAATAGGTACAAATTGAATGTGTTACTCTCAGATCAGTAATATAACATAATGTTTCTCTGTAGTTCATTCTTGTTTTCTACTGCAAATGCAAGACTGTAAGCTGCAGCAGAGTTGTCATTCAGAAGAAATATGGTAATGTAAAAGCCTTGGAACAAGTGCCCAATAGCATTCGTCTGAGTTATTTATAGTGTCACATGTATGACAGTAAAGGTCTAGAGAAGGTTTCACTTTGGGTTGTATCTATATCTCACTCGAGAAGAGGGTATGAAGCTATCTTACATGCTGTAAATGTGATTGCCAGTCTACATTCTTAAAAATAAAATTGCTAGAAAGTGTTCTGTGATACCACAGAAGAACCTGTCTTGGATTCTTGAAGAACCATTCAGTGGTTGATTCTTAAAAACAGTTTGGACCTATTCATTCAAAAGGTTGGACCCAAATGTAGTTCTTTTATGACAATGTTCCGGACAGTCCTGTATTATATATAATTTATCCATGTAATATTTATATAAATTATCCACGTAATACTTTCTGCTTTATTAGAATGATTTGTAAATGGATTTTATTAAGATTACATAGAATGTATATAGCATGTATTGATTGATTGTGTCCATTGCTTTATCAAATCTCACAATACTCATGTTTAATTGTAGTTTCTCTCCATCCATCCATTCATACATACATTCATCCATCCTTCTTTCAGCACTCTCCTTGCCCACAAAAAACTCAAATGTGGCCCAAACTCCAGGAACATTAAAAGCAAACCATCAGAATGATTCTGTTATTCCTTGCTGTAGTAGCCATTTGAATGGCGCCATAAAAGAAAAAAAACACATTCACACACATTTAACATGCTCCACCTTCAAGTTCAATCAACTAATTCTTAGTACATTTTCAGTATCCAAACATGGGAACAGTACAATGCTCTGTGTGGTTCTGCTTGCCATGTTAAGTTACATCACACCGTTCCTATACTCTACCTTCTCACTTACTCATGTTTCTTTGTTGGCTGGCACCACTAATACATCACACCACTCACCTGTACCCTGTCCTAAACCAGACCCCCCTTTTTTTGTTGTGGCCTCTGCTCTGTCTATCTTGTTTGTCATCAACCAACCTTGTCTTGTATTAAATTAGCAAGTGCTGAATCTAAATGCGTTAAACTTCTTGCTTTTTTCTCTTATTTTTTCGTTTTTATTTTTTCCAAGTCTATCCTTTGCTTTGTCTGTTGTAAAACTCCCTTTTTGTTTCTGTCCATTACCAAAGCTCCACTCTAGGCTGGAGGGGCTCAGAGCCGATCGCAGGAGCCATAGGACCTACGACTCGCGAGTAACTATTTCCCACCCAAAAATAAAACAAAAACAACAACCAAAAAAACCCCACCAAAATGGAGCTGCTTTCATCTGCAAACTTGGCTTTGTGTCAGGAGCTCAAACTCCTCGCTTACTCTTTCTCTCTTGTTTTTCCTCTTGTGCTGCTATCACTCACTCTTTTCTCTGTAGAAGCCGCTCTCTCTAACACTTTTTCTTTTATTAGCTATATAGTGTGTCGGAACCTCTTGTGGATGTTAAATTTTGTTCCGTAGTTTATTTTACGTGGGTTTTTTTTGCCTCTTTCTCCTCCCTTTTTTGTGCCTAAGTTTGACTTTGTTTAAGGATACTTCCATTTAGATGCAGTGTCTCTTGCTCTTTGCTTCTTTTATGTGAGCTATGCCTTATCGTTTTCTCTTTTTTATTCCTCTCCTCCTCTTTTCTCACTCGCTGAATGTTGATTGTTGAGTTGTTGCTGTGTTGGTGCTAGTCTGTCGTTTTCTGGATTGTGAGTAGAAAAGGGTTCAGGACCCTTGCTTTTATGTCGCTTCCCTGTAGGCCAGGGTTTCACTATTCCAAAGGTAAACAGCAGACTTTAAGCCTGCAGCAAAGCTTCATTGCTCAGATGAATTATGTAAAGCCGTATAGAATTCTCTAATCCAGAGGTACAAGTCTGTTTCTGCAAGAAATGCAGCCGTTCTGCAGACCCTTGGCCTAAGGGAACATCATTATACTGGTACTTGACATTTATAATTTAATAATTTGACTGTTACTGTTTGGATGGATAGTTGATATTGCTATTATTATTATTATTATCTTCTGAAGTGTTTACAATTTGAATGGAAACTACTCACAATCAAGCCCTATGATAAACAAAAAGTATGAAAAGAGCCTCCAACAGAAACGTCCTCTGGCTCGCTACTGTCCTCCTACGTGTGACCTGATCTCAATAAGGCTGTCACAATTACTTATAGATGAGTAATTTGCATGATAAAAATGCATATTTTAAATTCTCTTTCAGTTACATGCATTTTGACATGTTTCTATGCTCTAAACAAGTATTAAGATTTCCTAGTTGATCTCTTGCCTTTATTTTGGGATCTTTGAAGGGCCAGGCATAATTAATGTTCAATTAAGTTAATGTAATTGGTAGTGACAGCCCTAGTTTACAAACAGCATGTAATTCTAACAAAAGAACCAAACCCATAGCAACAGCATGGTGATAATGATAATAATGGCCGTGGGACCGGAGTTGTGTGTCTTTAAGCTGTTTTCTTTTGATTGCTGTGTGTGATGTTTAGATGACCGTCCTGAAGCCAGTCAGTGGAATGCTACTGTCCTGGACTGAGGATTTCTTTTGGGGTCTCACTTAGGGTCTATTTTTCCTCCCCTCTTTCTCTGTCCTTGCCTTCTTTCTCTCTCTCTCATCCTCTCTCTTTCTCTTTCTCTATCTCTAGGTGCAGTCGCGATGCGGCAGCAAAGAGAACATCCTAAGAGCAAGTGAGTTTTTTTGTGTGTGTGTTCAAGTGTAGGCTGGACAACATGCTGGGGCATGTGTTATGGAGTTGTAGAAAGTGGGTTGCTGATAGTATGAGTTGCAGAGTGCATGAGTGTGTGCTGGGCTGAGTACTGGAGCGTGTATTGGAGTGAGTGTGCAAGACTGCATGTATATATCTTATGTGACCCAGTATAGGACCTAAACATGCAGCTGTACATAGACATTCATGGCTGTTTGGAAGGTTATGAACACTTTCATCCAGGGTTTCATGTGACCTGACAGAAATATTAAATCTACTGTATATTGCCTTCTTGTTTGCATGAGGCAGCCTAACGCTTGCTACTTACACGCAAGCGTGTGTGTGTGGTTTTTTATTCTTTTTCTGTCTCAGGTCACAGTGCAGTGGACATCACTAAGGTGGCTCGGAGGCACCGCATGTCCCCTTTCCCTCTCACCTCCATGGACAAAGCCTTCATCACTGTGCTGGAGATGACACCTGTCCTGGGCACTGAAATTATCAACTATAGAGGTGAGCAACACATAGCCACATATTCACACACTGGCGCACACAAATAATATACTCAAGGAACCGCCCATGTAGGGCTGTCACTATTGATTATAATAGTAATTGAGTAACTTAAAAAATAGGCCAAACAATAAAAATGGATTTAACTGAATAGCAGCAAAATAGACTTTTAGAGATTTTTTAAATACCCAAATTAGGAAATCTTTAAAACTTAAATAAAACATATTATTTAAAAAACAAGTTTTCTAACTGCAAAAGAGGCCAGCACAGGAATTTAGAATATGGATTGTCATGATGCAAATTACCAAATTAAGGATTCATCAAGTAAATGTTTTTTAATCAATACTTTTTCATATTTATGAGCTTAACTGAGTAATTGTGACAGCCCTACACCCATGTCCCATTGCCATGCCATTCTTCATTCAACCCCATGCAGGCAACCCTAGCAGGAAATATAGTTAAATACACAACCAGCTTTCAGTGTACAATATAATTTGCTCACTAGAGTTCTCTGAAGCTAAAAGAATGTTCTAAAGAAACACACCCCATTGACATAAAATTAAAATAAAAAACATAGATGTATTAGTTTTTTTTAGTTAACCTTGAGGCCCTCTCACACATTATTTTTAGACTTCGGGTGTTGCATTCTGATTAATCAAACTTACCAGTGTAATATATGTTGACATAGATTATATAATCAAGGCAAATAAATGAAAGATAACATGAAAGCTGTGGTGAACAACAGTTATAGAATCCCCTTCCTTTTGATTTTTACTTCTTATAATGCTTACTCATAAATCATTAGTACCACAGAGACTAAACATTTTAAATATTAAAACCAGCATTAAAACTACATGTCAGTGTTTATTGAAGGAAAAAAATATCAGTAGCTGATATTATCAGCATCCCCTAAGCAGAGGAAATCTAACTTTCTCAGTAACAAAACCCAGACAATGATATGTTTCCATCTTTAACATATTTATTAAAATTATACTCCAAAAATACTCAAAGATGAATCGCCATAAGATTTCTGAAACACCTGAACAAATACAATTTACATTCTGATGAAGCTTGTTTTGACCAGCTGTGGTAGAATGCACTGCTTATTAAAAAAAATTCTATTACTCTAAAGAGTTATTTTAAAGTTCTTGAATGACTAATGTTAAAAACGGGTGAATTTGGACTGTGTTTCTTGAGAGAAAATGAACTAGCTAGAAAATTAACTTTATTGCAAAAGGCTTTTGGTGTCCGCTAAAACTCAAAAGGCACAACAGGATCTTTAAATTACATCAAGTACACACGGCATAATTAGACTTGCAATGGTGCTTATATGAAGATCCAGGCGAATCCAGAGAGACATGGAAGGAAGCAGACAGAAGAATTTCTGTCTAGAAGAAATTAAAGGTGACAGAGGAGGTGAGTCTCAGCCATTAAAAGGGAAATTACTGTGAAGAACCTAAATACAGTTTGAGCTAATAGAAAAATCTGAAGAGACAAAATCAGATGCTCGCATTAAATAAATCGTGAGTAATAAAGGACTTTTACTCTGATTAAATATTCTTTCTTTCCCCAGTATTGCATGCCTTGCCACACCCAGCCATTTTACTTCCCTTTCTTGATGTTAAAAACACTGACTTTTTGGGGCTCATTAGGGAATTTCAAGATTCATAAAAGCAGTGAAGAACAGAAACAGAGATGTTTACTTGTTCTTAAGAGAGTGGACCAAGTAAATACGAGTCAGGAACTTTATTACGTTCTAAATATTTCTTGGGAAATTTTGCTTTCATTTATGTAACTTTTATTTTTATTAACTTTCGTTTAACAATTGTGATTTAGGAGCCTGACCATGTTGAATGCCAGTAACAGATGCAGTAATTGTTACATTGTAGATATTTATACAAAAAAAGGTTTGCCATGCAGCCCTTCTCACAGGAATGTAATATTATGGGTCTGCAGACAACTGAAAATGGGAGGGGAAATTCTACTGACTTGAGTTTTGCTGGATTTTGAATCTGGTAAGTAGGTTCAGATGTATTAGGATATTTGTTAAATTTATTTGAGCTACTTAGTAGCTCTAGTAGCTTTAATAAATACTTGAAAGTTTGTGAACCCTTTGTTTATATATAAATCTTATAAAAAAAAAACTCAGATTTTCATCAAAGGCACAAAAATAGTTGTGAACAAGAACTTCGTTCCCTTCTTGAGTGACGCAATACTAAAGAATTTCAGTCAATTGGATAAAAAGTGATGATCTGCTGTTATAAAAAATCAACTTGAATCTTCACTATCAAATTCTCAAAAGATATTCCTGAATATACACAGCTGTTGTTACACTTCTGGCTCTTCTGGAAACAATTCTTGAAGAGTTTGGACTTCACCACTGCACTGTGTACAGGCAGATTGTGTACAATAACAGAACATTGTCACTGTAACACCAAGTTATACAATGTTCTGGGAGATCACAAAGAACCCCAGGATGACCGCTAAAGATATGTAGGCCTCTCCTTCACCACAGGACAAAAAGGAACCAGTGGTGCCACATTTGAAAATCCATTTATTTTTATTCAGTGTTTCACACTCTACACTGCACTAAACAGGCCAAATTATTTTGATCAGTGATATTTGACATCATCACAATGCACTGAGAAAAGCATATTTTGACATAACATGACATCATGATGATTTCATCAAATTGTCCAGCTCTGCCTGAAGTTTCCTTGTCTACTGAGTGCTTTCATACTGTCATGAACATCTGTAAATTGACAAATACAGAACTGGACACTTAAAGTTCTCATTTAAGTGTCTTTAGTTGTCCTTTAATATTTTGTGAGCAGCTTGAAAATGTGTGGCTGGCTGCGCAGGTCAACAAGGAATGTATCCTGCAGTAGGGGAGATTTAGATAGCTAGTGTCAATTTCCAGTGATTAAAGGACAAAATTGTGTACAATGATAAAAATAAGAGGTCCTCTTATTAAGTAGTGAGTTGTTTAGTGTTGATTACATATATTAATGTGAATGAACTCCATGCTTTGGTTCACATTTATTCCAAGTAGTAATTGGATGCCCCCTGTTCTTATACATCTTATTCCATCATTCTTCTTTTAAGACACTAATCTGCATATTACTCTATACTTCCATCATTCTGCCTTCTCATGTCCATTCTGTGCTAAAGTTTAAAGCCAATTCAGTATTATCAGGGGAAAAATCTAAGGCAAGTCATGTATGTAGACAGAATCTAGACAAAAGATAGAGGCATAAAGTAATCTCTCACAGCAGCCGTTATTGGTTATGGAGCTGAAGGAAATACCAGCATGAGCTTGCAAACAGTTTGCAAAAAGCCACAGTAGACAGGACACATAAATGACATCTGCAGTCACATCTCTGAGTTGGAGTGTGATATTGTCTCGCAGATTAGGTGACATCCTGTGGCTTCTGATTTCATCCATACTCTGTTGGCATGACAGAGTATTTTATGACTTTCCATGCTTTTGAAGAGTGGTCTATGTGCTTTTCTTTCAGCACTTCTTCACCACTAAATTGTCACGCCCATCACTAACCCAGCCTAGCCACCTTTGCATGCAGACTCACCCCACTACTCTGCTACTGTCTGGGCTTCCATCTCAGATCTGTGTGGTGGGGGATTGTACAATTGCCCATGTGTTAGTGATGCTTGCCATGCGTGTGGCAGGCCCCAGCACAGGTGACCTGGCCCCTCCAGTGCATAAAAGCGTCTGGCGCCTGACTGGCTCCGACTGGAGGAAGGTCCCTGTCTTTATTGGTGCCGAAGCAAAGCCAGAGAGGAGAAACCCCTGGCATCACACAGGTCAGTGCCCTCCACAGCCAGTACCTTCATCCACAATGCTCAACCCGTGGTCATCTGGGCCTGCGGCCTCCATGGAGTGGCTTTCATTTATGCCACAGGCTCAATTCACCTCCAGGATAGCAGGAGGCGATCGAGAGCATTGCATTTGCTTCTGCTTGACTATCATTTTTCCACACACGTGAGCTTCAGTTGAAGAGGCTGATGTCCATTTCAGTACATGCCATCATCGGCTTGTCCTCACCATTTCCCCAGGGGGGAATTCTAGTGCCTCTTAAGGGTCCTTTCATTAATGTATTAGCTCAGGTTTGTTAGATGACCCTTTGGAGGGCTGAGGTATCAAGCCAACATAAGGCTGATAAATAAACAGTGTAATAAACAATGAAGGTTTTAAAGAAACTTCAAAATTACAAGTAAGGTGGGGTCAGTAAGGCCATGTTAAAAACAGTTAGACTTTTACTAGATTTCAGAACGCAAAGTTCTTTCTGCAGGCAAGCACAGAAAGTGCCTACGAACATCTGGGATGGTTAGAGAGGCATGTCTTTGAATAATGTAAGCATAAAGGCCAAAAGTGGATATGAGTAGGGAATAAAGCACAAACAAATCATGTTATTTGCTTGCCAGCTTCCTCCATTGATCCATCTTCAAACGTGTTGTACTTCTATGAAATACATCAATATGATCCCTGTGAGGAGCGTAAACCAGTTTGAGAGCTTCTTCCTTCTCCATTTGTTCTTCAGCTGCTCTCAGTAATGAATCCCAACTTTTACACAAAAAAATCTGACAATTATGTTTGAGAAA
Source organism: Brachyalestes nurse (assembly GCA_037974405.1). Lineage (NCBI taxonomy): Eukaryota > Metazoa > Chordata > Actinopteri > Characiformes > Alestidae > Brachyalestes > Brachyalestes nurse. The sequence continues at coordinate 39,135,482 of JBBPCY010000001.1, forward strand.
CCCGTGCATTTTTGGATGCTGTATAGAAATGTTAATTAATAAATAAATAAACACAATCACACCACACACAATTCAGTGATTGGGTCAGTGCAGTTAAGAGACTGCAAAATAACACTTTCTATGGTAAAAATCCAATGAATCCCCAATGTTCAATGTGCAGACAATGTGCAGTTGTTTTTCACACACTGAGATTAGTGAGGTTTTATAAGCCACTTCTATCTTATAAGTTAATAAAATTAATTAAATATGAATGAATCAGAGCGGCCTCAGAGAAGACTGTGGATTTAATATGACTTGAGTGTCTTAAGTGTTAAACACATCCAATAATTTTGACACTAAACAGTAACAATAAAAAGATCTTTGCCAGCTGGTTATTGATATACTTGGAAATAGTTTTTTATGTTGGACATTTTGTAGAAAATTATGTCTAGATCTACAAATGAGGTGTTTAAATATGCATGTAATTGAAAAAACATGTTTTATTATTTTATTATTTTTTAGAACTAAATCTTGAGTAAAGCTTGAAATAACTAGACAGTCAGAAGTATTAGAAAATCTGAATAATTCCAAATACCGTTAGGAATGAACATGCAACATTTCTTAATCGCAAAGTGTTCTAGAAGCTGAGATTTTTGGTTCTGAATGTGGAGAAAATCGGATGAGAACAGTTTTAATATAGTCTTAAGATTACATGATCCATTTGTGTGAATGCTGTTGAAAATGACCTATTAGTGATGCATGACAGGGCATGATTGTGTCAAGGGTAAAGCTAAGCCTTCAAATTTTGGAAACACAGATAGACATGAATTGACTAATCACCCTGAAAAAAAAAAAAACAAATTTCTTTTGACAGGTTGTGATCATACTTCTGGAAGAGACATTTGGTGGAACCAAAATTGTCATTTCTGCCTGTAACTACTTGTCTAGTAAACATGAACAAAACTGTCAAGCAAGAAAACAGGCACACAGTTTGACCAAACTTTAAAATGATGACAGACATTTTTCTTAATTTAATTGCTTTGTAGTTGTATGGTAAAGCCTATCCTCAGAAGGGTATGAGAGGAAGCAAACGTACAAATCCAATTCACATGTGAATTGATCTACATATAATAAATAAAAGACAATTATTAACAAGATGCCAAAATGCAACAGTTTATATTATCTTTATCATGTGTTTAGTTCTGACCAACTGGAAGGTCTGTTCTGTGTTTGTGCTACTGGAAAATTTTGGCTTAGAGTACAGTAATCCCCCAGTTTTACGCGGATCAGGACTCGCGGATTCAGTCACACGCGGATTTTTCTTGAGAACCGAACTCATAGTTTTACGCGGAATCCCCACAATAACCCGGAAATTGCAAATATCCTCGTGTCCCAAACCGTGTCCCAATACTTCTGTCACGCTTCCGAGCTGCATATCTCGGCGGGGAATATAAATTAAAAGACGGGTTCACCTTGAAAAGAGGCGAATACGGGTTTAACTTTACATTTGCGTTAATGCGTTAAACTGAGTTTAAAATGTAATTAAAGCATTCTGATAGAGAGAGAAAGAGAGTAAATTAAATTAAATTAAAAGTGGCAAATATGTGTTTAACTTTATATTTTCTTTACGTGTAATGCATTAAACTGAGTTCTGGGAGCATATTTAAGAGCATATTTAGGGTTCACACTATAAAAATTGGCATTCTTTTTTACCAAAACACAACAACGTGGGTTTTTCACTTAACGCGGGTGCTCTTGGAACGTAACCCCCCGCGAAAAGCGAGGGATTACTGTATATGAAAAAACATATTTTGAGAAGACATTTTTGGAAAAATTAATAACAATGGAAATAACAATTTAAAACATTTAAAACTCATAAAAACTGACAACTGAATAATAAAGATTTTGCATGAGTAAAACACTTAACCTTCAGTTGCTCTAGGGAAACAGGAATTAGTGAATGAAAGTCATTCTGGTTAAGCGCATCTGGTAAATGTAATGTATTATATCTATTAAGATTAATAATATTGGTAATATTGGTTAAGCCACTGCACGAAACCACAACAAAGATACACGTGCCACAAGGTGCGTGGCATGCAAGTCCCAGACCTCTGGAGGCGTGGCAGATGTGACCTGGGCGTCACAGTGCTAAGCATGTGCTTGCTGATTGCCTTTCTTAGCACCGCGCCCAAACATTAGAGTCTATATAGGGGTAACACCGGTATTTTACATTCTAGCACTGCAGGAGACAGCAGTTCAGTGTACACTGTACAGTATGGATATGGGTTTACCCTTTACATTTTCTTTAAGGGTAATGTATCAAGCTGAAATTAAATTTCACGGTTTTTCACTACATGCTGGTGCTTTTGGAACATAACCCCCGATTGTCGGGGCTTTACTGTATACTATACTAGTCAATGAACCCTTGAGTTGCTTGACTTAGCTGTTATGATGGCACCAGTGGAGGCTGCCGTAATAGCATTTGAGTTGATTTGATTTCATCAGCATTGACTCGATACAATTTGACCTGACTCAGTTCAGCCCGACTCAGTTCGGATCTGCTCGGCTTGAACTCAACTCAGTAAGCAGAATCCTTACTGTTTATGACGATCAGTGTTCATAAACACCACTAGCGGAAAGGTTGCAGCCGTCTAAGGTTTGCACTTAGACCGAAGCTGGTAATTTAATAATGGGGAAGAATTGAGCTGTTACCAAGGCCTGTAAAACAAAATTCTCAGTCAATCCAGCACCTAATGAAAACTGAAGGGCAAGGCATTAATTAATTATAAACACAGCAACAAAGATGTATAAGTGGGAATCTAAAAAATAACAATGATCATATGGATTTAACATAACATGACTATAATACTTAAAAGGTAACCAGGATCAATGCCCTCCATCAACGCTTCTAGAGCATAAATGTCCCTTGAGCTGTCCTTTTCTCAGAACATGAGAACAGTTGCTTGGGCACTGGGGCAATGTCGAACCCGGGATTAGAGTAGCTGGGATTGTTTCCACATGAGGACTAAGCTCATCTGGGTAGGGTGTGTAGCGGAGTGGAGCGCCTTGACTGGGAGAGTCGGAGGAGACAGGAAAGCAAGCTGCGAACCATTACTGAAAACCCCCGTGTGCAACACTCCAGCTGGGTTTGGAATGGTTCAGTGCAGCAATGCAGCGATGCAGCAGCTCAACTCTTCCACATCTGGCACGGGTAATCCTGCTGCTGGAGGACAGATGCAGGAGTCACAGGAAACACGAAGAACTTTATATCAGTGTTCTCTTTGGGCACATAAATAGACACAAGGAAACAAACTGAGCACTCATGCAAAACATAGACAGTCTCTCTCTTCGCTCTGGCTTGGGCATAGTGTAACGCTCAGGAACATTACTTGGATTAGACTTACTCCTCCATTGGAGTCACGGGAAATGCTTCAGTTACGAAACTTACTCCTTCATCTGAGTCAGAAGGAACACTTCAGTGATGAGATTTACACATTCATCGGTGTCACAAGCAACACAGGGAATGCAGGCACTCCGCGACGTGCAGCAGCCACGAGGGATCTTTCCAGAGCCGGTGACTCAGTTTCGCTGGGTGTTACTCCTTTGCAGTCTTTTACAAGGGTATCATGAGGAGATTGCACCCCAGAGTGCTCGACCTGCAGGGCTTTAAAGGAAACAAAACACAAAGAACAAGACACAAGAAACAGTTGCAAGAGCAAAGCAATACACGTAATTAAACACAGGTTAACACACAAGAAGAAACACCTGAACACACAAGGGAAAGACTAACAGACTGCCAATGAGCAGAGCACGAGGACTTAACATGCAACAGGTGGGCGCTAAGCCAACGCATGAAACCACAACAAACATACACTTGCCACAAGGGCCATGGCAGGCATGCGTCAGCTCAGCGCGGTGAATGCGGCCCGGATGTCACAGTTTACACATCAGTCAATGCATATTGTGTAGACATTTTGTCAAATTTATTTAGTTTTTAATTAATTCTGAATTTAAAATAATTCTTTCATTAATTCATTCTTAATTCATTCTGCATCTTCATGCAAGTGCAAACTGTTGTTGCCTTTGCCACAAAGCTTTTAGATGTGATTCTTTCTGTGTTTTTAAAGCTAAAGTGTCAAAGCATGTTATATGATGCACCTGAACTAATTGCATTGCCAGAAATTTAAATCAGCCAATGGGTTTTCTGGTTAAAAACCCATCCTTGTACTTACTGTACCTGGACCATATCTGGATGCAGTAAAGTTGCGCAGCAGAAAGAGAACTTCTCGACAATACCTGGGATGTCGTCAAGGAGAGAATTGTCATGACTGTGCGTGCTACATAAACATGATAACCTTTGGTGAGTTTACATATGTAAATAGAAAATATGTACTAAAATAACACATTTTGGATGTTTTCTTGTTATTGAAGCAAAATAGCCCAAAATTCCTGCTTTAAAGGAATTTTATAGAGACAATAGAAATTATCAATACATTTTAGCTTCTTTGATACCTTACCATCTTTACATTTCATTTTACCAATTCTTCCTCCCTAGTGTCATCAGACACTAACTCTGTCACAATAATCTGCAATAATCTGATTCTCAGTTGTGTAATTTTGAATTAGATTTAAATCCTTATCATTATGTACATTATTATCTTATTTAAGGCAGTGCACTTTTTAAAAAATCCTTTTATTTTGAAAGTTCATTGCTTTTTTGGGCTCTTGGATGCACGCAGCACATAGGGCTCTACATGTCTTGGCTGGTTTTCGCGGGGGCATTACACCAACAGGGACTTTAATAACACTGTATGCAGATACTTCTTTAATATGGAGTTGGTTCCCCTTTGCAGCTGCTATAATGTTTCCGCACCACCCTTGTTCCAAAATTTTTCATCCAACATCAGTACCTACTGTTGTGGCTGAACACATTCAGATCCTCCAATGTTCCAACTATAGTGTAAAGTCTTCCCAGAAGAGTACAGCAGTCAAGAGAGGACAGATGATATTCTTGATTTCAGAAGAAATTTATGTCTAAAAACATACATTCTTATGATGGACAATACAACTGCCCAAAAGTCAACATACACTGTATGGACAAAAGTAATGGGACACCTGACCATTACACCAACAGAGACTTTACGTAGACTTTCATATGGAGTTGATCCCCCTTTGCAGCTGCTATAATGGTTCCGCCCCACATGCTCTGGACTCTTGAAGGTAACATGTTTTTCTATAACAAACTAGATAAATCGTGAATACCCTGGCAGTGGCAGAGAGCTTTGGATTTGTATTTGATTTGATTACATTAAGTTGAGATTTACAAGAAATATTTGAACTGCAGCTGTGTAACTGTGTTGAAGGGAACACTGCTGTAAAAACGCTCCTTATTGTGTAAAGTGTTTGCAAACCAAATGTTGCTGCACTTTTGTTCATATAGGAGTTATTTTTAAAATAATAGTTCACAATACACTACTTTTGAATTAATTATTTAATGCGATTACAAAATTTCAATCGTTGTCCAGAATTGTCTTATTACTATGTGCAATAGTCTACCATGTCCAATAATGTGTGCAAATTTCTTATTGGGTGCTAAATTATTATTGTTATATGCAATATCTTATTATGTGCAATAGTCTTTCCATGTCAGATATCATGTGCAGTTTCATACTGAGTGCTAAATAATTTCATAATGTGCAATATTTTATTATGTTGTGTTACTACTCTATCTCTATTACATGCAGTAAAACACTGGGTATAGAGAACAGCTCCTATTTGCGTTACTACTAAATCACTTAACTGCAAGTTATTTATCTATAGTATTTATATCCCAGCATTTGTGTATATTGTGTATTTCACATAGAATATTTTCTGCAGTTTTTATTTGATTTTATTTAGACTTCTTGTCTCTGTGTGTCTGTGCAATCATAACATAAGCAATTTATTCTAGGATCAGTAAATTTTTCTGACTCTGATTCATTTAAAACCAGTACATACAGTGGGGGAAATAATTATTTAATCCCCTGCTGAGTTTGTAAGTTTGCTGACTTACAAAACAAAGTGTCTAATTTATGAGGTAGTTTCATTTTTATGGAGAGATACAGAATATCAACCAAAAATCAAGAAAAACCACGTTACATAAAAGTTATGAATTGATTTGCATTTCACTAAGCAGAATAAGTATTTGATACCCAACAAAACATGACTTATTACAGGGTGGAGAAACCCTTGTTGGCAAGCACAGCAGTAAGATGTTTCTTGTAGTCAGTCACCAGGTTTGCACACATCTCAGGAGGGATTTTGGCCCACTCTTCTTCACAGAAACTCCCTAAATCCTTTAGGTTTCTTGGCTGCTGCTTGACAACTCGAGCTCCCTCCACAGATTTTCTATAGGGTTCTTTAGCCACTCCTTTGCTACCTTGGCAGTATGTTTTGAATTTGTCATGCTGGAAGACCCATCCACAACCCATCTTCATTGTTCTGGGTGAGGGAAGGAGGTTCTCGTCCAAGATTTTACGGTACATGGCCCCATCAATTGGCCCCTCAATGCGGTGAAGCCATCCTGTACCAAGCATCCCCAAGCATAATGTTTCCACCTCCATGCTTGACTGTGTTCTTTGGGTCATACTCAGCATTTCTCATCCTGGATGAAACTGATTCTGTGGACAGGTGTGCTTTATACACATAACGAGTTAAGATCGGGAGTGTCTGTATTTGTCTGTGTTTGATTGTAATCTGTGTGGATCATGGGTACACAGCCAGTCTGTGGGAGCCAGATACTTGTTTCACTCAATGACATGCAAATCAACGTATAACTTTTATGTAACATGTTTTTTCTTGATTTTTGGTTGATTTCCGTCTCTCTCCATAAAAATGAAACTACCTTATGAATTAGACACTGTTCATTTTTTTGTAAGTCACCAACTTACAAATTCAGAAGGGGATCAAATAATTATTTCCCCCACTGTAAAGCCTGTAAATAATGACATTTTGGGCTGTCAAAGTTTGAAATACATCCATTTCATTTCAAGCTGTTGATAATGAACTTGTTTGAATGCACTTTGAACTCGAAATGATTTCTTAATGTCGTTGCGGTGTGGTGTGTACGTTTCTATTCAAATTTTAGGACAGGAGCCTGTATTTTAACTCCTTCATAGTGCAGGTAATGTAGAGAGCAGGGGGCCATTCGAGACACAGCCTTGCTCATGTTCTGACGCATCTCTCTTTACAGCAAGTTGGTCATAGTTTGGTTAAGTATATACGTTTACATTTAGTTCAGGCTTTTCCCGATAAGCGATCCAGTGATTTTGACCATACTGATACCACTGAGTATCAGATCAGTAAACTTTCAGCAAAGAATCTTTGATTTGGGGGAATAGCAAGCAAATAAAAAAGATTTATCCTTTTACCTTATTTCTCAGATGGGTTGAGAAATACTTACCTGCGGTGACGCTTGTGGAATAAAAGAAAGAGAGAAGAACTTTGTACTTGACTGTGTAGTGTCAGGTCATCTAGACTGAACTGCAGCCACATGAATACATGTTTACATGAAGTCAAGTCAAGTAGGTTTTTATTGTCATTTCTACCATATACACAGTACATTACTTAACTGCAAGTTATTTATCTATAGTATTTATATCTCAGCATTTGTGTATATAGCATTGTGTATTTCACATAGAATATTTTCTGCAGTTTTTATTAGATTTTATTTAGACTTCATATTTTATATTATTCTTGTCTGATTCATTTAAAACCAGTACAGTGGAGGAAATAATTATTTAACCCCTTGCTGAATTTGTAAGTTTGCTGACTTACAAAAAAAGTGTTTAATTTATGAGGTAGTTTCATTTTTATGGAGAGAGACAGAATATCAACCAAAAATCAAGAAAAAACACGTTACATAAAAGTTATGAATTGATTTGCATTTCACTAAGCAAAATACGTATTTGATAACCAACAAAACATGACTTAGTACAGGGTGGAGAAACCCTTGTTGGCAATTGCACTGCATTTCTACATAATTGCATTTCTACCATATACACAGTACGTAGTAAACACGAAACAACATTCCTCCAGGACCATGGTGCAAGGCAAGAGCAGAACAGAACAGAACACAAGTGCAAGCAGGGCAGAACACAAGAGCAACAATACAACTAAACGAGACAAGACAATGTTCAGTGCAATTGAGAATGGCTACATTGAGGATAAATACAGTATTGACCGGTACTGTATTCAAGCAGCAGAGATGTACAAGGATGCAGAACAGAGTTTACATGTGCAAAATAAATATGTGCAATATTTGAACAGCAGTATATATAATTGTGCAGTTTGTAGCAGAGTAAAAACCATGACAGAGAATGTCGTGTTTTTTACAGAATGTGTAGTATAAAGTAAAACCAGTATTAACTGGTTATTAAAGTCTGAGTTGCCCAAGGGGGTAGAGTGAGGGAGGGGATGTGGGTGTAAGTGGTGTGTGTGTGTGTGGGTGTGTGTGGGTGTGTGTGGGTGTGGGTGTGGGTGTGGGTGTGGGTGTGGGTATTAGTTTTTATGCTTTCAGTTCTGGTTGAGGAGTCTGATGGCCTAAGGGAAGAAATTGTTTCCCATTCCCATTCACAGGCATGCAATGTCACTGATGGTGGCCTAGTGGTTGCCCCTGCAATTAGAAGGTTGTGGGTTTGAATCCCAGCACTGGTAGTATCATCACTTAGGAGCCATTGGGCAAGATACTGTCCCGCATACTACTCCCCAGGTACCCCTCATTGGTTGCAGCCCCCTTTAAGCCAGAACAAAAACAAAACCAAGGCTTACTTCTTCATAAGACTTCCCTATTGCAAAAAAAAAACAAAATTATTCCCTATACAACTCCAAAAACATGCAGTAGCCAACTACAATAATCACAAGTTTAAATTACGATAAATATTTTCTCTGATTTCTGCCATACAAGTACCTTTTTGTAAAGAAATGTTTTAAAATGGAGATTTGATTGTTAAAAAAACCTAAAGACTAGGGTTTGTAAGGTTGGTGAGGTGGAGTTTTTATGAACGAGTTTAAGACAAGGCCATATGCGTTCAGATCTTTGAGCATCAACATATCATGTAGTTCGCAGCTTTTGCTGCAGGGAATCTGTGCAGTTCTATGGTGGATGGATTGTCAGCACTTTTGGTGATATGTGGTTAAGCACTCTTCTCTGAACCCATCTGTTTACTCTCCACATCCAGAGGTGTTATATTAGAGCCTTGTCAGATATGTGGCATTGTAGAGAAGGAATTCTCTACAACAACTTCCAACCAAGCCAAAGCCTCACTAATCATCTTTATTTTTATCTATACTAGGACTGTCAGCAACAGTTCTGTTAGAAATCCACCGGTTATTTGGGCAATTTATGGTGTAAGCCAAACAATAAAAATGTAAAAACAGAAAAATAACACACCAATTTATATGAATAAACTAGAATGACAGAAACTAGAACAGAACAGAAACTAGAATGCCTTTAAAATAATATAGAAACAAAGACTGCAGAAAGCAAGAAATAAAGAAATGGATACAAGTGTATTCAATGTAAAGGTTGTTTACTTCTGTACGATACTGTCATTCAAATAGTTTACTTATGTGTGTTATTTTCACACCCCATTGCCAACCAAAAGTGTTACCACTGTGAACTAGAGACTTCTGTCCTCCAGACCACTTTGACCACCCTGGATGTGCTGCCCTAAAGTACTACTCACTACATACTCTAACTAATCCAACCATGTTAACTATGTGCTCTACTGGGTTCCCCTTTTGAGCCTTGGTTCCTAAGATTTCTTCAGTCAGTTTTTCCTTGCCTGTGTTTCCTTTGGCTTCCCCACTAGGGCCATAGACTTGATTTAAATCTCACTATTTCTTCAAAACTCTCAAGTGAAATATGCATTGTCATAACTCAAAGTGCCAAGTAATAATTGCTGATTCATTCAGAACATCAGTTTTGATAATTTTTTTGAGTAATTGTGAACATTCTATTCTTATTCTGTAGCTTTTCAACTCTCATTATGTATGTCCTTCTCTTCTCTCTATTAATCTCTTTCTTTTTCTCTCTCTTCCTTTCATTCCCTTCCTCCTTTGTTATACTTTTCTCTGGCATTTTGGCCCATTTATATGCCCCATTCACGTGTCAAGTCCCGTAGAAGGAACGAAGAGGCTGAAATGAGCATGTCTGTCTCTCAGAAAACACCTGTTGTCTTCTTAATTGATGCTTTGCTTTTTTCTTCCCAAGTTTACTTTTCCACTTCAGTATCCCTCTGTTCATACATGCAGTATTAAGGAAAAGCATGCATGCCTTCAGTATCTTCCATAGCTTCTGCTGAAGTGTGCCTCAGGTGCAAGAGTGTTATGCTTCAAGACACCATTTTGAATTAGAAGCTGGTGTATGTTATTAGGCATGTACATTGGTCTTCTAGGAAAGTACATAGTTTGTCTTACCATGGAATAAATTCATTTTTATTATAAACATCGTATACAAGTGTTTTTGAGGATTTAATGGTTTTTTGCACTCAAATGACTACTCTCTGTTTGTCCTTTTGTTTTTGTTTTTTTTAATATATAGATGGAATGGGTCGTGTTCTTGCTCAGGACGTTTATGCCAAAGACAACCTACCCCCTTTTCCTGCCTCAGTCAAAGATGGGTATGCTGTTCGAGGTGAGACGTTTCAAAACAACTTAATTCTATATTCAGCAAAAACATTAGTCCTATTCTAGTGTTCCCCTATCACAACCACTACCCCAACCAAGTCCCTTAATCCCAGTCAATCACCCACTATTGCCATCGGTTCTTCACTGCAAGCTACTTTGTAGCCTGGGATGTACTTTGTTGTCTGGGGTGTTTGATTTTTTCATTTTGCACAGTACTTCTTTTCTTATTCAACCATCCTTTATTTTAAGTGTCTGCCAATACAACCAGAAATCTTTATACCAGTGGTATGCATTTTGCTTGGGACAAGCCAATTGAGTTGACCATGTAACTGGTAACTGCCCCGTGTTACTGGCGTTACCTCTCTGCGTTGTATTTGGCCGGTTCTGGTGTGTGGGTGCAATATGTATGGAAGGACGAAGCAGCCACGTTCACCCTTTCAACTGTTTATTGCCCAGAGTGAGGCCTGTTTGGCTCCTGCTCCGCCTGCTGCTCCAGCATACAGAAAATGGAGAGGGGGCAAGAAGCACATTCAATTCAATTCCATTCCATTTTATTTATATAGCGCTTTTAACAATGGTCATTGTCACAAAGCAGCTTCACAAAATGAGATAAATTTTTGTGTGTATG
>JBBPCY010000001.1:39206188-39219526 GCA_037974405.1 Brachyalestes nurse
AGTAAATATAAACAGTGTAAAACAGTCTAGAACCGGTGTTTACTCTCAGAACTCAGAGTGTATCAGTAAACTCTGATATCAGTAAATATAAACGGTCTAGAACCGTTGTTTGTTCTCCTACACTCTTGCTGTTTGCTGCTCTTTCTCTCGGCCGCTCTCCAGAGCCCCGGCCTCTGTGGGTTTTCCCCTCCCACTTGTGGGTGGAGACTATCCTGAACGGTCTTGTGGGAGGTTTTTTTAAGACCTAAAATCAAAGACATTTGTTCATTTTTGTTCTTTATATTCATTTGTGTGTGACTCAATTTTTAAAACCCCAATAACGGTTTTTATTATTACATGTTTTTAAATTACAATAATGGTTCTACATGACACAGGTACACCTAACAAAGTTCAGCATGACGTCTGACACCTAGAGCGCCAACACCAACTGGTGTAACTTCCACATAAGTAGCTGTTTGGCCATATGATGACATTTTGTGCTTCCTAAGAGTGAAACAACGCAACAATGCATATCATAATTCATAGACTCAGAGGCCCAATCATTTTTCAAATGTTCGTTGATCTTGGACCAGTTTCAAAATTCATTATCATTACAGATTTGAACCCTCCATTTGACCCTACTTTACCTTTCTTCTCACTTTATTCTTCATGCTGTCCCAACTGGAAATAAACTCTGATTAAACTCAGGAAAGTACAAATTAGTGCAGCAAAAGTGACATTTATTTCATTTACTAATTAGGTAAAAAAATTTCTAGGTAGAATCTTGTATGTAAAGAAGCTGAGTTTAATCAGGTGAAGGCTAACTGCTTGCTGTAGAGCCGCACAGCATGAAAACAGTAAAGGGTGAAAAGAATATCCAGACTAAAACATTTGGAATCTTGTTTGAAAGAATTTTATTTAATGAATTGCTTAATTAAAGAGGGCTTTATATATATATATATATATATATATATTAGGGCTGTAACGATATACGACCCATGTCGCGGTGTGAGGAGATCACAATAGCTGAGGGTCTTAGGGTTACAAGCACGGACAGACTCTTTGTTTGCTGAATTGATTTGCTGTGAGTACATGTAAATTATGACGCTGGGCTTAAAAGTGTCTATAAGCTGCTGGGTTGTGATAAAACTGCGTTGGAGTTTCTGTGTAATTGTTTTATTGTGTTTTGAGTGAGTTTTGTGGGCTCCGGGCAGCTGGGCGGAGCGTTTTTTTTGTTTTAATGGAGCGGTGAACCAAGAGAGGTGTGTCGACTCCAACTCGACTCCTCGTGCGGTTCACTGAAGTGTTTTCTGCAGTAGGGATGGAAAGGAAGCCGTATTGAAGCATTTATTGATTTATAATTTTGTGGTAAAGATTAGGTGTCTCCAAATGAAATGGTGTCTCAGAATTACCCCTCCCACCAAAAGATTTGTGATATGAACCGAATCGTGGGTTTGGTGTGTCATTACAGCCCTAATATATAGCATATGATTGGGCACCCTTTCAGACAAAATTTGGATAAAATCACGGCCTCTAGTAGCCAGTAGTATCTCCTTGACATAGATTCTATTTTCTACATATGCACACATCATCTTGCTAACACAGCATGTTTAAGGTCTAATCACAGACTATCAAGAACAGTCAGGTCTGATGGTGGTGAAGGCCTTTCCTAACCTTAATCAAATGCTTTTCCAAGCAGTTCAATTTTCATTTTTTTGTCTGCTTGTAATATCCAACATCTTCTCTTCTTCAGTTTCTTCAATGATTGTGTAGGACATTAGCTTCCAGGATTTGTTGAAATATAGTTAAAAAGTTACATTTTAATTTTAAAGACCTCAGAACTCGATTCCAAAATTAATAAAATTTCTGGGCTCTTAATCATAACCCAGGTTTGTAGTGTTGGAGCATATCCCAGCATTCACAGGGTGAGAGGTAGAGAGACACCCTGGACAGGTCTAAATCCAAAATGCTGTGCAAGATGGCTGATGGTTGTGCAACACACATAAGCAGCTTTCAAAGCTGTGATCCCATTCACTTTTTAAAAAACATCTAACTGCGATATATCTCAGCATTATTTTTTACTTTCTGGGGCAAAGAAGGTAGTGCATCTGCATCTAATAACCTTAAACAATGCACAAAAATGAAATGATAAAATGTGCAGTGAGTTAATATTTAGGCTGAGGACAGCCAGCTATTTCGGCTGACCTTAGCCTGAATAGTGGTGTTGGGCTTATACTATTGAGTTAAACTATTCATTAAAATTAAGGCTGTAGAAGTCAAAGAAGATCTCAGACCTTAAATACAATAAATAAACAAAATCAATAAAAGCAACATTTTTGCACTTTTTATCATTTCATTTAAAAACATCATTTAAGGTTGTTAGTTACCTCCTTCTCCCCAGAAAGTCAACAAAATATGTAATTTGCAATTTGGCTGAATCAAAGGTCAGAACTGAGCATGACTGATCTAAAATATTTTTAAAAGTTCATTTTTAAAAGTATTTTTTACATGGTATATTGTTTTGTTGGTTATATTCTATTCCATATTATTCTATTCTATTTTATTGTATTGTTTAGATTTGTCCTCTGTTCATATTTGTGTGTTCCTTATTTTTTGAGGGCTCAGGGCCAAAAGACTAGAAAAGATCTTGTTAGCAAAACATTTTAGTTCAAAATTGAAGGCAATTTAAGTATTAAGGGTTAATGTTAATGGACGTGGACAGGCATGATGCACTGAATCATTTCTTTAAGATCATAACTAAACTGTTTACATCAATAAACATATAACAAATGTGTATTTTGGATGCAGTGGGCGAAGTGGGGCATCATGTTGTTGTGACCTGGATGATGTATTTAAGAGTTAAGTGAATCACTGATGTTGGAGCTTATCAGGTAAAGTGAGCTATGAACAGAGGGGATATTTTAGATTTAGGCCTTGTGTTCCCTGTTCTATTCATCTGTTTATTGTGTTGTTTTAGTTACTCCTGTTTCCTGCGTGTGTTTTGTGTGCGCATGTGTTTGCGTATGCGCGTGTGTGTGTTTGTGTGCGAAAGAGAGCACCGGGGCATTCAGCCTCTCTGTTTCTGCGGGGCGCCCTTGCTCCGTGAGAAACAAACTTTGTTTAATGAAGAGCGGCACTCTGCCAAAATACTGCCCTCCTTCAACTCCAGCGATAATTACTTCCCCTCTCTCTGCTCTCCCTCCCTCCTGTCACCTCGTCTACCTTCTCTCCACTCCTTTTTATTCATCCCAATCCTGCCTCTTGTTTCTCTCCTTTTCCAACTCTGCCCATTCCATTTGTTGTCCATTCCCCCCGCCTTTTTTTTCACCACCTATTGACACTGTTTCTCCCCCCCCCTTTCCCTCCCTCCCTCCCCTTCTTCTTCTTTTTCTTCTCTCTCTTTCTCTCTCGGGCCTGGCCTTATCCTCATTCTGTCAGCTGGGACAGGAAGAATAACCCAGAGCCGTGGAACAAGCTCAGTCCCACCTATCAGTACAAGGTAAAAGCGCCTGCTGACTGCGCTCAGATCAGTTTCAGTTTGACAGTGGCGACACAGCTGTCATCCCTTCTGCTCCCGGTTCAGCCAGCATAATATTTACAGCGAAACGCATTCATCTACCTCCCCAAAAAAAAGAAAGAAAAAATGGAGCACATGACAGAAAGTCGTCCTGTAAAGATGCTGTACGTTAAGTCTCATCTCACTTTGTCGCTCAACATGAGAACCGCCTACTTTGACAGGAAAGGATCGTCTACTGACATGCAAAATTGCCGTTAAAACGAGGCTATAATAAAACACACATGTGGAAATGCAAGAATATCTTGCGGAGCAGCTTCAGAATCAGAAAACTTCAGCTATTTAACAAGATATTCTCGCATTTAGGGGTTTTATAACGTGTTTTATAGCTGCTGAGCAACTTTCAGAGCTGTGATGCCATGAAGTTTTTTTTAATCTAACTGCTATCTCAGCGTGAAATGCACATCACTCTGAGTCTCTCTGAGTATTCTGAACTGATCTACAGAATCCTACAGATGAATTCCAAAGTAATATTTAAAACACACATGTTAACACACACACACACCAAAACACATTCCAAATCAGTGCATGACAGAAAGAAATGTATGACTGGCACATGATTTTTTTTTTGCTTAACATGAGAACTGCCTACTTAAACCAGAAAAGGACAGTCTGACTGATTTACAAAAAAACAACCAGGGATCCTTTTTTTAACTCATGGGAAACAAATAAACATCCCTCTCACATGCTTCTAACTTCAAGATGTGGTGCTGTGAACTTTTTGCACATTTTTTAATCTTGCTCTTAAAAGACGTGTCTGTTAGCAAAACTGCTGGACAGATTAAACCCAGCCTGGAAGTGCCTTACTAACCAGAGCACAGCTGACAAAATCCTAATAGTTGTGGCTAGATTAGCTGCAGTGCCTCTGAGGATGAGGCCAAACAGGAAAGTGCAGTGTGTTAAGCCTCATTGTAACGTGTGTGAATCTCTAAAATTCCAAATAAAAGTAATACATTCTAAAGGAATGGCAAAAGCAAATAAACAAACAAATCCCAAAACAGACAGAAAGGTACGGTATGTTAGGTCTCACTCCACATAAAGCATCTCCAAAGTAACGCAGGTCTTATATGTCTCACTGTAGGGCAGGGCTATTCAACTACAGTAGCAAGTGGGCCGGATATGAAAGTCACTGGGGGTTCGGGGGCCACAGAATTTAGTTTAGTTTAGTTTACCATTGGCCCGGTATGCCCGATGGCCAGTCCAGCACCATGTCAGTGCCGCTTTAACCTAGCCATTTTAACGACATTCGGTTCTAAACGAGAACTCTGAACTCTTTTTAAGTCGTTGGAGTAGATACATCACTACAAAGATTTTCCCCTCGCTGTGTGTGTGACCGGATTCTCTTTCGTTACTGCCAGCTCTGCGCTGCTTTTTTAACACGCCCATTTTCTGACAAATCCTGCCTCATTCGGCTGCGATTGGCTAATAACATGGCGACTTCTGTGCTCGGATTGGCTAATTTTAGTCACCAAAATGATTATTCTGACCTATGACAAGCTACAAATTGTGTATATTCTTCCAAGCACTTTCTTTTCAAAACAAAGAGTCATTTACTACCAGTTCTATTATTATTTTCTTGTGTTTCCTGAAAAGGACTGCAGAGACGTTTCCTGCGCTGAAAATGCAATTCTCCAGGTCTAGGGCTTCAGAAACTTGTTTTTCATGACAAAACTGAAGAAAACATGACAAAGCTCATTTGTCACCAAAATGATTATTCTGACCTATGACAAGCTAAAACTTGTTTGTATTCGTCCATGTACTTTGTTTTCAAAACAACAGAGTCATTTACTAGCAGTTCCATCCATATTTTCATGTGTTTTTCAAAAGGGCTGCAGACACGTTTCCTGCGCTGAAAATGCAATTCCGGAGGTCTAGGGCTTCAGAAACACGGTTTTCCGTACAAAACGGAAAAAGACATGACAAAGCTCATTTGTCACCAAAATGATTATTCTGACCTATGACAAGCTACAAATTGCTTATATTTGTCAAAGTACTTTGTTTTCAAAACAAGAGAGTCATTTACTAGCAGTTCCATCCATTACTTCTTGTGTTTTTAAAAGGGCTGCAGAGACATTTCCTGCACTGAAAATGCAATTCCGGAGGTCTAGGACTTCAGAAACATGGTTTTCTGTACAAAACGGAAAAAGACATGACAAAGCTAATTTGTCACCAAAATGATTATTCTGACCTATGACAACCTAAAACTTGTTTGTATTCGTCCAAATACTTTGTTTTCAAAACCACAGAGTCATTTACTAGCAGTTCCATTCAGTTTTTCGTGTGTTATTTGAAAGAGGCTGCAGAGACGTTTCCAGCGCTGAAAATGCCATTGCGAAGGTCTAGAGCTTCAAAAACACGGTTTTGGTCAGAAACATCTAGGAAACATGACAAAGCTCAAATGTTACCAAAATCATTATTCTGACCAATGACAAGCTAAAATTGTTTCTTTTCGTCTAATTACTTTGTTTTAAAAAAAAACAGAGTAATTTACTAGCAGTTCCATCCATATTTTCGTGTGTTTTTCAAAAGGGCTGCAGACAAGTTTCCTGCACTGAAAATGCAATTCTGGAGGTCTAGGGCTTCAGAAACACGTTTCCAGTACAAAGCTCATTTGTCACCAAAATGAGTATTCTGACCTATGACCAGTGTTGGGCAAGTTACTTTAAAAATGTATGACCAGTGTTGGGCAAGTTACTTTAAAAATTTAATTAAATTACTGATTACTGATTACTCCCTTTAAAAGTAATGAAATTACTAATGTGATTACTTAGTAATTAGTTACATTACTAGTTAGATTACTAGTTACTTCCCGACCCTCTAAAGAAACTCTTAAGTTAGCTCAAACACACTTTACTATTAAGTGTTACAAACCTAAGACAACTCACAAGAATGTTCTTGCCTTTAACTGAGATTAATTTAAAGTAATGGCTATATTTCCAGTTACTGAAGCGTACTTCTCACTCTCCATGCTCGCTTTGTTTTTGTTTGAGCTGGTGTCGCATGCAGGTCTCCTGTAGATGACGTCACACGTGTGACTGTCAGACAGACATCTGCCTGCTGCTGACAAGTTACTGTGAATTATTATTTGTTTTTACAATATAGATGTTAAAGCACTTGATTTTATTAGTAACGCTGCGGTAACGCAACTAATTATCAATTTTTAGATTACTACGTTACTAAAAAAAGAATCAAATTACAGTAATGCGTTACTAAGTAATGTGTTACTGCCCAACACTGGTTATGTAGTAACGAACATAAGTGTTGCGTCATGACATTCTCTAAAATCTTAGATAGAAATGGAAGATTTCTAAGTGGTATACTTTTTGGTATACTAACCAATACTAAGTAAGGTGTTTAATACTGATAGGAAAAGTCTGATAATTACTGGTAGGACTTCTTTAAGCAGGCTTGTAGGAATAGAATGGAGTGTACAGTTAGAAGATTTTAAAGAGAGAATAATTGAATCATTAAGCTCTGCTTGTCGAACTAGATTAAAGGATGTTAGTCTCTCAACTACAGCTGAGTTGTGAACAGTATCTGTGTCTCCTGAGATGGGCAGCAAATGTGGTGGAATTTTCTTGTTTGAATTTCTTGTCTAATGATTTCTACTTTATTCTTTAAAAAGTCCATAAAATTGTCACTACTATAGTTTGGAGGTACCTGTGGTTCTGGACCTCCCTGGTTCCTAGTTAGTTTATAAACTGTATTAAACAGAAACCTGGGACTATATTTATTATCGTCAATGAGGGACAATAATAGGCTGAGCCTGCTTTGGTAAATGCTGTGTTGTAGTCTCTAAGGCTCTCCTTCCAGGCAGATTGGAAGTATTCCAAATTGGTAGATCGCCATTTACGCTCTAGTCTATGTACATTTTGCTGTAAAACATGTTTGAGCTGTGGCGGATGTAATTGTATGACTAATATGAAAGTGGGGGGATAAGCCTACATTATGATTAAGATGAAGTTCTGAGATTACTGTTATCCACATAAACACCAAGAGTCAAACACCAAGAGTGACCACAGCAATAAGTAGGACCTCTTAAATGTTGTGTGAAGCCAACCGTATCTAGAATTGAAGTGAATGCAGATTTGAGAGGATCCTGTTCTTTTTCAAAGTGAATAGTAAAATCACCAAATCACCATTATTTGCTTGGAAACAGCTGAAATCATGTAAGAACTCTGTATATGGCCCTGGTGGCCTGTAGACAGTAATTAGAGAGAGAGAGAGATCTTATTTATATCTAGATCAGTGTCTAGCTCGCGCTGGTTTGTCAGCAGTGACTACCTGAGCTGTGCTGCCGGAAAGCTAATAGACTATGGGCTATGCTGCACTAAATGAGAGCAGCACTTTCCTGCGAGGGGTGGATACCATCCTGGGCAAAGACTGTTTCCAACTCTGACATTTCCATTAATATTCGTGTCTTGCGTGTGTATACAGCTTTTTGAGTGGTTGTTCAGGGGCTGATCATGTTTTGATAAGTATTGATCAATGATAAATAATTTCCCCATTGGCTAATTCCCCATTAGTGAAACGTTACAAGTAAAAATATCTTCTATTCTGCAGCAGAAATAAAGAAGCATTTTATTATGAATGGGCGCACTGTATTACATTATATTGCCAAAAGTATGTGGACACCTCTCCTAAGACACTCCCATTGCTAACAGGTGTATAAAACAAAATAGAAAAATAGGCCTTACTGAAGAACTCAGTGATGTAGCATTATCATAGGTAAAATGAGGGAGTCTAAGAACACATAAGTCATATTTTCAAACTTCAGGGACTGAGTGCTAGAGGGCGTAACATTAAAATTCTGCTATCCTCTGTTGCACCAGAACAATGTCACGATGTTCACAACTTCACTTCAAACCATGCCACTTTAAAATCCTCATTGCATTATTTTGCACCCCACATCCTAAATACCTCACTGCACTATTTTGCACCAGACATCCTATTTATACTTGTAAATACTAAACTCTCTTTTAAAAATTTTTATTTTCTTATTATTTTACTTACTCTCTACTTTTTCTGTTTCTTGTAGCACTTGTTTTTAAATCTATCTGTGTACTTATCTATATGTTTATGTAAAGTTGGGGATGAACATGAGACTAAGAATTTTATTACGGGTAATGACGCTACATTGTTATCTGTATATGACAATAAAACTTGAAACTTGAAACAATACAGTTTTAAGCTGCCTCTAGAAGCAAAATCAGTACAAGAAGCTTTATAAATTTCAAAGTCCATAAATATCATAAAGTGGTTTGATGTGGAGGTACTGCAGTAGACTACACAGTGCTGACTTCAAACTAACCAGACACATTTGTGAGGAACTGCAATGCTGACTGTGCATTAGGCCTTAATATCCAACATCATTGCATGATCTCACAAATCCTAGTCCTTTCCAATCTATAGAAATTCCCAGTATAGAAATTTGCTTCCAAAAGTCTCATCAAAAGCAAATCAGGGTGAAAACTAGCTAAAAACAATGTACAAGGCTACATTTACCTACCATTGTAAGTTATTTAAACAGAGTATTACAATTGATATAGAAATATAAATATCTTCAAATATCTTAATTATATAAGTCCTCTATTAATGTATTACGTATAAAGCATATAGGTACTATATGAGTAAGCAATATATAATACATTTACCTACAATATAAGTCAGACTGAAAGGTGGTAATGGATTCTGGAGGATTACCAGAAATGTGCAGCTGATGCGCCAGAACACTCAGGGATGTGGTAAAGGCTCGCTTACACACTGATGGCATGGACAAAAAGCAATACAGAGAATTATTTCACTGTATAAGGAAAAACTGTGTGAACTGACCTTGATCTCAACTGTGCTTTTCCAATCAACATGACCGTTTTTGTCTTCTACAAACAGAATCATAGGCCATGTTCTGTATCTGTATTGCATAAATGACTACATTTATATATTAACAGTACATATTCTAACAAGAAAACACCAACTATAATGCAGAACTTCATGAACAATTCAATGCAGCAACTATATACAGAAGCACCTATGGTATCATAAGGTACAATAATTCTATAATTTTTTATAGTATTAATGTTTTTATGTACACTGAGTTTGATTATTTTCTGTTTTAATGACTAACAGCATGCAGGGATTTGAGTTGCTCAATCCAGGTCATTCAAAACACTGCAACAGAATTATTCAGTTGCTGTAATATGATGAGAAGGTTTCCTGTTTAACTTGCACATTTAATTAGTTCCAATTAAATAATAATGAAAATTCAGTATTATGTGCAGAAGCAGTAGGGGGACAATTTTGATTCATGCAACATCAAGCTGAATTGAATATGAAATGACATGTTTTGAAAAGTTTTAAATGGAATTAAAATGTTCAAAAAGGCTGTCTTAATTGAATACAGCAGCAGATAGGCATACTGGTGTTTCACAAAAGGTAGTCTTTGTCACTGATCCTAAACTTGTGTGTTTTACTTGTGTGCTAAAAGAGGACAATAGTGCTTTCTACCATCTTTGAGTATTAACCAATTTCCTTTAAAAACAGATATTCAGGCTTCTGAGACTGCTGTGAATATTTAAAGAATTTTTAGTTTTAACCCAAGGAGACAGATGTAGGTTGAGACTTCCAAAAACAGGTTTAGAAACACTACAGGAACTACACTACAAACTGCAAATTACACTCACCAGCTTTCATTAATATTTCTAGTGATGTGTTCATACATTCATACATCTAAGTCAACATATTTGAATGCTATCTCTGGCATGTTGTTAGCGTCAGATAGTGTGTAAAATAAATACATGTAAATCATAACATGTATACGTTTATTTTGTTATAAAACAGACTTGGTACTTTGTGTTCAGTGAAACGGTTAAATACCAAATGCAAGTGTTTTATGCACTTTGTTTTATTTGACAAGAGTTCATGCCGAACAAGATCACTGCCGTGCTTTTGCACAGATTTTTTGCTCAACTAGGCATACGTGTATCACGTGTGTCCTTAATTATAGCCATTTGGGCATTGTACAAGTTAAAACATAACTTCAATGCTTCCCTTACCCCACCCTGGTTCTTTAATTCATATTAAAAGTGGAATTTTAGAGTCCGTGGGGTCATAAATTGCTTGACAACTTCATCTGTAATCTGTTTGCGTCTTTCTTGGTGGCTTGCGATCAATGGCTGAAGAGTATCGATCAGGCACTTCTTCAGTTCACCAGTCAGAAGTGCTCCGCTACTATAATCCTGAAAGGGGGAGGAGAAAAAAAAAATCAGCGTCTTCTTGATGGAAAATCAGTGTCTTCTTGATGGAAAATCAGTCTTAGGGGGACAGCCCCAAGAAGTGTGTAACAAACCTGTCTAATTTTCTCCAGCTGCTCATCATCCTCAAGGAAGAATGTCAGGTACATGAATGATACATCTACATCTGGATTTCCTCCATACTTCCTGTGTTCCTCTATAGTGTCTTTTCCACCAGAGAACGCATGCTTATTTATCTGTATGAATCAAGAGTCATCTTATCATGAGCTGCTCAAGATCATAAATGGTGTTACTTGGTAAACTGGTATTTTTTTACATAGCTTACACACACTGAAAATGAAAACAGTTTTGTCCTAGGCTGAACCATACATTACAGATTCTTAGCCTAAATCAACATTCTTTGAAATAAAGGCAACAGAATAACCACTTTTAGTTCATAAATTAACTGTTCTTAAAAACGAATGACTGAAAATATTTTTTAACCTTTTAATGTAAGGTATATATCTCTGTTCGCAAAACAGAGATATATCTATCTCCCAGAACAATATGGTTAAGCTAAGAACCATTTTTAACCCATAAACAATTTTCACACAAAATCTTATTCAGGAATAGTGTGCAAATAGTAAAGGTCTTGGGCTGTGCCTGGAAGAGTCTACCTTGTTCTTGATTTGTTTGGGTGTGTCAGTCAGAAAGATGGAGGAGTTAGGGTCACTGGCACTCATCTTGGTCTGAGCTCCTTGCAAGGCAGGGAAAAAGGTGGAGTGCAGCAGAGCAGGTTTGGGGTAACCTATTCGAGGAGCTACGTCTCTGGTCATTCGGAAATATGGGTCCTGCAACACAAACACATTAACAGGATGTAGACTTATGCCCTGAACAGTCTAATATGTAAGAAGGTACAAGGTAATGTGCTACATATTACATAACACATTACATATTAAACAAATGTTTAATATATTCATTACTGAGGTTACCCCAACACTCTAACTAGTGATTTTAAGTGAATACCGTGTGTCATTAGCATTGTCATTAGTTTGGGAATTCAGGGGAGCATTGAACATCACTGCATAAAATCTTTTACTATCAGTTTACAAATAATGTCATATGCTTAAGAGGGTACATTTGGAGTTTGCTTTTCTGTTACGCAAAAATCACATTGTGGAATTGGATTGGACTAAAACCAATGTTAAAGGCTGGCAAAAATGACTTTATAGCTCCTCCCAATGTAAAAATAATTCATCACCCATGATGCATTTAAAACAGAAGATTTTCATATCTTCATGTTTTCATTAATCTATATAGATTAATGCTTGTCCTTTAGAGTGGTTTGCATGTCCTTGTGCTATACCTGAATGTGTAACTCTATTTGTGAGAATAAGCAAAGCATCCCACATGTGGGAAGCACTGTGAACTCAATCCATCTGTTGAAGCATATAATCCTACTATTATCTAACATGGATAAAATCTTTTTTCAGTAATTTTCCAGATTGTCAGGTAATTTGTAACTGATTACGTTTTTGACAGTTGACATTATAGATTTAAGATATATTAATTTTTCTGCAATGCTCATAGTATTTTAGTTGGACTACAAACACATCCAAGAGTCTGGTGTGACCAGAAATGGCTCATATGACTGCCAAGAATATTTACACATCACACCCAAGAAATTGTTTTTGGTCGGTTGACTAAGCGACTTCCAAAGTCATCAACGTCAATTGCTCCTGCTGCCTGTGAGTGTCTGAGACTGAGACTACAAACTCACTAACCTGGTCAATGGCACAGGGGATAAGACACTGCAAATATTTTCTGTCGCTGAAGATTTGTGGGAATGAACTGCTAAATGAAGGGGCTGCTTGGATTGCAGGGAAACTGACTTTTCCTTGAGAGGAAAAAAAAGAATGCAGCAGTTAAGGAAAAGAACAAAAATCACTCTCCACATATTTGAACTGTTCTAAAATCTTTTAGAGTTATATTTTTGTATTACAAGCACTTTGGGTTTTATTACCAATGCAGTCACTGTCAGTGAATCCAAATATGCCTTTAACTTGGTTAAATGTTACATGCTTCTGTATTTTGACCACGTTTCGATAGAATGATGGACTCATGCTGTAGGGACACAAAGAGAAATGCTGAAAGAAACATTCAACACTCAATCAATAACAAACAACAAACACCTGTAAAAACCTCCTGAATTCAATCCACTTGAAGGTTTGAATGACCTTCAGCTAACCACATTTTTTCTTGTTACCAAAATCCTTTCCCCAAATCCATTTGAGTGAGCATCGCAGCACCGGTCATGAAAACAAAATACTATCCAAATCTCATTTTACTAGGACTGCCGCGACGCGTCGATGACGTCGACGACTCGGTTCTAAAAAAACGTCAACGTCAAATCCAGTAGTCGACACATCACGCCCACTCATCAGACGCACGTGGGCGACCAAAACAAAGCAACAAGGATAACGAAACTCCGTCCACTTCTCAGGTTCAGCAGCCTGCACTCCCAAGCAATACATGTCATCAGAAAACAACTCGCCG
>JBBPCY010000001.1:39237507-39257863 GCA_037974405.1 Brachyalestes nurse
TTTTTCCCAACTCTGTCACACTTTTAAAAGCTGTGAGATAAAAATAGGTACACACACTGCTCCATTTTCTCTGATCCTGAGGGTCCCTGTAAAATTCCGCGGCCGAGCTACAGGGAGAAATGCACCGTTAGATTCGGAGCGCATTTAAAGACGGACGCGCCTTTAAATGCTCTCTGGCTCTAATGGTTTATGCCTAATAACTCCGGATCCCAGAGGGCTTGAAAGGCAAATGAGGGCTCGTTGTAAAGGTCTCCTGAAGGCCTGTCTAACTGTTAAGTTTGATGCTGATTGATGCTTGCGCCGCAGAGCTATGCCGCTCAGAAGTTCTGTGGGGCAGGAGTAATGGGAGAGCTTGGTGAGGTTTAACGTGTGAGTTTCTCCGGAAGAGAGCTTCAGGCTCATGCTCGGGCTTCTTCTTCTTCGTAGCGTAATACTGCCCCCACTGATACTGTGGTACTGCAATGCAGAGGGGTGTATATTTTTCAAATTAATCGTGCGATCAATTTATTTTAAAGCGTTATAGAAAATAAATTAACGCAAATAGTTAACCTGTTATTTTTAACAGCCCTATTTTTAACATTTTTAAATCGATTAAGAATCTTTCATTTCCTCATCGCGATGCATCTAAAAATAGATTTTATTTCCCACACCTAATTATTAGTGCTGAAGCAAGAAACTGATATTCTACACATATAGACTTGTTTTCTAACAGGTTTTTGTTTGGAAAACAATTGTCACTCTACTGTACAAATGTCACTCTACTATACACCAGTATATTGAAACTGGCAGAATGTTTAATTATACCATGATATACGTTTTTGCCTACTAATTGTTGGCTAGTGTTAAACTCTCACTGATAGCTTTTTTTTTTACTGCTACTCCTCTTAAATGTGGTTGTTTAAATGACACTCTTTGCTCTGTCTGTTATCTTCAGTGGACGATGGTGCAGCTGAGAAGGAGACTGTGCCAGAGTTTGGAGAGGGCCGAGACACAGGTGGCTTGGTGCCTGGCAAATCCCTTGTATTTGGAGCTCTAGAACTTTGTCTGTGTATTCTAATCCGGAAGCTACCACAGCTCTGTCCGCAGCTGGCTGGCAGTCCCACTGGAGAGAGAGGATTGCCCTGGTCCCTCAGTGACTGCAGGCTCATCGCTTCAGCTTTGGGGATTCTCTCAGAGCTGCCTCAGATCTGCTCACCAGAGGGTAAGAGAGTTGGCCAGAAGCAGCATTAGAAAGAACTAGTCAGCTAGATCCAGAAAGAACCCACTGTCATGCACAGGTTGAAATATTTCCTGCCTTGAGTCTTTGCAGGGCAGTGGGTCCCCAAGAGCTGGATTTAATAAACATTGATGTAGATTTACAAATTCAAATGAAAGTGACTGACAGTTATAATGAGCATCCAGGAATCATAACAGCTAAGTGATGGTGTAACCAATACAACATGAATAAATATTTTGCTTGAATCTCCCATGTTGCATGAACATACTCAGATCAGTTCAAGAACCTTTGTGAGCAAAACAGCAACATCTAGCAGAAGACCAAAAGAGATAAACAGATCAACAAATATAGGATTTCCATTTAGTACAATTTTTTACATGTTGAAATGACACACTTGTTATATATTGTTCTGTTCTCAAAGACTATTACTTAGCTTCATTGCCTGTGTCTGTTGTTTGTTATGCATGCAGTAAGGAAAATCTCTGATGTTTCATCAGGCAGCGTGTCTGTGTTGCCGACGGTGCTATATCTATTGTTGGGAGTGCTGAAGGAGCTGGTGAGGGAGTCTGGTTCTGCAGGCAGAGCAGTGCTGGTGTCTGGAACCCTACAGGCTATGCGTAATGTCCTGTCCTCTCCCATGAGCAGAGCCGAGAAGAGCCGCGCTGCCTGGGTTGTGTTGCTGCGCTCTGCGCTCTGTACACTCCTTGAATGCTGGGATACAGGTAATACACATACACTCATGCTCTTCTTGCCATATACGAAATACATTTATGAGTATTCTGTATCATACAGTGTGAGAATTTTTTGGACACTTTTTATGTACTTCCATTGCAAATATACATTTTAAACATAATGTGTTTTGACTTTGAATATGTAAAAAACTCAAGAAGTTAGGCATTTTTAAGCATAAATAAAGATATGAAAAATAATATAAAGAAAAGTTCTGTATTTTAATTGTGCAAAAGTAAAAATGTTTTTAAAAACTTGTTTGAATTATTTCTTGTGCAAAGTAATAAAAGTGACTATTCTGTCATACGTGAACACACCACAGCACACAGTATGAACAGTACAAAACTCTTCCTCTGCATTCAACCCATTTACCAAGTGAAGCAGCAGGCAGTCAGGAACTGGACGGTACCTTGCTCAAGGGTACGAATCCACGACTTCCTGAACGCAGGATGAATGCCCTAATCACTAGGTTACCACCTGCCATAGTAGCAATCATGCTAAAGAAGTTTCATAACGTTCTTATGGACAACACTACTAGCTATAGAGCCATAGCAAAGACCTAACATTTACCTGAGTAAAACTATTTCTATGATATACAATTGGAAACTCATGACTCATGATAAGGAAGGTGAAAATAAAGAAGACAGCAGTTGAAGGAGGACCTGAAAATAACAATTGTTTCACAGAGAACAATATGCAGTAAAATTATTCCTAACCATCGTAGTTTGTACATCTTACACAAAATGTCTCTGCTGAAAAAGAAGTACAGACATACAAGTAAAATTTGCATGTGTTTAGACTAATCGGAGCAAAACAGAAAAGAACAAAAGGATTGGAATACTTGTTTTTCCTTAATGTATATGCACATTGCTCTGAGCCACCCACCTACAATTATATTTTACATTATAATACATTTTCTAAAGTTGATGTCTCAGTAAAAGTCAACTGACTGATCAGTCACCTAGGGAGAAAACTGCTTGGTTTTTCACTTGGTGAACTGTGCCATTTTAAGAATTATCAGACCATTAGACCATTATCTGTTGTTAATATTTCGTAGATAAGACCGAGCCTGTTGTGGATGTGGTCACCTTGTTGACAGCACTTACCATCTTCCTGCTGTCAGCCAGTGCTGAAGTCACTACTGTGGAGCCTCTGATATCATGCTGCATCAGCAAATTCCAAGCCAGCCTGGAGTCCAAGGACCTCTTGGTGAGCAGGACAGGATTGCTGCTGAACAGACTGAACCACTAGATTTAGATGTATTTATCTGCAAATATCAGCCCTAAGATTAGAAGCAGCTGCCTAATATTGTGTAGGTTTCTCTGCTGCCATTAAAACAGCTCTGACCCATCAAGGCATGGACTCCACAAGACATCTGAAGGTGTGCTTTGGTATCTGGCATCAAGACACCCCTTCATGGCAATGCACTATTCACCAATTGCAGTGGCCTCTTTCAGCAGGATATTGCACCCTTCTACACTG
Organism: Brachyalestes nurse; assembly: GCA_037974405.1. Taxonomy (NCBI): domain Eukaryota; kingdom Metazoa; phylum Chordata; class Actinopteri; order Characiformes; family Alestidae; genus Brachyalestes; species Brachyalestes nurse. The sequence goes on from JBBPCY010000001.1 coordinate 39,240,935, forward strand.
CAAAAACTGCTCAGGGATTGTTTGAGGAATATGAGATATCTGACAACATGGCCTCCAGATACTCCAGATCTTGGTCAAGCATCTGAGATGTACTGGACAAACTTTCAGAGGTCTTATAGATCATATTCAGTAAAAGCCTTGATGAGTCAGAGCTGTCTTAGTCGCACAACGGAGACCTACACAAGATTAGGTACGTGATTTTATGTTATGGGTGATTGCTGTTTTTGTTTCTGTTGTTCTATTTGTTTCTGTTTTCATCTAAGAAGAAAAAATATTTTTTTCCTGAACAATGCAGACTGTGTGACAATATTGTACTATAATACTGTTGAAAAAAATGTGACTATTACTTCAGCACCTCCATTAAAAAGCTGTAGTTTACAGGTTTTTGCCATTTGATAGCTTTTTACTTACTTGCAGATGTCGTTATTTCCTCCTTAGGTACTGAGAAGAAGTTACCAGTTGTTGATGTCAGTGTTTCAGGGCCCAGCAGCAGTTGCCAGGCCATTTATCCAAGCATTGGGCAGACGACTACTGGTTGCTTTACAGCAAGTGGAGAGGAATCGTCCTCAGACCTCTGCTGAGCTCTACACAGTGCAGGATGGAATCAGAGCCATGGAGGCACTGGTTCTCGCCACAGAGGAAATTCACCGTTAGTATTTCCTTCACACTTGGTGCCTGACTTTAGTTCACTTAACATGACAGATTTTTTGTGGGCCTGCAGTGTGCCTCAGGCCATTGAGGGTGCCTTGGATTATGATTAGAGGCTCAGGTTATTATAAGATTCTAAAACCAGATTCTTTGTATAAGATGATAACTGTCCAAGAGAGCATGTATACAATATCCAGAAACAGACAGATATTGGAGAATGTTCTTCTACATTCAGTTTGTATGTGTCTCTCTCTTTGTGTGCATGTGTGTTTTTGTTTACACAGACCAGCCACTTGCCTTGTATCTACCCTAATTGTCCATTTTATCAGGACCACTTGCCAAATAGTTAGCAATTACAGACTGTAGTCCACCTGTTTCACGTGCATCAGTGGGCAGTTTCTGATTGATCCTAGGCAGCTTACAGATACACTCACTAACGTGCCACTACCATAGCAGTGTCACTGCTGTGCTGACAATGATCTGCCACTCAAATTAAGCCCGTGGTCCTGTTCACTGAGTGGAGTAAAGGTGGTTAACAATGATGATGATGATGATGATGTAGAAATGGACATATAATTTTAAACTCAATGTGCACCAATAGTAAGTAGAGCTGAAAAATTAGAGTGGTGTAGATGCAAGGTGGGTCTACTTAATAATATAGTGGTTATGTATAAATGTTACAGGTTTACTTGACAATATGTTCTTGGATATAAAAATCAAAACGATTTGCTAAATTATTTCCATGTTTTTGAACATGACATTCCTTATTCATTGAAATTTTGTAACAAGGTCAAGCAGCAATCACTAAACTCCAGGTAACCACTCAAAACATTGTCATAGACCGATTATGATCTCATGAACAATATTGTACAGTTTTTTGTTTCACACCAGCAGTGAAAATGATAATGAACATGACTTGACCATAGGTTCCATGAGTAGGACTACAGAGCCAGTTTTGTTTCCCATGACACTGCTATCCACTGCTATGTTTTGTTCTGGATTGGATTTTTATTTTTGCCAAATGGCCAGGTGTTAATGTTAGTCAGTTGAAGGCTGAAACCAGACCACATAGACAGCATTTCTGGGCGGAAGAACAGATGATAAAAAAAAGAATATAAAAAAAAATGCTTCTAACAATATTTTTAAACATTATTTCACTTGTCAAGCTTGTCAAAACAAGTATACTATGAAATTATATCTACAAATATGTATCTTTACATATTTTATATAAGATTATATTTATTATATTTCATTACATAATACTGAATATTGGTGTTATATCATGGTGCAGGTCCCAAGTTGGTTGCTGTACTGTTACCCATTCTGGTCTCCTTCCTGCTCGATGAAAACGCTTTCATTTCGGCACCTGCTGCTTCCCGCTCTCTACACGAGTCTGCTCTGCAAGACCTGATGCGCCTTGGACCCCAGCATTCTGGTGTCTTCAAAATGCTCATGGCCTCTGCCCCTCACTTGAAGGCACGGCTAGAGGCAGCCATTAAGGGCAACCAGGAGCGTGTTGGGGCAAAAGCTACACCAGCTCAGGTCCCTGGAAAGAATGTCCCCAGCATTCAATTGAAGACCAACTTTCTGTGAATGACATAAAAATGTTATTTTAATTTTTCCTGGATAATAGGCTACAGTATTATGATTTTTAAAAAAAAACAATGTAAACCTCTATGGGGACTTAATGATAATGATTTTTTTAGAAAGGGAATACAGATTGAGGTTTGGAATACACTGCGTTTTAAGATTTATTTGTCTTTATAGCTCTCACTTGAAAATAAACTGAGTTGCTTTCATATTTATCATTTAATTCCTAATATCTGAATACCTCAGTAAATAGTAAATCCACTTCTCAGACAGAAGTGTGTCTGTGCTTGCTTTAGCCCAGTGTTTACTACTTCTCTTCTTGGAGAACCAGTACATTGTACATTTTCTTTTTTCCTGGCACAATACTGTATACCACTTTTCAAAAACCAAGGCCAGTTAATGAGCTCATATGTTGAGTCAGGTGTGTCAGAAGTAAGGAAATTATTTGAAAAGTAGCTAAAGAAGACAAATATACAATGTTTGCTGAAACTCATCAATTTACAGGTGTTTGCCAAAGCCTGATCTACAGCCTTGCATATTCCACTCCATGTGGAAGTATTTTTGGCAATAGACTACTGCAATCATTTACAATTCATTTTGGACTTAATATTTTCTCCAAACATAGTACTATTATTAGAGAGATTCTGAGTATTCACAACACACATTGGTCCCTAATGCAGATGCGTGGAAATATTACAGCTTGGTACCATGTTGTGTTGTTCCATAACTCCATAAAAGTCACTGCACTGATGCTTGCATTGCAACTTTTGTATACAAAATGAATCCAGGTGTGATACTGTTCATTGAGTACTTTAAAGATGCATGGAAAGCTGATCACTTTTCACAGATTTTAACATATTTTGCATTGCCCATTATGGCTAGAATGTAATCAAAGGGAATGGATGGTACATGAAAAGGACAAAATTATATAAGGTTGTATTAAACATAATTATGCCTGACATCAAGATATAGTTAGAAACATCAAATAAGTCATAAATTAGATGGTACTAAAGCTATTACTAAGAACACTGGAACTGACCCCTGTGGGTTTTTTTCATGTTTTGTTTTTGTTTCTTTTTTAGCATTTGTAGGCAATTGCTGCTTCCTGCTCTTACAGTTAGTTGATGACAGTTTTGCTGCAGTGAAGATATTGATACTGTAACTATCACAATTTGTATCCTATGAACAGAAACCAAATTAACAGTTATGTGATTACATGTTGGAAGAATAAAACACAAATTTCTCTCAAAGATAATGCTGTCTGTCATAGTTCCATTTCAATTTTTACTAACAAAGTCTTCAAGTCTTACTAACAAAAATGTGCTGCCATTTGACTCAGTAAGCGGTCATAAGATTCCCTTTGGAAGAAAACCAGCCCTGCACAATATCGCTGCTTCAACTCAATTGAATTTTATTTTTCCTGTGAGCAAGCTGAGGGTTAGGGTGGCTGAGAAAACTTCTTAAGTGCATGAAGGAAAACATCTTCCTTTGGTAGTACTTTACAGTAGTACTTTACCAGTTAGATTGAAGAGACATCGTTATGAGTAGACTCATGACAAACTAAGGCAGAGTACTTATTCGAAACTAAATGTCCTGGGTAAAGAGTTAAATATGAGTGTAAGGCAGGATTGATTACTTGATCATGTGAGGTTTTGAAGTCTGAGCACATACTATCCAGTAAAACACCTGAGGCAGTGTAGGCTGAACAAGAAGATATATGTAAATTTGTGACACCACAAAAAATATGATTTGAAAAAAGGCTGTTTTGCAGCTTAGTTTCTGTTTATGGGCAATATGGATGGGGAGGGAACAGAAATTTTGAAACGTTATTACATACTTAATTTACATACTTCAAGCCTCTTTAATTCCAGAACTGTGTAAATACATCTACTGATGCCTCTGGATACATCGTCAGTGATGTTCCTGGAATCATTGGGTGGGTCGATCAGACCCCAGCTTGTGTCCAGAAAAGTGATATCTTTCTTTAATGAAAGAAAGCGAAATCACAATATGCAGCAGTAATATCTCAGTACTAATGTTTTGTCCATATCGTGCAGTACTCCTCTGAACACTTGAACTCCCCCCTTCTGGTGAAATAGTAATCCATAAATGACCACTAATTAATCCCTAAAGACTTTCAAAATGATTAAATAATAATGTGAATAAAAGACATGTAAATTAAGTTCTTCATTAGTAGAAGTGCCAATGCTTGTGAGACTTCTATTTTGCACATGCATTTCTTTTGATCTTTGGATCATTTTACTAAAAAAATAAAGTTAAAACATCAGATGTTTATTGCTTTCGCTCTCATTTTACCAGGAGAAACTGCCATTTCTATCCACCATTGTACTGCACAGTGGGAAGTGGCTTTTCTTTTAAGTGTTTCATTCCATCATTCAGATTTGCTTTTCTATTTTTTTTTTCAGATCTGTTCACAATAAACCAAAAACGAACAATTTAAAAAAAAAAAAAAAAAAACGTTTATCAGTCATGTAGTGCTAGAATTCACCTGTTCTAACTTCATGACGGTGTGAGTGAGAACATTGCATCTCTACTTCGTGTAATCCGTCTTGATACATAATTAATTCAGAACTCAAACTTCTTTCTGCTCCGTTTACAATGAGATTCGGCTCAGTAAGTCCACCTGATACTGCTTCTGGATTCTGCAGTCCACACAGAGCACGTGTGAGTGGATTTGGAAGCTGTTCTTAATAGGTTGTTTCGAACAACTTCTATTTTCTGCACTAAAAGAAAGAAAGACTGCGTCGAACTGTATTCGAAGTTAATGAAGCAAACGGATGCAAATAACAGACGATTGCAGGTTTGATTTGGTTAGACTGGTGAGTCGGTTTGAGCGGTGTGAACAGAGGAACCGGTTCAGTCTGCTCGGACAGCGCTCCGAACCGCCTCCCCCGCTCGGCGTGACCTCTACGCCTGCACATAAAAGAAAAGAGATGAAGACTCCTTAAGTGTTTTTAGTTTGTCAGTCTTCGTGGTTGAGGCTTAATTTATCGACCCTTGTTCTTCTTCTCTCTCGGCGGCCGCTGGAAAATGGTGAGTGTTTAATTCTTTTTGGTTTTTAGGCCGCGGGTTTCCTGTGAGGCCTGGCTGACAGAAGCACCGAGGCCTCCGGCTTCGAGTACAACTCCACGCTCCGGGATCTCTAGATAAACACAAGGCCGTGTGTGTGGTACTTCGGCATTTATATTCTTATACCGACGTTGTCACGTTTGTCGAGTAAGGTATGTAGGTCCTGGTCACTATTTGTATGTGTTAATGTCCGGTTTTGGTGAATTGGTACCGCTGTGGTTCTGGTACGGCTTTAAAGAAGCTGGTTAATGTTAATCATGCCAGGGAACTATCTGGCTGGCTGGCTAGCTAGCAGTCCGACTCGGCGAACAAGACCGTATATCGAAGGAAAATGGTAGCTAACGTTACCCGTCTTGAAACTTATTGAATTTATTGTGGAATATTTTGTTAAAAAAAGTCTGGAAAAGGTTCCGAATTGTCTAAAAAAATATAGCTGTTTAAGTTAGCTAGCATTAGCAAGGCCGGGCCGGCGTCGACTAACAGAAGTTAGCCTGACTGGACGGATCCGGCCTGGGACCTTTAACGTACAGAGAGACCGCTAGTTTTCATGTCTGTTTGTCCGCTTTAGACACGACGATCACAAAATAAGCTACATAAATGTTTTGTAACTACTTGTAAATGTGATAATAACGCTGCTGTAATCAAGTGACAACGGTTTGTTGGTCTGTATTTGAGGCTGACATGTATTAGCTTAGCGGTGGAGGTATGTTTTGGACGTATCTTTTTTAATAAAGAGATGTAGTAGAGTTGATCACTTTTCCTTTATCTCCCGGCCACAAAGAAGGCACAACTACCGAGTCGACTGTACGTCCAGCCTTTTCGCACTGTACGTGGTGGTAGGATGAAGAAACTTTCAAGGATAAACGAAGTAGTGGCTGTTTATAACTATCGTTAGCTTCCTGGAGTTAAAGTTACCTGATCACACACTCGGATAGCGTGGCCTAATTTTAGACTGTTGCATATTAGTTGATCCATAGCTCCTAGAATTGGAACCCAGGGTGTCCGAGGACTGTGTAAATGTTGCATGTTAAGCCGTTGTCATGATGTCGTGACAGATGCTGCAATCAAGCCTCTGTTTGAAACAGAGAGCTGGCTGATTTGTGAAATGGTTGGTCATGAAAATTGGATTAATTTGAGGCTAGTTCAGAGCTTACATCTCCCTTCTCAAATGACGATCATAAAACTTTAAGCATGTAACGTTCATCAACAAATTCTGTGAAATTAACCTTTTTGCTAAAGAGAGAACGGTTTTATTTTCTAGAACTAGACACGATCAAATAGTCTATACATGATGCCGTCTTGGTCACTTTAGGCTTACATTATTGAAAGTTACATGTCTGTTCTGTAGCATGCCCTTTTTTTTTACTGTGCTGTTCTACTCTGAGTAACACTAGGCAATTATTTTGCTTCTAACGTAGTCTGGAAGATGTTTTTAATAGGGTACAATCAAATAAAGTTTTGGAATTTATCAAATATTGATTTAAATAATCTTATTTAGATTACTTATTTGTTCAAGTCTCTTTCAAATAATTTATATTGTTTAATATACCTTTTTCCCATGAAATAACTATTGTTGATTATAGTACTTAAACTACTAAACTGTTATCAAACATGTAGTGCTAGAATTTGCCTGAGAACAGATTGATGTGGTTTAGAATATCTCATCTCATCAGTGTTGCTGCTATATTCAAAAGGATGTTCAGTTTTGGCTTGATGTGTTTCAGGCTTTTAAGACTAGACAGTTCCTTTAATCTTTCTCACATTTCTAGGAGCACATTTCTCATTAAGTAATTTGTCAGGGTGGAATTTCTTTTTTTTATTTTTATTTTTTTATTAGGACAATAGTTCACTTTACATATCATCTCACTGTAAGAATAAATGTGTCCTGTTTTACCTTTTAACATCTCAGTTAACATTAGAAATTATTATAGAATTAATTTCATATTAAGAATATAATGTATCCCTACCATGTTCAAGTTCACTAGCTGAGCTGTTGACCACCTTAACATTAGATGCATCTGAAGTAGCCTACTAACTAGTCTGCTCTCTGTACCACAGGCACAAAAGAACCAGACATTGTCGCTCACAAACGTTAGATCATTTCAAAAGTAAGATTTCATGGGTTTCAAATTTTGGTTGAGTTAAGGGTGAAGGTACTCCAAGTTAACTTCCTTTGTCAGTCTACTCTTTGGCATACGTAGAAAGTTGTGTGAACATCTAGTTTTGGAAAGGTTGGAAATGGATGGTATTTCACAAAACATGAATTCTTTCAGTATTTGGTCTGTTTTCTTATTTCTTGACTATTAAAAGTTCCTTACTTTGATCTTTGCACGATCGTGCATGCTGATTGCTGCCATGAACAACAAGGCAGTTTAAGTGCTCTAAGTGGTTGACAACAGTAAATGTGTTTTTTAATGTTGCTATTTTATATTGGAGATGTAATAGTTTTTGTGTAATAATACTATTACTTTATAGCATGTTGTGAATAGAATTGAATACACAAGTTTTTAAGTGTCACTGGCTAAAATTGTACATTAATTTTCCAGAGTGAGTAGTTGCCTTATTTTATCCAAGCACCATGTCAAATTACATGCAATATGTTGATTGGTCAACCTGATATGTGATGCAGCCCCATGGGAAAACAAGTTTGATGATGCTGTAGGCTTTTTCAGGCTCTAATGTTATTGTGCTGTGAGTCAAACCGGGGCCTTGTCCAAAGAATTTTGTAAACTAAATCACTAGAATGATTGTCATTTTAGCATTTTTATTCCTTCACATTGTAATTGCTGTTTAATTCCATGTTCTGGGTGATTTTGTAAAGAGAATTATATCTTGCAGATAATGCTGTAATTAATAGCTTAATACAAATGTCTTGCTTGAGTGTCTTGTCGACTAATTGTATAAATATCATATGGTGCAGTATCCAACATCAGTGGAAGTTATTGCCTATCACTATATTGATTGAAATTGAAACTCAGGGATTCTTTCGTTCTTGTACGAATTTAATCTGTCATTTGCCAGTTTGTGGTCTATCTACTTAGAGCGAGGGAAGCTATATACAGGCTTTAACGAAGGGAGCAGTCCTGCTTTTTAATCCTGAACGGTCATGTACTTGCCCTTGTGCTTGTCTGGCAAACCCCTTTGTTTATCCATAAAGAGGTAGTAGACACTGTTTTCCTTTTTAAACAGGTTTTTCTTTGAATTTTTTGTTCAACAGATAAGTAGCTTTTTAGTTTAATGTAATTAGACCATACTTTTATTCATCCAGTAGATGTTTCATGAACATTTCTATTTCTCATCAAATTTGTTGAATACAAACTTTGAGGTTAAATCGTCCTCCTCTGCCACTGCTTTTTTTTTACATCAGTTTTTAAATGAATTTTCTCAATTTCCTTCAAGGTAAAGACTTCATGAGCCAACAGGAGGACCAGTGACTGCCACCATTCTTCTCTCTCATATTACTGGCGGATGCTCTGACTGGGTGTTAGGCAGACAGGGTAGCAGCACGTCATGGCGGACGTGGACCCCGACACGCTGCTGGAGTGGCTGCAAATGGGACAGGGTGACGAGCGCGATATGCAGCTCATTGCCCTGGAGCAGCTCTGCATGCTACTACTCATGTCAGATAATGTTGATCGCTGCTTTGAAACGTGAGTCAAAATGAATGTCGTGTGATATGTTTGTATATTAGCCAAGAATTACAGGTGGAATCCCCATCCCACCCCCTGTAGATAATGGGCATAAATATTTGCTCAAAAATATTTGTCATTAAACTTTGTGGATAACTGTGCTAATCTGTCTCTCTCTGTTTTCGTTCTCGTTTATGCTGTCTCTCCAGCTGTCCTCCGAGGACGTTTCTCCCAGCTCTGTGTAAGATTTTCTTGGATGAAAGTGCCCCTGATAATGTTCTGGAGGTGACAGCCAGAGCCATCACCTATTACTTGGATGTGTCTGCTGAGTGCACTCGCAGGATAGTTGGTGTAGACGGGGCCATCAAGGCCTTGTGTAACAGATTGGTGGTGGTGGAACTCAACAACAGGACCAGTAGAGATCTGGCTGAACAGTGTGTAAAGGTACTACTCTCTGACCCTAAACCTTTTCATTGAATTTTCTTTCTCATAAAATTAATTTCTTGTCAGTATTATATAGCTATAATGTATCACTGTTATATGCTTAAATATGATCGTGGAGCACCATGGTGTATTTAAGTAATCGGTGAATCTTGACTGGCATCCATACACAATTTCTTTTCTGCAGTCAGAGTTAGTTTTTGATGAAGTTCTAGAAAGAGCGAGCTGCTCTTTGCCACTCTGACAGACCTGAAAAATGCAATGCTTTAGAGTTCAAAATCTTTGAACAGAGAATGAGATTGTTCCAGCATCGGGACTGTTTACAGTACTGTTTCCACATTTCTAGCATAAAGGAATAACGATGCTCAGCCGTTCAGTTTTTTAACCTGTTGAAGTCCAAGCCAAATGAAAGTGTGGAAAATGTGAGCAAATATAGCTAACTTCACTGCTCTACTGTTCTACACTAGAAATTAAGTTTGGGGTTTGGCTCACCGTGTTCAGTATATTGTTTTCCCATGGTACGTGTGATGTACACTGCAGATATTTTTGTCTCACTGGGAGAGTATACTGCTTTAGGTTCTATAAGAGCACACTGGCTATGTAGGCATTTTTTTAATAAACAACAACCAAAAAAAACTTCAATTTTCTCAGGTGCTTGAGCTGATTTGTACACGGGAGTCTGGAGCTGTGTTTGAGGCTGGAGGGCTGAACTGTGTGCTAAGCTTCATTAGGGATAGTGGTCACCTGGTGCATAAGGACACACTGCATTCTGCCATGGCAGTGGTTTCTCGGCTGTGCAGTAAGATGGAGCCACAGGACTCCTCCCTAGAGACTTGTGTGGAGTCCCTGTCCAGTCTACTTAAGCATGAGGACCACCAGGTAACACCTGCCACTGTTGACAGGAATGTTCTTCAGACCATATCTCAGTATATGAGCAAGTGCAATTAATGTTTTCATGATATAGTTTGTAATACTTTCTTTTTCTCTAAGTTAATAAAAATTAAACTGGATAATACGAGAAGTTGATACTTTTGGTACTGTTTGTTTCTATTATTATAAATGTAAATTGTACTGGGATGTTACAGGTTTCTGATGGAGCCCTCCGGTGCTTTGCATCGCTGGCAGATCGCTTCACCAGACGTGGGGTAGACCCTGCTCCACTGGCGAAGCACGGGCTCACTGAGGAGCTGTTGTCCCGGATGGCTGCAGCAGGTGGCACAGTTGCTGGACCATCCTCCACTTGTAAACCTGGCCGAACCTCTACTGGTGCCACCCCCTCCAGTGCGGACTCCAAGCTCAGCAACCAAGTGTCCACTATTGTCAGCCTGCTCTCTACACTTTGCAGGGGCTCGCCACTCGTCACACATGTAAGCAACACTGGGCAGCCTCGTCAGACTACGTTTACATTTAGCAGATGCTCTTATCCAGAGCAACGTACATCAATGCTTAAGTAGTCTACATTTGTTTTTTCATACCATAGCTATACTAAAATCAATACCTGCTTTTACTAAGTTGCTGCCAGCTAAGTTACACACCTTAACAAGCCCTGTTGAAAGAAAGAGTAACTGGACTACGGGGAACTTCCTGCAAGTTAATTGATTGGATAGTTTCATTTTCTTGAATTAAATCCCCATAATTCGTTGCTCTGCCTAAGTGAAGCCTGTGTATTGACTGATTCTGCTAGACCTTATAGGTACTACTTTAAGTATCATAGCTACAATAGGTTTTGGGGAAAACAGTGCTGAGTCCTCTTTGCAGCGTACTGGGATAAAACGAAATAATGTATAAATATTAGGGCTGTAACGACACACCAAACCCACGATTCGGTTAATTTCACGATTTTTGACCCACGATTCGGTTCGTATCTCGATTCGTTTGTGGTGGAGGTGAGAAAATTCTGAGGCCGCCATTTTGGAGACACTTTATCTTTACCACAAAATTAGAAACACTTAACGCTTAAATACCGCTTCCTTTCCATTTCCATTCCTCATCCATTCAAGGCTTCGGTGAACCGCACGTGGAGTCAAGTTGGAGGAGTCGACACGTCTTTCTCGGTTCACTGCTCCGTTCAAACAAAAAACGCTCCGTCCAGCTGCACGGAGCCACAAAACTCGCTCAAACCACAATAAAACAATTACACAGAAACTCCAACGCAGTTTTACCACAACCCAGCCAGCTTATAGACACTTTTAATCCCAGTGTCATAACTTGCATGTACTCACAGCGAATAAATTCAGCAAACAAGGAGTCCGTCCGTGCTTGTATGTTTGTAAACTTGTGGGAGGGCTCTTTTGAAACCTTAAGACCCTCAGCTATTGGTTAAAGAAAAGAAATTGACGTGAAAATCCTCCTATTACGGCGAAAAACGTATGTTTCTGCGTGGGAACTGTATATGGGAAGGAGTTGGAAAGGGGTGTGTCGCAATTCACCCTCACACCGCGACAAGGGTTGTGGACATGAGTGTTGCGATTTTGGTTTTGGATCGTATATCGTTACAGCCCTCATAAAAATATATATGTATTTTTTTTTCATTTATTTTCCAGGACTTGTTGCGATCAGAGCTGCCTGACTCGATGGAGAGCGCTCTGCAAGGTGACGAGCGCTGTGTGCTGGACACTATGCGGCTTGTTGACCTGCTGCTGGTGCTGTTGTTTGAGGGTCGGAAGGCACTGCCCAAGTCTACTGCTGGTTCCACTGGCCGCATACCAGGCCTGAGGCGCCTTGACAGCTCTGGGGAGCGTTCACACCGACAGCTTATTGACTGTATCCGCAGCAAAGACACAGATGCCCTCATTGATGCTATTGACACCGGAGGTTAGTGTGTACATTGCTGTCTAAGGGTTGAAATGGGAGGGGTTTTTTTTTTTGCTCTAATGGTCTGGCAGTGTGAATATTCCATTTTTTTTTGTTTGTTTTTTTTCTATGCGTGTCAGCATTTGAAGTGAATTTTATGGATGATGTAGGCCAAACACTTCTGAATTGGGCATCTGCGTTTGGCACCCAAGAAATGGTGAGTGTTTCAATATTTGCTGTCCTGTCAAACATAATGCATTCTTTTTTTTTATTTTTTTTATTCTTATGTATTTAAAAAATTCATTTTGAATGCATTTAGTTTCTTGGTGACTTAGGAACACAGACTTTTACAGACTTTTAAGTAAAGAGCCAAATAAATATGTTGGCACAATTACAAACCTAGGTTACCACAGCATTTAGCACAGCAAATGTCACACATTATAAAGCTTTATGCAATCTGAATTCTTGACCTGTTTTGTCTAATGATAGCTTATGCAGGTCAGTGGAATAGAAGGCAGAGGATTCATGTTGTTGGGTAAATGGTATACCTGGTTTAGGTGGAGTTTCTGTGTGAGCGAGGTGCTGATGTCAACAGAGGCCAGAGGTCATCCTCCTTGCATTATGCTGCCTGTTTTGGACGGCCACAAGTAGCTAAGGTAACTGGGCTGTAGTTATGTTGTTACTCACTGCATATTTTTGAGACTTCAGTCACATACCATTGGGTGTGTTATTTTAATTTTATTTGCTTATTAACTCCTCCCATCTAGACTTTACTGCGCCATGGAGCCAACCCTGACCTGAGGGATGAAGATGGTAAAACGCCGCTGGACAAAGCCAGGGAAAGAGGACACAGTGAGGTTGTTGCAATCCTCCAGTCTCCTGGTAAGTTCCACTACTTTTTACACAGCTTTGTAAAGCTAAGTCTCTGAGTGTTTTGTGTCTCTACATTTGTGGTACATTTTATTTTTCTGTACATTTGTACTTTCATAGTTTTCTCTGACAGATGAGGTCCATTTTTAAATAAACATAACCTTTTATTGCAGGAGATTGGATGTGTCCTGTAAATAAGGGGGATGACAAGAAAAAGAAGGATGTAAATAAGGAAGAGGAGGAGGGCAGTGAGCCTAAAGGAGACCCTGAAATGGCTCCTATCTATCTGAAGAGACTGCTTCCAGTATTTGCACAAACCTTTCAGCAAACCATGCTGCCTTCAATAAGGTTCATTGTGGAAACTACTGTTTGTTGCACTGTAGCAGACCTATGATTTACTAAAGCAACATCTTGCATCACTGTAGTTGACACATATATTTTGGCACTGGGTTGTGGCAGGTTGCTTTAGCAGTGATTGTTTTATTTGTTGTGCATGTGCTTTCGTAAAACTACCTCTTTTTACAATAGAAAAAATGTGTCCCTACATTGCAGGAAAGCTAGTCTAGCTCTGATCAGGAAGATGGTGCACTACAGTTCTGAAGTGCTGCTTAAGGAAGTGTGTGACTCAGATGCTGGACACAACCTACCCACTGTCCTAGTAGAGATCACTGCAACTGTGCTTGATCAGGAGGTCAGTGTTTTTTTTGTTTTGTTTTTTTTTATGACTTCTGATCTCATCCTGTTTTGATTTTGCCTCTGGGGGTAAAAAGTTTGTTCATACTGTCAAGTTTCACAGTACAAATGTGCTGTGGTTAGGCGTTCTTGGACAATGCCTTCAAGATGTGAATTGGATAATGCTTTTCTTCACAGGATGATGATGATGGTCACTTACTGGCACTGCAGATCATCAGGGATCTGGTTGACAAGGGGGGAGATGTATTCTTGGACCAGCTTGCCAGACTGGGTGTAATCAATAAAGTGTCCACTTTGGCCGGACCCACCTCAGATGATGAGAATGAAGAAGAAACCAAGCCTGAGAAGGTCCAAATCCACAATGCACCTAAATAAATAATGTGCATAATATAATAATTGACAGCACAATGAATCAAACTATTGACCAACAATTTAATTGTGAAAGTTGTAGACATATTGCGGTAGGTGGTTCTAAATAGAAACTTTGTGTCTGCTTTTCAAAATTATATGCACAATATTTCAGGAGGATGAATCCCAGGAGGATGCTAAAGAGATACAGCAGGGCAAGCCCTACCATTGGCGGGACTGGTCCATCATCAGGGGCAGGGACTGTCTGTATATCTGGAGTGACGCTGCTGCGCTTGAGCTATCCAATGGAAGCAACGGCTGGTTTCGCTTCATCTTGGATGGTAAACTGGCAACCATGTACTCCAGTGGTAGCCCAGAGGGAGGGTCTGACAGTTCAGGTAGGTTCTAATTTTATTTTATACAATTCAATTTTATTTATATAGCGCTTTTAACAATGGTCGTTGTCACAAAGCAGCTTCACTAATAAGAGAAAAATTGTGTATGAACGTGTGTGAATGAAATGTCTCTGATGAGCAAGCCAAGGACACTTTTGTGAAATCACTGTTGCTAGATATACTCCAGTTTTGGCAATGCATGTCTATTTGGAATGCATGAAAACAGTGTTCTGTAATCATCGGCTATTTAAATTAATGATTGTTTCTTATTTAATTAACTAATGTAACTTATCCTTTTTTTTTATGCTGCAACCATTTAAAGCTCCATGTGTTTGGCTAGCGATTTATTCTGTTATGGTGCCCTGAAAGTAGTTTGTCATTCTGACTACACATGTCGTCTCTACTTTCATCAGAGAGCAGGAGTGAGTTTCTTGAGAAGCTACAGCGTGCCAGGAGTCAGGTTAAGCCAGTCACAGCTAGCCAACCCATCCTGTCAACATTAGGGCCCACTAAACTCACAGTGGGAAACTGGTCCCTTACCTGCCTGAAAGAGGGTGAGATTGCCATCCACAATTCAGACGGACAGCAGGCCACCATCCTGAAGGAGGATTTGCCGGGCTTTGTATTTGAATCCAACCGTGGCACCAAGCACTCTTTCACTGCTGAAACATCCTTGGGTGAGTTTATGAAATGTAGCATGTGAGATTAGGTCTTGTCCTGTGTTGTTAATAATGGTGTGTCTGTGGGTTTAAGTGGCTTATTTGTGACTTACGTGTGTGTTTCAGGGTCAGAGTTTGTTACTGGCTGGACTGGAAAACGAGGAAGGAAGCTCAAATCCAAATTGGAAAAAACAAAACAAAAGGTTGGTGTTTGCCATTTCTTGCTAGTAATGCATTTTCTTGATTTGAACATCTTTTTGTACTTGTTTTGTTCCTCTTACCAAAATAGATATATGGTATAGTCTGGTACGGTCAGATTTCTTCATCTTTGCTAGTGGTAAGATAATGCTTTGTTTTCTCACTTTTATTTTCACTCTCATTCTCTTTAGGTGAAAACTATGGCCAGGGATTTGTATGATGACCATTTTAAAGCTGTGGAAAGTATGCCTAGGGGTGTAGTTGTCACCCTGAGAAACATTGCTACTCAGCTGGAGTCTGCCTGGGAACTGCATACCAACAGACAGGTATTATGACCTTCCCATGCTGCACAGGAACCATGTCTTGAGTTATAAGTAGTGTTGCTTTGATGAAACGTGTTTCCATTGCCAGTATTTGATTTGTGACTATTAGGTACTTCCCTTTCTGCGGTTGCAGTGTATAGAAGGAGAAAACACGTGGCGAGACCTCATGAAAACGGCTTTAGAAAATTTAATCGTGGTTCTCAAGGATGAGAATACCATCTCTCCCTATGAAATGTGCAGTAGTGGCCTTGTGCAAGCACTTTTTACTGTTCTTAATAACGTGAGTCTCAAATTATAGTAATACTCAACTTGACTACAGTTAAATTTTATTTGTATTTTCATGTTTCTAACTACCTTCTTTCTTAACAGAGTGTGGAACTGGACATAAAACATGACTGTAAGCCGTTGATGGAAAGAATAAATGTGTTTAAGTCTGCTTTCAGTGAAAATGAAGATGATGAAAGGTAAGAGATGCTATTTTCCTTTTAGATTGCTTTAATTGTTAAACATCTTTTTGTTTTAAACTTCCCTCTATCTTATATACATATTTTATTTTTTAGTCGACCTGCAGTTGCCTTAATCCGAAAACTCATTGCAGTCCTGGAGTCTATAGAACGGCTACCTCTTCACTTGTATGACACACCTGGCTCAACATACAACTTGCAGGTTAACCTCCTTGCCAGTTTGATTTGTTTGAGTAAAGTACTTTTTTAAAAAGCAGTTTGTACAGCAATGTTTTTTATATAATTATTAAGTTCTTTATTTGCCATGTCAGATTCTGACCAGAAGACTGCGTTTCCGGCTGGAACGTGCTCCAGGTGAGACAGCTCTGATTGATCGGACTGGCAGGATGCTGAAGATGGAACCGCTTGCTACTGTCGAGTCACTGGAGCAGTATTTACTTAAAATGGTGAGAGATGGTTGTGTTTTAAAGATGGCCCTTTCAGTTTCATCAAAAGGAAAAAAATTGTTTTTAATTAAAATGAGAAATTCTGTTTGTTAGTTTTTTTGTACTTGATTTCTTTTTAATCAAGTACAGCCGTCAGAAGCATTTTTAATGTGAGGGCGACGCATCGGTCTACGCATTGTGTGGGGGCGGAGTTGCTGCGTGCGTCAGTGTCTCGTCCCTTTAGGAGATGGGGGGGGGTGTTTGGAAACCCCTGTGGAGTCTTGAATCTTTCGCGAAAGAATCCACTCCACTTAATCGATAGGAGAATACACACACCACTGGAAATCCGCTCCAGGTTTGCCT
>JBBPCY010000001.1:39286500-39303120 GCA_037974405.1 Brachyalestes nurse
ATTACTTGTAAGTAAGCTTTAGCTCCATATTTTTACTTTACAAGGGTATAGGCAGCCACGGCAATTACTGTATCACTGAAGAAGGTAGATTTCACATTTTGGATGGTTTTGAGTGCATTTTGGCAGGCTTTGGGCAGATTTTGGGCTGGAAACAATCAGCAGAATCTGGCAACACTGATCACACATTTGTAAACATTGCCACTCAAAGACTTGAAACTTGACTTGGACTTGGTAAAAAATGACTTAATGTAAAAACATCTCTGCCACATTACCTTCCACTGGCTGTGTAATGAGCTAATTGAGCGTCATGAGGTACATTTAGATTGCCAAATCCAAATTTCCAGTTATTTTTGAGAGAGTAACGTAGAAGTAATTCAATAGTAGTGTAATGCCTTACATTTTAAATACCATAATATTGTAATATAACGAATTACTTTGAAATGACAGTAACAAGTATTAAATAACGCATTACAGTTTTAAGTAACTTGCCCACATATTATAGCAGGTTCTTGGTGGCCTCCAGGCTGCGATCTCGACGGGCCGAGTTGTCTGCGCATGCGCGGTGTAGGGCAGCCAGAGCGCAGGGCTGGGTGAGCGCGCGTCCCGTCATGCAGCGCGAGCCGTGCCCCCCCCCTTAATACCACGGGGAGGGGTTCTGGTCCGGGGAGCGCAGTAATGGCGGCCGGCGGAGCGGAGCGCTCAAATTGAGCCCGCAGCACACAGCGCTCTCCGCCACGGACAAACCACACGACCCCGGACGGGGCAGGCGCTTATTATCGACAGCGAAAGAGGCGCGAATTAGTGGGAGCGCACACGCAGTGAATCGTAGCGGGACGGTGCTATTTTAAATAATAAAATGGATGAGCACCCCAGCGGAGGAGGAGCAGGAGGAGGAATGGCCACAGCGAGACAAACGCCTCAACAGGGGAATCACAACTCTGCGAATCCTTCGACTGGGCCCGGTGGGACGGCGCCCGCGGTGCAGCAGCAGGACGAAATGCCCCGTTCGCAGCAGTACACCATTCCGGGGATCCTGCACTACATCCAGCACGAGTGGGCCCGCTTCGAGATGGAGAGGGCGCACTGGGAAGTGGAGCGGGCCGAACTGCAGGTAGGACGGGCTCCGCTCGCACAGTAACGAGATTTGTGCCTGTTACGCTAGCCTCGTTAAGCTAAGAGAGCTGTTAAAGTTCGTAGAGTCACTGTGGCGCCTCGCAGATCTGCGGGCAGGACAGACATCTTGTCGGGGTTAACTTTTCATCGTTAAATACGGGTCGTGAGTTGAGCTGCACTCGGTTCACTCGGAAACATAGGGTGGTCGTTTCTTTCAGCACATCTTACCCACGCATGGAGCGAAAGAACGGAGTCTTCTTATTCCTGTGTGGTTCCCCAGAGCCGAGAAAACGCCGCGGAGAAAGCCGCTCCGCACGCAGTGCCAGCTGACTACTGTGTCAGATAGTCTCCCGTTCAGCCATTTTGTTTCGGTCATCATGGCGTCGATGTGGTTCAGCTCTTTATGAAGCTAAAGCTCGTTAGCACGGTCTGAGGGTCTGACCCTGAGTTTTCTCGCTTAGAACAGAAGCTGCGCCTGGGATTAGAGTTTACCACGGCAGCAGTAGGACTTCAGAATTCAGTGAAAAGTTGTCAAATGAAGTCGTTTGGCTCACTTAGAGATAGTCGGCGTGAGAGTGCGTTAAGTTAGCTAACATGTTAACATCGGCGAGTCTGTAAACCACAAGCACTTTTTGCCCTCAGATGCTGTCAAATGTTAAGCAGTTCTTTCATATTCACGCTGAGTCGTTTGTATAGGATGTTTTGCTACAGATAGCTGTTGGCCAACTGTTCAAATAATGTCGAACTAAGTATTGTAAACGTGACTATGATTGAATGCCGTACAGTAAAAACTATTTTTGCCCGTTAGCTTAGCTGTTGCTCTAAAAGAATAACTTAAGAAAATGCAGGAGAATGCTAACGTTAGCTACTGTCATTGTAGAAGATTGTCTCTGTTCACAAACAGCCATGTTTGTAATCTTCTGAGGTTCAGGGTTTTTTTAAATTGCGGTGTGAAAAGGTGTTGAAAACCTTTGACTGACAGAATGCTGCTGTGTGATGCACAGAGCTGGGTCAGATGAAGATGAGGCAGATGTGAGATTGTCATCGCCTCTGTGCGGGCTTGTTCGCTTAGCACATACTTTGAGAATGACGCTCGTCTTCAGACTATCATGCATCCCTGAGGTCTGGATTCACACTAGACATGAGATCCAACGCATTTGTAGTGAATTGTTTAACGAAGGGCACATGGCTTAAAGATATCTTTGGGGCAGCTGGTGGCCTTCTGGCTAGAGAGTTGCCCCTGTGATCAGAAGGTCATGGGTTCATATCCCAGGACTGCTAGTGGCATCACTGAAGACACTAACTGCGCGCTGCTTCACTTGGGAGAATGGGTTAAATGCAGAGAGAACTTCACACTGTGTGCTGTAGTGTGTTCACTTACGACAAATGGACACTTTATTTAAGGGAAAAGTGGTAGCGTTAGGTCTCAGAAGGTAAAAAAAAACGTACAAATTGCTGTGTGTTACAGAGAGAGAGAGATGAGGACATTGGCCTAATGGGTATCTTATTATCTTACTGCGGAAGCCATTCCCGATCTCTGTGCTGTCAGGCACTAATCGATGTGAAGACCATCTTACAGGACTGTAAGATGCTTTAAGAGCATATAACGTCCTTAGAAGTCACATCAGTTATGCCACTGACTCGCTGTCGGGTTAACCTCGGGGTGTTTAGGTTATTGTAGAAAATCACTCGAGTCTGTTTTAAAATAAAATACTGTGACCTTTTAAAAAGCCTAGAGTTTTTCTTTAGCACAGGGATGTTTGAGAGAACTTATTACTCTGCATTCTAATAATAATTTGTTTTAAAATACTTATTTTTCAGTATTGTCTATAGTTTCTCTTTAGATAAAATTGTACTAGGTTTAAAATGCATTGCTAAATAGCACAACTTGAAAATCTAGGTGAAAACCTAGAAACAAAAAGTACAAGTGAAGTCACCAGCTTAAAGTTGCCATGTAGTGCCTTTTTGGAAACTGTCTGCAGCTAAATTATATTTTTCTGTAATATAATTCCAGGAACAAAACCCTGCTGTATTTATTCATTATAGTTCATTATAATGGTTTTGACTATATATTGAAATGTGTATTCTTTTTTTATTTTGAAGCGGTAGATCCCATTTGGTAATTTAACAAAATTTTCTGCTTTCATCATATCTTATTGATGCGTTACTACTAACTAGTAAGATAGCCATAGTAAAACAGACAAAAATGGCTGTAAATATAACAGTATTGTTTGATAATTTGATGTAAAAAATACTGATACTGTTATAATAATATTAAAATGTTTTAGCCAATTTTATCAGTCCTGAAAGATCACAGCACTGCACTGTTTAGTATTTTATCCTGCTGTTTTGCTGTGTTTTGTTGTGGAATCAGTTCATGAGAGTCTGTTGTATTAAATTAGGAAACATAATGAGCTATGGACTACTGTAGCCCTCCAGGATTGGAGTCGGACACATCTTTGATTTTACCTAATTAGATCTGTCACATAAATCCCGTTTCAAGACTTTAAACGTTACAGAAGACACAGTTTTAGATACAGGCTGGTGTCAGTGATTCACTTCCCAAAACATTTGAGCATACAGTGAGGGGAAACAATTTTTAAACGTACTTCCAGTTTACGTATTCACTTCACTTTTATGAACGTCTTTAATTTTGTACAGAAACATATGTAAACAGCTATGTTATCCGCTTTATTGGCCAACGAGCTAAAATTCTCCTCTAAAATCTCCCGGTAAACACACCTACCTCTGTACTTCACTGTGGGTCATACTTGCAGCACTTCTTTCTCCAAAAATGATAGTTATTGTTTGTCTGAATATTTGAAGTTTAAACGCACATTTAGGTGCTCAGTGCTTTTTTTTCTGCTCTGCATGGGGTGTAGGAACAGTTGTCCTGCATCTCTTTTTGTGCTGGCTTCTCTTATACATTACTTCTCATAGTCTGAGAGAACATGTCCAGGGACAATTAGTTGTGTCATTGCTAGGTCTGTGTAGCTTTTTCCATTAATGTTGTTTAATAATGATGTCCCTGAGATTTAGAAAATTTGTTTGCTGTTTGCTAAAAACAAAAACTTCAGAACCTATGTCTTTTATAACAGGGACACCAACCTTACACATCTGTCTATTTTAATGTAGTGGGTTTTTTTTTCTTTGTGTATAATTACACAAGTGAAAATATGAAACTGAAGTGGAAATATTCGCTGCAAGTATATTTGATAACAAAAGTGTTTGAAATACTATTTTGTTCCATACAACATTAAGGAGAAATACAGTACATGTAGTATTCAGTGATACTTATTCCACTACTGAAGGAAATAAAACTATTTGAGCACTTTAAACATCTTTTAGATAGTTCAGGAGAAAAACAATTATTTGGCATGACGTTGCTATTAAATGTTTACATCAAATACAATTACCAGTTCACTTTTTAGAGATATTACTGAGTAGTTCTCATGGCGCAGTTAATAGTAGTGTCATTAGTGTTAACTACTGCTAAAAACCTGAAGCAAAAGTTCGTTGCACTCCGGAGTTCATTTAAGTTTATTCAATCGTATAACCATTTATCATCAGCTTTTCATTGAGGAATACAGTCAATAAATTGCAATAATTTGGACTTTTTTGTGTTGCTAATTGTTTTTTTGTGAGGCTTGTAAGGTAGATCAGACATCTTGAATGCAAAGAAGTGAATGATTTGTGCAGTTACAGCAAAAGCTTTTTAATTGAAACATAAAAGCACAGAGATTCTTGCAATGTGTGTGGACAATTTGATCGGCACATAATTAGGCCTGTTGAGTTTATCATTTAGCTAAATATCCTGAAGTATTATTATTTTTGCTACAACACTTACCCATAAGTGCCTTAATATAAAAAAGATATGTTCCTGTTTGCAAAGAAATGTCTAACTGTTTTGTGTCACATAGTGTATAACACCTCTGTCACAGCAATAAGATTACTTGGGCAAGAGTACTAATGCTACCTCCATCTAGACCTGTAATACAATTATACCAAATGCAGAAATGTAACCAAATGTCTTCTCATTTGTATCTGAATGGCTTTCTGCATTTAAATCATGTTTTTTTTTGTTTAAAGAAAAGAAAAATTAGTGTTTTGTTGTTTTGTTTTATTTAGCTCAATCACTCCTAAAGGAATGTCATTTACCATTTATGTCAAACTCAAATCCTGTGTGTTACCAAAACAGCTTGTGAACTTAGTCTGTGAGCTCCCATTATCTGACAGCTGTATGGAGCAATGTGTCATGCACTGGGGAGGGTTATTCTTGCATCAGGTTCTGAGGCCTGCTCCTATGCTAGATTTGGGCAGTGACCTCACCATGCTTCCCAAGGGCTGATAATTAGGTCTCAATGGAGTGAATTGCACAAATGTTGGTGCTGTGAATTTGGGGCTGCAGTTCTACATGATGGACAGATTTTTGTTGAATATCATGTCACCATCCAGCCTTATTTAGTTTCTTTCTATAGAAGTTTTGCTATTTTGGAGTGATTTAAAGTGGGCTTTTTATTCAAAGATATCGTAGGTCATAGCCACCTTAGTATCTAGAGTGGGTTGTGTTGTGCCAGGCTCTACACAAGCAATAGACAAGAGCAAACAGCTGTTTCTGTGAATCTTTTCCTGTCCATATGGTGGCTCACCACTCTGGCTTGTTACTGGTTTCCATCTTCTTTGTGGCCATCTTTCTGAATATAATGTTTATTTGAATTTTCTGAATAAATATAGATGTCCCAAACACTGATGGAAGGTGATAGAGAAGATAGGTGGCCCAAATTAAGTCCTTTTTTGGAGTTAGGAATGACAAGTCTAATGTATTACAACAGACGAAGAAATCTTTTTATTGTTCATTGGCCATATTGTGCCATTGGTTGAAAAGCGCATTTTGACTGGAGCTGCATTTAAGTGAATCCACAATGTTGAGCTGGAATAGATGACCCCTGATACCATGTAATATCAACATGTAGGCCTAAATCAGGACGTTTTGGTGCCTGATCTAAATGCACTGCATTTACTTTGTTCATTAAGCTTAGTATTGTTCATATTAAGCTTAATGTAGGTAATTCAGTTCATTTTTCCTGATTAAGTCAAGGGTGATGGGAGAGTGTTAGGGATGGGCCAGGAGAGCTGGTACTAAATTGGTACCCAGTCCTGACTGATCACTTCTTAAATATTGGGAAGTTCCTGGACATGTGGTGCTCCTATCGTTTTTTTATGTACCTTTAATGCAGGGCTATTCAACTACAATAGCAAGTGGGCCGGATATGAAAGTCACTGGGGGTTCGGGGGCCACAGAATTTCGTGCTGTCCAGACTGTCGTTCCTGGCGGAGTCCAGCACCGTGTCAGTGCCGCTTTAACCTAGCCGTTTTAACGACGTCCGGTTCTAAACGAGAACTCTGACCGTTAAGTCGTTGGAGTAGATACATCACGGAGCTAAAACTACAAAGATTTTCCCCTCGCTGTGTGTGTGAACGGATTCTCTTTCGTTACTGCCAGCTCTGCGCTGCTTTTTTTTAACACACCCGTTTTCTGACAAAACCCGCCTCTTTCGGCTGCGATTGGCTAATAATATGGCGCCTTCTGTGCTCGGGTTGGCTAATTTTATACAACACAGCAGATAACCAATCCTGGCGAAAGTAGCGTGAGACTAAGAGCCAATCATGATCCAAAACCCAAAATCCAAATATTATATCACACCAATCACACATTGATTCACGGGCAGTCTTGCGGGCTATAAAATTTTTCCAAAAGGGCTGGATCTGGCCGGCGGGCCGCCAGTTGAATAGGCCTTCTTTAATGCATTCTAATATAACATAGCTTTTTCAAATAGTTGATGCGAGATTGGCTCAGGTTTCCCCCAAGTATGCCAAGATATGCATACCACGGAGCCAAAGCTGACATTGCAAGGAAAGATACAGTTTGTGTTTGTCCACCACTAGAAGGCACAAAGTGAAACAGAAATTCATATATTGTACTGTAGGGAATGTAATGAACTTGTGACTTAAGAAACTTTTATTTGTCCCACAAGAGGGAAATTTGCAGTGGGGAAACTGGTGGCATTTATAATTTATGCTGGTTTTAACAACTTTGGCAAAATTTGATTAAATGCTTCTGAGCTGTTTATCGATCAGTCATGGTGTAAAACAAGCTTCTCTTCATGTTGTTTTTATGTATTTCATCAGTGGCTAACATATTAAAGTGTAAAGTGACCATTCTGTTATATGTGAACACACCACAGCGTACAGTGTGGACAGCACAAAATTCTTCCTCTGCATTTAATCCATTCACCAAGTGAAGCAGTGGGCATTCAGGAACACAGCGCCCGGGCAGCTCAAGGGTACCTCAGTGATGATACTAGCAGTCTTAGCCGGCTGCCTTTTAGAATGCTTTAGAGGCATTAGAATGCTGCTCTTAAAAAATCTTTTGCTTAGTAATGACTTAGTAATGACTATTAAAATAACTATTTTTTTAGACATGAACATTTGTAAAAGCCCGGACGTAAATAAACTTCTCATGAGTGTACAGAAGCCATATTTTCAGGGGGTAGTGCGTTTGTCTATAAATACCCCCTTCTCTGCCCATCCAGCACGCCATCTAGCCTTTAAGAGGGCTCAAGTTGCACAGCTGCTCTCTCTCAATAAAGTTAAAGTGTGAGAGAGCACTCTAGTCGTTTGGTTCA
Organism: Brachyalestes nurse; assembly: GCA_037974405.1. Classification (NCBI taxonomy): domain Eukaryota; kingdom Metazoa; phylum Chordata; class Actinopteri; order Characiformes; family Alestidae; genus Brachyalestes; species Brachyalestes nurse. The sequence continues at coordinate 39,294,300 of JBBPCY010000001.1, forward strand.
TTGCCCACTCTTCACCATGTGCTGCTTAACCTTTAGCTCCTCACAAACCTAACCTCTGCCAGTGGTTAAAATTTAACCAGAGAAGCCCTACTATTTAAATTTTTTTTACAAGCAGTTTAATCAAATGAGGGATGTAGACTGAAATGAATTATGTAGCTCAGAAATTGAATGAGACTGTTGCTTCTGCCTGCATTTCAAATATATGAATATTCACATTTTATTACATACATTTAAATGAGATGCAAAGAAAACAGTCAAGGCATGTAAAAGCCACTTCATGTTCTCTTAAATGTACAAAGTCCAGATGCTTACAGTTACAAAGCACTGGTTATTAACATCTCCACATAGGCCCATATTTTGTTCATGTTTTTGAGAATGAATTCTCCATGACACAGTTGATATCATTGTCATTGTTGGGTAAATCAAAGAGTATCTGTATGACTGGATTCCCACATACATTGTAGACAATTAAAGTCGCAAACTTGTTTGCTACTTTTTCCTCATCGATTGGGCATTAAAATGTCTATCCTAAATAATTCAGTATGATATAAAGTTTGTTTATATTTATAAGTTTATATTACAATATTTATTTATAAAATAGATACTAGGGTGGTCAAAAAAATCGATTCTAGACACTAATCGATACTAAAATACCAGTTTTGCGTCTGCCGGTTCACGGAAATCGCCGGCAGACTACAACAATTTTCAAGAGGCATTGCAGCGGGCAGCCCCTCCCCCGGCTACCTAGAGGACCCAATGTTTACATGAAAACCCTCTCGTGATTCGGGACTAAAGGTGGCTTCCGCTTTTTTCCTCCATAGAGAGCCGGGGGGGGAGCTTTTGGGCTTTGGGGCCCTGCTCTCTACGGAGGAAAAAAAAAGCGGCATGTACCTATAAATTAGCCCCGAGACGCCCCGTAGCTCGACCCGAGAGCAACCTAGCGCCGCAAAATTTTACACGGACCCTCAGACCCCCCAGACCTAGTGAACGTGGCTGGTGGCGAAGCTCTCCTCCCCACAGAACAGGCGCGTCAGTCCCATGAGCGCATTGGTCCTGCGAGCACCCAGACACGCCAAACTTGACATGCCGGTAGATCTCCGTGAGACCTTTCCAACAAGTCCCCGTTTGCCCCAAAGTTATTAGCCCAAATCCTTTCCCCATTATTCTCTATGGAGGGCGGGGGGAAAAGTGTCCTGTGCCTTTAAATGGGCTGCCAAGCTCATTTAAATTACACAGGTCGACAAAAAAAAATTTGTAATCATCAGACACCACAACACCTTTCTAAATCAGTTTTCATGCTGATTTCAGATCTGCTTTGTTTTTTTCAGTCGCATCAGCTTTTTGAATGGTGAGTAATATTAGATTCACAATAGACTTGTACGCTGTTTTTATTAAACCGCAGGCACCAATCAAGTTACTGTTTCAGTATTTTCAGTGCGAGGTCAGATAGGCACACTCTGTGGCATAGATCAGTGTCCGTCAGATACCACTGTTTCTTCAAAAAAATGCTTATTATACCAACTATCACAGAATATACAACTAGCTTCATCACAAAGACTGTACGTGCTAGGGGGAAACTAAACACAGATTTGAAATCAGCATGAAAACCACCACAAAACCCACAAACTTATCTCTGATTTTGTGTTGTTTATTAAAAGTTCCTGTTTGTTTTTTCTCCCCCTGTAGTATCAAAAATAGTATCGAGTACCATCCGTATTATCAGTATCGCGTTTGAAATTTCAGTATCGTGCAAGAATAGGTGGTGTTCTTGTGTTTGGCAGTGATTGTGTGTGAAATTGTTGGCCAGGGACAAACGAGGACAGTGGTCACAAACTCGTGTAGATCTGCCTTTCTGTACAGCTCATTTCCAGCCCTGATTTAAAAATAAGTTTTCTAGAAGTTGGTGACCACAGCACTATGACTTGTTGCAGAGATAACTTTTAACTTTCTGTTGGAAATTTTCTTCACTGAACAGTGACAGTAGAATAGCTTTATAGATCAGTACATATTTATAGATCAGTTCATTGCCTGAGTAAATGGTGATTATCATTCTGTGATTATCACAGAGGTTAACTGCTAATCTCAAAGTCTGTGTTCTTCCCAATTTTAGACACTTATGAGCTTCAGGCTTCTGTGCTTTCTCATATTTTTCCTTGTCAGTTGATTCTTTTCTGCTAGACACAGTACCTCAATCTATAACGTTTGTCTTGGGAACATAATAAAAGGCAAATCTTTGTGAACATGTTTGAAGATGCTGACTATTGAATTACCTTTTGGTTATTGGAACCCTTTTGTTGTTTTTTTCTTGCAGGCTCGAATAGCATTCCTCCAAGGAGAGAGAAAAGGTCAAGAAAACTTAAAGAACGATCTGGTTAGAAGAATAAAAATGTTAGAATATGCATTAAAGCAAGAAAGGTTTGTAAATAATTGTTAAATAATTTAATAATGTCATTGAAAATGAAAATTTGCTTTGTTAATTGTTAGGGAATCATATTTGCATTTTTGTATTGGTTTTGTTTTTCCCCAGAGCAAAATATCATAAATTAAAATACGGGACAGAGCTAAATCAAGGTGAGGTCAAAATGCCCAGCTTCGAGTCAGGTAAGTGCTTTCAGTATTTGTGAACATCTCACCAAAAATTGCTGTTAGTATACAAGCTGTTATGCTGAAACGAGAGATTTATAATGACCTTCATCCCAGAAGATACCAAAGATACAGAGGTGCCTGCTGTACAGCAGAACAGCCAGCTAACCTGGAAACAAGGCCGGCAACTCCTAAGACAGTGAGTTTTCTCTTTACCTGTTATGTGCTGTGCAAAAAACTAAGGAGAACTGAACCTAGAGGCTTATAGAGTTGATCAGAGCAGGTCTGTTGCTGTGGTAGATTGGTTGTAGTTAAGAGTACCAAACACTACATCAGTGTGCTTTACCCAGTTTTAGCTGCGGTGCATATGCTGTGAGAAATTACCTTGATTTTTTTTTTCCCCTTTTGTTTTTTGTCTTTTTATCATGTACTTGTTTGTCATGTTTTAGGCTCTCTATAAATTGATGTTTTGTTACTTCTCAGAATAGCTAGTCATTTTTAGTCATTTTTGCTTTTCTGTCTTTGCCAGATATCTTCAGGAAGTAGGTTACACAGACACGATATTAGACGTACGGTCACAACGGGTCCGGTCTTTACTAGGGTTGTCTGGCTCAGAGCAGAATGGTTCAGTGGAAACCAAGAACCTGGAGCAGATTCTTAATGGAGGAGAGACTCCAGCCAAAAGGAAGGGACAAGACATAAAAAGGTACAAACAACTAAAGCATGTTATCTTGGTTCAGATGAACAGGTTAGGCTAAACAGCAGGATCTTAGCAAACTTGATGAGCAGGTTTTTTTTTTTGTTTTTTTTGTTTTATTGTATTAATTTAAAATAAAAATGTGACACCTTTTGCTGATGTTGCAGAAATCCAGGAGATGTCCTGGAGACATTTAACTTCTTAGAAAATGCTGACGACAGTGATGAAGAAGAGGATGAAGAGGGAGACTTAATGGAAGACATCTCAAACAGGACTGATAAACAAAGAATAAAGAAACATAAAATTAAGGTGAGGAGCAGGAGGGGAAAGCTGTACTAACTAGCACCTGTGCTAAAGGGCTTATGATATTTTGTAATTAAGCCAATTTGTTGTTATCTAAGCAGTGCAAGTGGAAGTAGTATTAGTAGATCAACATGTAGCAGTGATTCTGATGTAGTGTTTTTCTCCATTTGTAACATGATTCCTCCTATTACATAACTTTCTGTTGAGCAAAGCCTAGCTTATGCTTCTATAGCATTTATAAAAAACAGTAAATTATACTTAAGCTCTAAATTCATTACATTAAAAGGAGTGTGCAAACTATAGGAGCGGCCATGATTGCCTAACACTGGTGTAAGAAGACAGCATTAACATTAGTTTTTTTCTTTTTCAAACCTTAAAACTCAGTGTGAAATGACCACCTACTCTATAAAGATTTTAAGTATTCAAATTGTGATTTTTATTGTTAATTTTGTCAGCATTTACTGATTTTTCAAAATTGCTTGTCCTGACATGTGTATGCAGTGCAAGAAAAGGTCTGGGGTGTAACTGAATCCAGAATGACGGATGTAATATTTGTTGTATCTAAGTTAATTGTGCACATCCCAGACTTTACTAACTATAATATTGTATTCATACAAAATACATATACTTTCTACAAATATAAGACCAAATGTCTTAAAATGTTTTATTGGTAGTGTTAGAAAAATAAAATGATTGTAATAAAACGGCTCCTGTCCTCTCAGGTGGGAAATGAGGGTTTGGCATCAGACCTTCCAGATGACCCAGACACAGAAGAAGCTCTGAAAGAATTTGATTTCCTGGTGAATGCAGAGGATGGAGAGGGTGCAGGTGAAGCTCGGAGTTCAGGAGATGGCACAGAGTGGGGTAAAAGCATCAGCCTTGTCACACAAACTCTACAAACACAAGCTTCTTACTGTTTTCAGTTTCTCACACATGGCCTGGTATATAAGGGGCTTGCACAAGATTCTTGAGGTCTAGTGAACATCATGGGCTACACCCTAGCCTTCGCAGAATCTTACACCGACAATTTACTGCATCAACATTGTTCTTGACCTTCACTGCTAGGTATTCGGTGCTTTTTGTGTGCTGGCTGTCCAGCACCTGCTGGGTTGAGTACATTAGCACTTGTTGTCTGGACCCTGTCTCTTTTTGAGTCTTTGACAGACGGTTGTCGGAATGTAAATATGTTTGTGTCAGTCACATGATGTTTAGAATTATCACTAAGAGTTTGCTAAGCTATTATGTTAATAGTGCAGTAAGCATTAATAGTCTTTGTGTTTATTACACAGGTCAACAAAAAACATTTTTTGTAATCATCAGAAACACTTTTCTAAACCAGTTTTTCATGCTGATTTCAGATCTGCTTTCAGCTTTTTTCAGTCACATCAACTTTTTTGAATTATGAGTAATATTAGATTGCAATAGACTTGCATGCGTTTTTATTAAACCTCAGGCAGCAATCAAGTAACTGTTTCAACATTTTCCAGTCAGATAGGCGTACACTGTGGCATAGATATAATGATCAGTGTCAGTCAGCTACCGCTGTTTCTTCAAAAACGCTTGGTATATGATTACTATATGCTAATTATACCAACTATCATGCAGTATATAGCTTCATCACAAAAACTGTACGTGCTAGGGAAAAACTAAAGACAGATTTGAAATCAGCATAAACACTACAAAATCCACAAACTTATCTCTGTTGACCTTTGTTATTTTAGAAAATTATGCATTTGCTTGACTTGTTGGGTAGTCTTCCTTGCTGTCATGTCGTTCCGTTTTTCAACACGTGCATGAAATCAAAAGATATGACTTACTGTCACAGGCAGATGATGATACCCTGGTGATGTGATGTTGCACAGCCTTATGCGCCATGTATCCCCAGTGTCCTGGAAGCGGCCATGGATTTTCTGAGCATGTGTGCACTTTGACAGTTTTTCAGAGATTGCATGATAAGCCCCAGGTCAGAGGCAAATCGAGAGAGACATGCCAGTGTCTTGCAGACGTCTGAAAGATTACAGGGAAGCAAAATATCTGGACCTCTTGAGACGTCCAAATCCTGTAGTGTGAAAAGTGTTGGCAGTGAGTAAAACTGCAAATATCCTCCACGTTTTGTTGCTTTTCTCATGGCAATATATAATTTTTCATGCATTTTGGTGCTAAATTGTTAAGAGAAATATAATTTACTAATTTTGTAACATCATGAATTCAGCTATATTTCTGTATAAGATATAACAATTTTTTTTAGTACTGTTGAGAGAACACAATGCAGCTGTATATTGGCTGCTGCCCTGTGAGGCATCTCTGGCAGATGCAATCCAGCAGTCCCGCATCATAACAGTTTCTTGCATGGAGCTATCTCGAGAGTTTTGCTGTGTGTTCTTGTGTTTCTTGTTTTGTTCTTCTTAAAGCCCTGTATTTTTATTACTGTAAATTAAATTATATTACTGTATTTACTAGGGATGCACCGAAATGATTTTTTTGGACCAAAACCCAAAACTGAAAATGAGGAAACACTTGGCCAAAAACCGAAATAAATTATTATTAAATTATTAAAAGAATACATCTGTTACAAAACTTTGAAAATATTTATTTAGCATTCAGACAATGCACAATATATAATAAAATTTGAAATAAAATATTTTACTTGGCCCCACTCATGAATAGCCTAAAAGCAAGAAACAGTTATTTATTTTATTTTTTTTAACCATCTCTGTCTCCCTTACTCTCTCGCCCCTTCTCTCTCTTCTGGTCGGGCCCAAGACGGCCGTTCTGGACTTTTCCAGAACGCACAGATTGCCAGTCCACCCCTTTTATATGATTAAATTTATCTCAATGTTGAGAGTCTTTGTGGATTCACCCCCTCTAGAAATTTCAGCATTGGATGCTTTACAAACTGCTTTCCATGTGTCTTTCTTAGATATATCGAAATGCGCCCGCATGGCAGACAAGCTGACTCTAATCCAATCTGCCGCGTGCAGGCTGCGGTTGCGTCATCATTGCGTCATCACTGTTTCGGTCGCATTAAAAAAGAATATTAGGTGCATCCCTGGTATTTACCCTGCTTATACCAAAGAAAACGTGCTCTTATGAATTACAGTACAGTGTGTATATATAAAGGTAACATCGGTATTTTACATTCTAACACTGCAGGAGACAGCAGTTCAGTGTAAACTGTACAGTACTAATATGGGTTTACTTTTACATGTTTTTAAATGTGATATATTAAGCTTAAAATGAAATTAAAGTGTTTTGGGAGCGTATTTGGGGGCGTGTTTAGGGTTTGCACTGTAAAAATAGGCATTTCTTTTACCACATCATGAATTTGCAGTTTTTCACAATTCGAAGGTACTCGGAATGTAACCCCCGTGAATTTCGGGGCCTACTGTATTGCAAACTTTTCCTTTTTACTGTGGATGTTTATTTCGAGAAAAAAATAAGGTGCTAAATGCTAAAATGTTTTCACTTCAAAGAGCAATATAGATAAACACTAAACCAGTATATTTTAGCTTCAGACTCTGCTTTCTGTGTGTTCACTGTATATAAAAGCCCATCTTTGAGATGTGGCACCTTGCAGATTACACTCTTCTCTTCCCCTATGCTTAGCTGAACCACTTCCATTTACATCCGGAGGTGGAAAGTCTTTTATCATGGGCTCAGATGATGTGTTAGAAAGTGTGTTGGGCTTGGGGGACCTTGCTGACTTGACTGTGTCCAATGATGAAGCTGATTACAGTTATGATGTAAGTAGCCCAGCATTTTGTATTTATTAAGCTCAGAAAATAAATAGAAATTGTGCAATTAAAATGCCATATTTAAGTTTTCTTCCAGTAGCCTCTACAGTAAGAAAACTTAAATATGGTATTTTAATTGCACAGTTTCTATTTATGTTAACTTATTTTCACTTACCACAACACATTTGACTAGTAGTATTCAAACTTTTGCATACAAGTGTTTCTTAACTGTTAGTAGCTGAATTAATGTCCTGTAGGATTTCTAGTTGGGTCTATAGGTGCTTTTTTTCCTGGGAATCATATCAGTCTAGACACTTTTTCAGGTCGTCTTGAAGTAAGGGGATATAGACACTATAATGTATTTCTGTTTTGGGTTTTGGTGAAAGTAAATGTGAGCATTTTACTTCATTTGACATCTGGATTCTCACCCTAGATTCTGTACCAAAAAGAAATGATCTAATAAAGAAACACATTTAGGCCTTGAGAGCCTTCTTGGCTCAGTTGCTCTTGGCTCTAGGACACTTGATATATACTGGCCCAGAAATTACTTTTTCTCAAATGTCACATTCTAGATGGGTTTCATTTGTAAGAAATTACTAAGGCTGTTTCAGCACACTGGTGACCTGCAGTTACTTGACCTGCCTTTTCCAGGTTTCATTTCACAGTTGCAAAAATGCACTCCTCTCCATTTTTAGCTGCCGGCCAATAAGGACGCATACAGGAAGACCTGGAATGCAAAGTATACCCTCCGCAGCCACTTTGATGGAGTCCGTGGCTTGGCCTTCCATCCGGTAGAGCCAGTGCTGGTCACCGTCTCGGAAGACCACACCCTTAAGCTGTGGAACCTGCAGAAGACAGTTCCTGCCAAAAAGCAAGTGGTCTTATTAGATTCAGTGATGTTAGATGGGGTGGGTTGGATTCTGTTTGATGTATGAAGGATTTTGTCTTGGCTCTTTGTGGCCACTTCATAAATGCTTATTTTCCACATCATGTGAATGATATATTCTGAACATGTTTTTTCATATTTGCATTTTAGAAGTGCCTCATTTGATGTGGAGCCCATATACACATTCAGAGCACACATGTAAGTGGTTTTATTCATTATTTCATTCGCTCTTGCTCGCGCTCTCTAAAATAAAAAAAAAATATATATATATATATAGCTATAAAATATTACACACACACACAGACACAGTCATGGCCAAAATTATTGGCACCCCTGGAATTTTTCCAGAATATGCACCATTTCTCCCAGAAGACTATTGCAATTACAAATGTTTTAGTATACAAATGTTTACTTCCTTTATGTGCATTGGATCAACACACAAAAAAAGCTGAGAAAGAAGCCAAATTTGACATAATTTCACACAAAACTCCAGAAAGCGGCCTGACAAAATTATTGGCACCTTTTCAAAATTGTCAAATCGTTTAATTTCAAGCATATGATGCTTGTTTAAACTCACGTGTGCCAAGAAATAGGTGCTAGCAATAAAGCAATCACACC
>JBBPCY010000001.1:39303220-39328805 GCA_037974405.1 Brachyalestes nurse
TGTGTGTGTGTGTGTGTGTGTGTGTGTGTGTGTGTGTGTGTGTTCGTGTTCGTGTTCGTGTTCGTGTTCGTGTTCGTGTTCGTGTTCTGTTAAAAAGTTGTTCGGTAACATGTTTCCACAGTGGGCCTGTGCTTTCTGTGGCTGTTACTGCAAGCGGGGAGCAGTGCTTTAGCGGTGGAATTGACTCAACAATACAATGGTGGAATATCCCCAGCTCCAGTGTAGACCCCTATGACACATATGGTGAGGGCATGTACTGGACCCTCTTGATTTGCTGTTTTCTCTGCTGTTTTTTGTGAAATAGCTTGCTTGTAGACACAGCTGCATGCCAAACATTTGGGCACACCTGGTCACAGTTTTTTTTTTTCTTTTCTGAGTGAAAATAAGCATATATCCTTTACATTGCAATGCACAGATATCATTTATTTGCTGTATATAGCATATAGGAAGAATACATATATGGTGTGCAAAAGTTAAGGCCTATTAATTAACCTAAATTAAGTTTGTTCCCTGGAAAGGCCATGTTAACTTGCTTTCATTAAGATTAACATATAATTTGCAATGAATATTAAAACACAACAGTTGCAGTACACCTACACCCAAAGATAGTTCCATGTCTTATTAGAATTCAGAGTAATCAGAATGACTAAAATTGGTGCTGCCTGGCAGTGTTGGACTCTAATTGGGCCTGTTTTTCTCAGATCCCAGTGTTTTGGCTGGCTCATTACTGGGGCACACTGATGCTGTTTGGGGACTGGCCTACAGTGGAATTAAAAACCGACTGTTGTCCTGTTCTGCCGATGGAACTGTCAAACTGTGGAACCCTCAGGAGAAGTTGCCTTGTCTCTGCACATTTAACTCGGAGAGAGGTGAGAAGTCTTGTTCTGACTAAATTGTCTCTTCTTGTACGTTTAGGCCAGAACCAACAAACTCTGTGTGAATCTTACCAGACATAGCACGGGTTTAGGCTAATATTTATTTGGTGACTTTTAAATCTAGGTTCATAGAAGTTGTGCCTAAAGGTTGTGCTTTTGTGGGATGGTTGGGGTTGCAAATATCAAAATTGTTGGATAGTATAGAAAGTGTAATATAGAAAAAATAATATAGTCTAGACTTGGTTGCAGATATGTTGTGATTGATTTATTTTGTGATTTTATTTATTTATTCATTCATTTTTGTAGAACATGGCATTCCCACAGCAGTAGATTTTAATGGTTGTGATCCGGCGTACATGGTGGCCTCTTACAACACAGGCAATGCTGTGATCTATGATCTGGAGACCTCTCAGTCTGTTGTGGAGTTCTCAGCACAGAGAGAGAGCAGTAAGACCTCCTCCTTTGTCCACAAAATCTTTTAAGACCGCTGTAACATGACTGTTGTGCCGCACTTTGCTACTTAAGTCTAGTTGTAGCGTAGAGATAGCCACTGATCTCCAAAAACCGATGTCTTGATGTTTTCTATTTACTTGTAGCTCTTCCAGCTGGGAATCACATTAATAAAGTAGTAAGTCATCCCACCCTGCCAGTCACAATCACAGCTCATGAGGACAGACACATCAAATTCTTTGACAATAAATCAGGTAGGTTTTGGCCTAATCTTTTATGAGTCTTCTGACAAGTCTTCTCTCAGCATTAAAGATTATTGTATGGTTTTGGCACATGCTTTTCTTTTCTAATTTAATTTTAATTTTTTTTTTTTTTAACATTGAGTAATTTTGTGACCTGGTTTTACCTATAGGTAAAGTTATCCATGCAATGGTGGCTCACTTGGATGCTGTCACAAGTCTGGCAGTGGATCCTAATGGCATCTACTTGATGTCAGGAAGTAAGTGTTGATGGTGTTGTTTACCTGGCTAACCCATCATAATGTTACCTTATTAGCAGCGAACAGGTTTATTGTAAAATAAAGGTTTTGAATGTAATTCCTTCAACTGTAATTGGAGGGAAATGCTGAAACTAGGGATTCACAGTCAGAATTGACCAAAATAAGAATCACGAGGTTTTTGCTACAAACATGCAGCCACATGATTCATTATTTTTATTTTTGGTACATTTTATGATTTAAATAATGGCCTAGTAACTGCTCAAACTACTTTCAAATGCTGTTATGACAGCATTCATATGCATAATTAAGCATGACTTATACTGAACAGCTATAAAAGGCCAAAATCTATTAACCAATTAGGCTATAAATGTAATGATTGGTGCATCCCTTGTTAAAATAAAAAGGATACTTTAGGACATGAAGTTAATCAGCTCCAGTTATGAAGAAGTGTATATTTGTCTTTCACAGGTCATGACTGTTCCATTCGGCTGTGGAACTTGGACACCAAGACATGTGTACAGGAAGTCACTGCTCACAGAAAGAAGTCTGACGAGTCCATATATGATGTTGCCTTCCACCCATCTAAGGCATACATAGGGAGTGCTGGGGCTGATGCCCTGGCCAAAGTGTTTGTATAGAACACATCCTTGTGAAAGCCTAAATGAATTCACTTTCACAGTCAGACAGCAAGAGAAGGATTGGACTGGTTCACTGCCTTGTATAACGAGAGTAGCATTTTTTTTTTTACACACTACATTGAAGTGGCATCCGCCATGCACCCTTGCCAATGAGCGCATGCGCAATGATCCCAGGTGCCGAGCAGTGGACTGTTGGTTTTGCAAGACCTGGGTGGAGTGCCCATTTAGTTTTAATCTTTGCTTTTCTTCAAAACAAAAAACAGAACAAAAAATGTTTAACTGTTCTTTACTGTAAGTTGGAACTGGAGTTATGCCAATGTGGTTTGAAATGAGCTGATAACATGTACTGTAGGTATGTTTCAGTGACAATGAATTTAATGTGCTTGTCAGTAGGTCTTCGATGACCACAGTGTGGGCAAGCTGCATCAGAGGAACTAACGCCTCTCACAGCATCAGGCCAATTTTCTCAGAAGTCTCAGAAGTTGCCCTCTTAACATTAATGTAGCGCTATTAAAATATGAAGACATTAAAAAAAAAAAAAAGTTGCAGCTCAATCCACTTCATACCTTAGCATTAGTGTCATGATGTTTTGTGGAAAAAAGTATAGTTTTTATAATCCTTTTTATATAATTGAAGACTGTCATAACAGCGCTGAAGACATTTTTAAAAAAAAAAAAAAAACAACCAAAAAAAAGGGAGTTCGAAGATCAAATCCTCCATCTCAACCCTTTCTGACCCTTCACATCTGACCCCACATCACTGGAAGCCCTCGATGAATCCTGCCCTTATGAATGCTACTGTCTGATGTCGCTGTAATGTTTCATCACATCATGGAAATACTAAATGATCGTAGAAGCACAGTCCGTTTTGCCTTGAGAGCTCTAGGTTATCGACAAATAAACTGCAGCGTCCTATCACTATGTGATGTTTTTGTACATCTTACTGTAACTGGGTTTATTTATCAAAGGTTAGGCAACTGAATGCTATTGGGTTATTATTTATTTCACTGTTTCGCAGTAGTCTTATCCTCTTTTGTAAAATGTGTGCAGCCCAAGGATAATTGTAAGATTGGGCTCTTAAGAAAATAGAGCCATGATCCAAAAAGAGTTTTTTTTGTTTTGTTTTGTTTTTGACACCCCCCCCCTCTTTTTACGATTTCAACCTAGACTGTAAATGAGGTTGAAATTTACCTCGTAGTTTGGCAGAACATTGCTTTGAAGTATGGGGGAGATTTTTTTTTCCTTTATTCCATTTTATCAGTTAAGGGATCTGGATAGCTAGTCTGGTGAATCACAGTTGTTCTGACCCTACATTTTATCTTGTAAAACCATTTTATTTTCAAACACAATTTATGGTGTAACTACAGACCTTTTGTTTGTGTAATGCATGAATAATACATAAAGTATTTTTTCTAGTCTTCCCAAAAAAAGGAAAAAAAACCTGATCAGTTTGAAGAGTTTTGTATGTTTTTTTTCTTTGATTTACAAACTATGGATTAGCAGATTTTAAAGATTGTACCACATAGCAAAATACAGTTGTTGAAATGTATATAAAATGTCTATAATAAATATTAAATGGTGTACCTGTATATGCAAACTGTTCCATGTCTTACTAATTTGCACTCTTTGTGTTTAGTGACAGTGGCAATAACAAAGCCCCAAAGAGTTTGACAGTGTGGACAGAGAAGACGACAAGTGTATGAGTGTATGAAATATTTGGCATGTCTGCCTTTGGTTACTGTACCACATTGAGGAAACAAAACTTGTGCTTAGTGAACATTGTGTAACTGCATTCACTTAATTCAGTTTAATTTTGAGGTCATTTAACATGGTCAGCCTCCATTTTTTTCAAATGCATTACCAGTTTAATAAGCAACAGTGGATCATGTAAAAATACCTTGTCCTTTATTGAGAAGTAATAAATTAAATAGAAATGTACAGTCACTCTAAAGCCCCCCCTCCCCATCACTTTGCAAATCAGTTAAGCATGCATATAAATGGGTATACAAGAAACAATTAAATACATAAAAGCATAATTTAAGCCAAAGAATGTATATAATGAAATTGAAACTGAAGAAAAAGCTGTATGTACTACAGTGCTTGAGTAGTACAGAGTGCTTTATGTGATGCAACACACTGACTACATGGGGTGTGCACAAGAGGGCGCTCTGACCGCTTTCCGCTCTTTGTTTTGGTTACTAGTCCAGATCTCTCCTGTGCAACCTGATCCTAGAGGAATCAGTTCTTTCTTGAAAATGATAGTCTAACCATGTGCATACAGTGGAAAAAATACTTGTGTTCATTTTGATACCAACCTTAGAAAAGAACAAAAATTACATAAAGATGTATGTTTCCTAAAATACAAGGACAAGGCTGCACATCTCAGGCAATTACACTTTCCAGGGTCAAGATTGTTATAGGTTATACAGATTAAGCTGTAACATCCTTTGCATCAACCACACTTTTGAAGCATGCAGACTCTTTTCTCAATCAAACAGTATGACATAAGGGCTGTCCCTGCACAGAAAAGATAACTAGTTTTGAAAAAAAAAATACTATTTTATTCTAGTATGTGTAGAAAGTTTCCTTCTTGTCTTTCTCTGTATCTTTGTTTCATTCTAAATCTTTCTTTGTTTCTTCTTTTTTTTTTTTTTTAAATTGCTGTGTTTCTTTCTCCCACCTACCCAGGAACGTTCTAATTTCTGCTCCTATGCAAACAAGCTTCTAATTGAATTCGGTGAAGTCCCTGCAGATCCCCCGTACGATTGGCTGCTCAAACTGCTCAAGGCCGGTGAACTCGCGGGTGAAGAAAGTGTGGGTGTCTTTGGGCTCGGATGCCATGGCCTTCAGGTCCTCCATTGGAGCCCAGGCCACGCCCACAGAGAACACTGTAATCCCTGTAACAGGACAAGATTAATAGGTCCTAATATCACTGTTCTAGGAATAGAAATAATTTAAAGAGCATTCAGCATTACAGAGTTACAGCATATACTTTTGTTGCATAAGAGAGAGAGAGCCATTGTTAAAGAATTAAAGGTGTTTTCATTGAGGGAAAAGAACAAATTCACAGGGCACCATCTAGTGAACTAAAATTAAAACATCTAGAGTCCATTTTCAGTTGTTTTTAAAATAATCCTAAGGCATTAAGGCTGAAAAAACACTGTTGTGGGTAGAAAAACCACCATGGTGGATGTGTTTTATGTCATATCATGTCTCATTTTGAGAGAAATCTCAGTAACATTACTCTCACCTGCCCTTTGAGCGGCGATTGCTGGCCCTCTGACATCATCATAGGACTGGCCATCTGTGACAATGATAAGAAACTTCTTGCCAATGCCCATAGAGCGAGGCTGGAAGAGATTCTCCACAGCGTAGGTTATGGCATCTCCAGTGGCTGTACCACCACTCATGTATGGGATATTCTGGATGGCCCTCAAAGCATCATCTTTTCTTGTATGCTCATTGAACCCAAACTCCATCCTTTGGTCATAGGTAAACTGGATGGCTCCGACACGTGATCCAATGTCTGAGATGTCAAAGTTGCGAGCAATAGAACTTAGGAGGTTTAGCACGAGTCTGAAGTTTGCATCGCCCACACTGCTGGAACCATCAATCAGGAAGCCCAGGTTGACTGAGTTGTAGCAAGTCTTGCTGCAAAGTAGCTGGTCAACAGAGCAGAGCTTTTGAGCCAACGGCTTTATGAACTTGTTCGTACTGAACCAACTGGGCATGGTCATTGTGAAGAACCCATTGTCTTTGCAAACTGCCTATAAGACACACAAAAAACATAAAAGTAGTCACTCAGCGACTATTTTCTTAAAAAATAGAAAAACATTCTTGCTCTGATGAAAAACTTACTTTCTTCATGTAGTCCTGATCCCTGACCACTCCCATCTCTTCAGGGATAGGCTTGGCCACAGACACTACAAACACATTAATACCAGATTCTCTAGCCATTACTGCTGCATCCTCCAGGTTGTCAGAGGGCCATCCATCAACAAAGGCCACTATAATCCTGGGATGACCTCTTCGCACCCCATGATCAGGATTGAAAAAATTCCTCACTGTGTGTAATATGCCCTTTCCTGTGTAAAGAGAAGTTGTTTGTTGTCAGTTAGCAACGCCTTGGAAGCAAATCAGTTATGGATCTAACAAAATTATCTAACAAAATCTTGGAAACTTAAGGGTGTCATGATTAGGAATAGTTAATAAAAATCTATTTATACACAACTTTCCACCCGCCCCAGATATATCAATCGACTAAGACATGCTAGAGTGAAGAATTTACCTCTTTAGTACTGGAGCAATGAGGCTAATTTTGCTCAAAAACACTAGAAATAAATATTTTCTATAAACATAACATTTCTCAACGGCTCAAACCTCATCCAGCTCGGTTAGGGTGCTGCAGACTTGTTGATATGGCTTAAGACACAGAGTGGCATAGCATGGCATAGTATGTGATGTGTAAAAACGAACAAAACACCACCACTCCAGGCAGCAATTTAGGAAAACCCTACTACTGGAGAGGACTGATCCTCGGCCTTAGCCACAAAGACTGAATCTAAATCAGCAGTCCTACTCCTGAGGCAATTTGTGAACACATTGAGATTCATTTTATTGCTTACAAGAAGTCATATTGTATCCTATCAAGTGGAAAAATGATAGATTTGAGTTTTGGTTTGCTATAGCATTCTTTTAAAAGGAGTCATGCACCTGTATTGGTGTTTCCCCCTATGTAAGCTGTCTCCTTCAAGGCAAAAATCACATCTTTAGGCATACTGTAGTTGCCCAGGTAGAATTCAGTCCGAGGTGTTTCACTGGAAAGAAAAATATGAAAATGTTTAAAATGCTGATTGTTGCACAAGACATTAGACACGTGAGTATAAACAAAAGGGTACACACCTTGCTTGCACCACCCCCACACGTGGTCCATCTGGTCCAACTTTTAGCATGGCGGCAAGTCTACCAATGAAGTTCTTCTGCAGGTTGAAACGCCGTTGCCCTATGTTGTAGCTACTGTCCAGCAACAGAGCAATATCCACTTGGCAGTCTGGAGCAAAATGAAAGTTACTTAAAAAGACAGGACAAGGAGTCCCTTTTCCAAATGGATATGTCACACCTGTAGGTTACACACCTCTGTTTTCTGCTACTGGGGGTTTCTTCAGAGTTTTCTTGACTGTTTTCTTCACTGCAAGGAAATAAAAAACAAATGGGAATCCATTACTACAGACCCTCAAGTGTGGATAATGTTTAAATTTGAAATAAATCTTGGTTACCTGTTCCAGGCACTGGGATGGCAGAGCTGCTGGTTTGACTGGACACTTCCATAGGTGAGCTGATAGTTCCTGTGGAAGAAGAAATCCGTTTCACCTCTGACTTGGTGGTACATGTGAATGTTTTATTTCACAACAGTATCACTAAGTATGACGTGTAGCTTACAATAATTTATTTACATTTAAGGGATTTGTGTACACTAATATCCAGAGCCACTACAACACACTACATCTCAGGGGGGGTGTCACGCGCTGCTATCTACGTCTCGACTGTTGTCCAGGAATGGAAAAGTGGGGGGCCAAAACTAATGATTTTGAAAAGTGGGAGGACGTCGCCCACTGCATGGTTTTACCTACTAGGCTACTACCACTACCAGAATGTGGAGGCTGGCTCAAACATTGCATTTAGGTTTTTTTCGTATCCTGGATGTTAGGTCAATTTACCTACTGAAGTGAAAGTGAACATTCTGCCATACGTGAGCACAACACAGCACACAGTGTGAACAGCATGAAATTCTTCCTCTGCATTTAACCCATTCACCAAGTGAAATAGCGGGCAGCCAGGAACACAGTGCCCGGGGAGCAGTTTGGAAAGGTAATTCGCTTAAGGGAACATCAGAGGTGCTTAGATGTCTTGGGAATTTAACCCACGACTTCCTGATCGCAGGGTGAATACGCTAACGACTAGGCCACCGGCTGCCCGAGTTTAAAAGGCAAATTTCCAAATTGCGAGCTCAATTTGGAAATGTGTGAGGGGAAACAAATCAGTCGTAAGTGCGGCTCCAAGGTCTGTATTAGACTTGTGATATGTTCAATAAACGCTTTACTCTGGGCGGTAACTGAGTTTGAACCGATACCCTCTGCACCCATACTGTCATGCTATTGGGAAGAACGCCACCTACTGGCCACAGTGAAAGATGCAGTCCATCGGGAAAGAGCTTGAGACTGGATGCCGTGTGCGTAAGAGCTGAGGTAGTTGGTTCTGCCCGGCAGCTTCTGGATCTCCAGCGCCCCTCCCGACACTCCTATGACCCCTCTAAAACATTCATAAATAACTGGTAAGCGAGAAGGCTAAAATATAACCAAGAGAGCTGACAGCGTGAGCGTGTGTCTCAGTTTCTATGAGGTTCGCCCTTCTGTCACATTGGAAATGGCGTCGCTAATATAAGATAAACCTTTATTGGTCCCACAATATATTGATAATGTTAGTGATAGTGTGAAATCATTCTGAGACATTTTGCCCCATTTATTAAGTATTATCCAATAGATCAGCTTCGAGTATAGGAGTAATCCGAGCAACTAAGTCAGTTGTAGTGTAAATAAGATCAGTGCCCTGTTTCTCCTCAAACGAACTGCTGCTGCAGCGCCTCCGTCTGCTATAAACCTTTTCATGAAGACCCCTGATTTAGTTAGGGATATTTAGCGGCAGAATTCAGCAGTTTATTGGAGGACGGATCCTAACTAACCTAACCTCTTTTTCCTAGCTGTAGAAAATTCCGACTGGAAATTGACTGTCTAAGTAACTTTTTCTCTACTTTTTCTTCCTCTTATTTCTAATCCTCCACTTTATGCTGATATCAGCCCGATATGGTTCCTAGTATAGGAAACGCCCCATCTCTGTTGTCATTGCTTAATCATTCTTAATCTTTCTGAAACTGTTCAACCATTTAAACAATATAGACACACTGGTCATGTACAGTCCAGATTCTAAGAGCACATGAGACATTTTAGCCTAAATGAAATATTCAGACAACTTCACAACTTTTATCCTTCGTGTTTAATCTTTTCTTTACCTGTGCACTCCCGCGCCGCACACGCTGGAGATGGAGGCGTAGACCCCCGAGCCGAACACGGACAGTCTCCACAGGGTACAGTTGGACGGACACAGGGCCACCTGGACGGTGTCCGGCAGGTCCGCCGCGCGCGTCCCGCACGAGATGGACTCTGGAACTGAGCGAGCATCACACCAGACACCAGATGGTATTTACTGATTTATTTGTAAACATTCATTCATTCATTCTGTTACCGCTTAATCCTCCCTAGGGTCACGGGGACCCGGAGCCTATCCCGGGACCAACGGGCGCGAGGCAGGGATTCACCCTGGACGGGGCGCCAGGCCACCACAGGGCTATTTATGAACATGTATAAGTAATATTTGTTGTTTAAATCGAAATATTAATATGTGTTATATATCGCATGTCCATTGAACAACATTGTAAACTAACACGTTGGGTTTAGTTTAAAAAAGCTGGGAAAACTTTTTTTGCTCCACTTTGATAAAACTATCAAACTATCAATTTTTTTACTATGTATATGATACAAATTGCATGTTTTGATAACAAATTCTTTGAGTAATCAGCCTGAACAGGTGATTACTACAGCTTTATTATTAAAATAATAAAAAATTACATTTTGAATTAAGAAAAATTCATCTGGGTAACACTAGTCAATCAAACTAACACACAAAATAGGATAAAAAACGACATATGTGAGCATTTGAATTCTTATTCCACTGTTTTCATGAAAGGTAACTGACAAAAATGAACAAAGACAGACCACCTAATTCAGATTCCAAACTGCTGCAGGTCAGAGACAGAATGCCTGTGTCAAAAGAAACAGTGAGTAAATAAATGCACACATTAAAAACAGAGTTCTTTCATATTTAAGCTTATGATGATTTTCACTGGAAAAAGGTGAAAAATGCAGCAATGTACTAATGACCCCCAGCCTACCTAAGACATGAAGAACTGTGAGCCGTGCTGACATGGTAAATGAAGACATCTGCAGAGACACACAGTAGGACATTCATCACGCTCGAGTAATCAGAGCTCAGAAAGCAACCCAGCAGAAAAAGCTTTGCTTCACTTAAATCCATTTAATGTTACAGTTTTTTCTTACTAAGGAGAACTTATGCCTTTGGTCTTAAAGGCATGGTTGCTCCACAAATGTTGGTTTAAATTTGCTTTTAATATTTGCTTTTCAGACAGCAATGAAATTAGATAGTAGAGGAGGCAAAAATATGTAATCCCCAGACACATCCATCACAAGCAGCTCCTTTAGAAGTGCATACTTCAGTTAATCCCCCCAGAGAGAGAGAGGGAAGAAAAAAAGCCACAGATCTTAAAATATTATTCAGTTTTAATAAGCACTAAACAAGCAAATATTATGTTAGAATTAAAGCCAGCTTACAGGGAAGATATAGAATGGTTTTTTCCTGGACCTCCAGGTTCAGAAGCTTTAGTGAGAGGGCAAAAATAAGTAATTCCTTTGAAGGTGATAGTCCAGGTCTGTCTGAAGACGGAGGGTAAGGCAAGGCCTTTAAATACGGTCCCTGAAAACCTCTGTCATTCTTCTGGTGACGTCACAAGAGGAGGCCCTCCCAGCTTGGCTACCTGGGAAGGGGTGCAGGATACTTGGAAAACGGTGTAACGCTCAAGTGTACCAGACCTTTTTTGAGCAGAATTCCTACAGTTCACACAGCTAAGGCAATTATGCTCAAGCCGACCTTCCTCATTGGACAGTGGAGTGAAGAGCAGAGACAGACTCCAAACTGCTGCAGAAACAGAATGAATTCAAACATTTAGGTAAACAAACAAACAGATGCATAAATAACTTTAGTGTTAGTGTTGATATTATCTGAGTACTATTTCAGCCTCACTATCTCACACCTCTGATTCTAATTCATAATGGAGCAAAAATCTACAGTGGTATACTAAATACTCCAAAATAAGTAATAATATAAAATAATGAATTATATAATTGGTAATTATATAATGGTACTATATTTAGTTTTTATTGATTATTAAAATCTATATGTAAAATAAAATATTTTCTATTGTCTATTCTGAGAAAAGAAACCTTCCTAGATTGAAGGTTAATGGTACTAGATATTTTTAAATCCTAAGTCATTTTGGACCATTTCTATATTATAGTGAGATCACAACACAAAATCCAAACACAACAAATATTTTTATATTGTAATAAAAGACAGAAATCGAGATATAATGTTTTGTTCTGACAGTGATGATGTGTATGTACACTTATTGTGTGAAGAGACTTTCTGTCAGACGAAATTCGATTTGCTCATGGTCTCTTTTGGGTGGCTCTGATTTAAAGCAAGAGAACTGTACAATAGTGTCCATGGTTTGATTGAACATTTGCTTTATTAAGTTGACTGAATATTTCATTTTGGCTAAAATGTCTTATGTGCTCTTAGAGCCTTCAGTGACCTGTGTGTCTATGTTGTTTAAATGGTTGAACGGTTTAAGAAAAAGATAAAGAATGATTAAGCAATGATAATAGAAGTGGGGTGTTTCCTATACTAGGTAACAATATCAGGCTGATTTCAGCATAAAAGGCTGGATTAGAAATCAATGGGAGAAAAAAATGAATCTGATCCAGACCTGTAACAAATAGACTGAAACAGGACATTGTTATCTGTGTATTTCTTCCTGTAGTTTGCTTAGTTTAAACATGACAGTCTGTAATTATTTGAAGTGCTTCAATTAATTTTAAAGCTGATTTTAAAGCTTATTTTTTAAAAAGAAACAATATTGAATTGTATTGAAATCATCTGATACTCGATTTCAGTAACAGAATCGGAAAAGAAAAAGTGGTATTGCGCCATCTCTATTATACACAAGCCTGCAGGAAGTGTGTGTGGACACAGAGCCAGCAGCGTTAATGATGAGGCTTAAAATAAGAAGCATGGAAGGGCTGTGCGTAGGACATGGAAGCAGGCCAGAGAGTTCATGGCTGGGGGATCAAAACTTTACCTTGGTGGTATTCTTGCAATGGAAATAACCTTGCTGCTGCAGCAAAAATAAATGTTATCCCTCGATAAAGCCAGTTAAGTCTGTAAAATCTTACATGCACACAGATTTAGATCGTTGCAGTGGTCTGATATTGCAGTCCAGTTCTCTTGTTTATTGCATAAGTAGCATCAAAGATAAGCAAAACCATATTTTTTCTCAATTCTTATTCTTCAACAATATTTGAACTCAGCAGTTGTGTTTACGTTGTGTGAAACTTTCAATGGGCCAGTAGAAATCCTATAAAATGACTTCGAAGAAAATGTTGAAAATGTGAAAATTTAATTTACATTTGCCTTCTCTTGTGGGGTTACCATTTTAGAAATACTTTTTTTTTATGACAGTGAGCATGCAAGAGCAGATATGATCAGAATGGTGCTGCTGGAAGCTTTGAATTTCTGCTACAACAAAGAAAGTGATTTATTGTGGTTAACTGTAATCAGTGACATCTGTCATCAGACTAAAGTGGACATCCCTAGTTTAATCCTCTTTCAAATATTTCATTTTCAGGCCCATAACCCTTGCAGGGACAGATATCAGATTAAGGGATGTTTTATTTTATTTAGATATTTTTTTTACATTTATATAATCACTTTGCATTGAGATTTAATATGGATGGTCAAATATATTAAGGTCTTATTAAGTGGAAATTTACAGGTGTAATTTCCAGCAAGAGTAAAGCGATAGGCTGCTGTTTACCGTGGCATCTCCTAGCTTGCTGGCACGTACTGATGCAGCGCAGAGAAAGTTTGTATGGGAATGTGGCATGCGACAAGGTTCTTATTCAGAGAGATAGATGAAGAACCACTCAAAGAACGATACCTGATCCATCTGTTATGGTCTGCATGGAACAACTGCTCATTGTGACAACTGGGAAGTCTACCAGGTTCTCAATTAATGAGCATTTCACATCACAGAAAGTCTGAGGCTAGAGTGGCAACCAAATTCTTTGGAAGGGTGTGACGACAGCAGGTCGCTCAAGCCTTTTAGACTGTGTGTGGTACACTGTGATCTTATGAAATCCTTAGAAAGATGATTCTTGATTATGCACACAAGCTTGACCAAAGCTACTTAATCCTAGAGTTAATTGAGTGCAAAACTCTTACAAAACTTTGGTCTAGCACAGGGTGGGCTGGCACATGCTTTTAAGATTGTCTTGGGGTGGTCTTTTATATTGCTACTGTGACCCGTACTGTTTAAGGAAAGGGATCGGTTTGGCACATTTTTGACAGTTTCATCATCATTAGATTACAGACAGAAAGGATGATGATTATAGTCCTGTAAAATATTTCCAAACATTCAAAATATCCAGATATCTTTCCTTCATACTAATGACAACGTTCAAAACATTCTTAAAACCGTTTCTACAATCAGATTTTTACCCCATTCAGAACTAAAATTCCAAGCTTTTATCTTTTTTCAACTTCTGCGTTTGTAATATGTCAATCGCATTCTGAGAGATTTTACAAAAGATTTCTTAATGTTCATTTTTGTGTGTATTCTTGATTTTGTCTTAAAACGAGCTGAAAACGTTCACAATAGCATGATTTGTTTCTTGACTAAACAATAAAACGAGATTTCAGCCTCATCTGTTTTGTAAAATCCTTTCTCTAGAGTAGATTTGTGTTTTTTAAATATGCACATGGGGTGCATATGTTAATAAGGTCTCGTTGCATATCTTAAAGTAATTTTTTAACAAAAACAAAATTGTAAGAATGAAGGTAACTAAGGAAAAATCATTGTCATATCTATTGTTTTAAAATAGTTTTATTCGTCATTACAGTTAGAGAGAAGCAGTAAATCATTTGAAAATCATTTTATAAGAGAGCTCATATCAACTTCGGTAATTACATGAGATGCTGAAGTAAAAAAAGGGCTTTATTCATTTCCAGCTGATGCCTTAATAGAGTGAATTTCATCATAATGTCCCAGGAAGAGTATCTAATCCCAGGTATTTTAGTTTTATGTAATTGGGTTTTATGCAGTGTTTGTTCCCAGTGAGGTGGATGACGGTCATATGGAGAAATTGGCTTAAGGCTGAAGCCTGTGAGCTGTGTGTTTGGCCAGACGAAAGGCTGAGTTTAAGGAGATGTGACACACTTGTTTCTGCCCAGGCCAAGGTTGCACTGTCACATGCTGCACAATGTGAGACTTCATGGGAGATCCACTGCTTTTTGCAAAGGAATGCAGCAGCTACTACTCTACTCCATATAAATAGCGCCTGCTGTCCAACACTGCGATGGATGTCTCATTTAGGCAACCGTCTTCGCCTATACAAATATTAGCGCTGGCTAATGCAATATAGGTCGGAGCCCAGATTTGTCTGCGAGGATGAGAAATCTGTTTTCCCAAAATAAAAGTTACATTTCACTCTATATGTCAAAAACATTAGCCAGTATGTATTTCACCATTAACATAAAATAGTTTAGATACTGTGTCTCCTTTCTGGATGAAGGTGCTCCATATGCCATGTTCCACATGCAGAAAGCCACAGCACAAGAAATATGAAACCGTCTTAATTCGGGAGGACAGATGTGTCTGAAACGTCTTTAAAAACCTTGGCTCCATTCAGGATCTGGAGAAGCCTTGCTGAAGTAATTTGCAGGCACTCCATGTGTTTGTGTACCACACATTTGACAGCCCTCACTTCAATTTGTTACTGTGCGCCTGTCCTCCTTCATCATGGCTGCTGCATATCGGTGAGAGACACTCCAGTTAAAACTGATATGCAATGTTATTTTGTAGTACTGTTACACAACTGCTTCTGAACAATAACATCAAAGTGGAGTTAATGAATCACCACTGAAGAGAGTGCAAAGAAGGACTGAGAGTCACGTCATCACCCCACTTAATGTCTTAAAGGATTATTCACACATGCAACATTTCTTCCATTCTGAACCAGGTGTTCTCAGCCCACTCTGGTGTGCCTGAGCCAGTCCCCACTCCTGATCCTCTCCACACCCCCCAAACCATCCTGGAGTACAACCATTAGAGTTAGAATATTTTGTGTAAACTCTATAACAGTTCTGTGATAGTTGCCTTCTGTTACACTACATTGGAGAAACTTCAGTAAAATTTCCTCCCAGTAATTTTATTGTCCAATTCACAACTCAGTACTATTCCAATTTAGAAGCCTCGGCTTGTAGATAAAGCTTTTGAATCTTTTGAGAATGGACGATCTATGGGCTGAGTTTGAATGCTTCGAGCAGTGTAATATTCCACAATGTTCAGTGCAAGGCAAAGTAAGAACATTTCCCACATTAGCAGGAGCAGGTCACAGAGGGCTCTGTCCTTACAACATGCCCTCTCATTAACACTGCTGTCAGAATTACTGCAAAAAACCCCCCAACAACTTTGAACACGAAAAAGGCTCTAAAAAGCCTTCATCCATAAACTGGTGCATAATATACTGTTTGTTAAAATAAATGTCTTTGCAAAATTGATACAAGCTCTTTAACAAATATGTTTCTATGTAGCATCTTAAGTTACAGCTGCAGGTGAAGGTCTATAGTTGTTTTAATAAAAAAGATTACACACATTATTAATGCACCTTTAATACACTGCAATGTGTCTTGCTATTGCGGTGTGTATCAGTATAATTGCAACACTAATTTTGGCCATTATATGCATTTTCATTTGTGATGGATAAATGAAATGTCTTTATGCTTTAAAAAGATGGTCATAATTGCTGAACTGTTTCAAAATGTATGTTAAAATAGCTTGTCAAAGTTCAAAAGATCTCAAAACTTTCTTGACATTAGCAACATTTAAACCACTTAAGATTTTTCTGTTTCTAAAACAAACAGTTGTATGCAAGTTTGGGCACCTCTGGCTCAATGGCATGTTTTGTTGATTTGTAAACGTCCTCTACAGAAAAAAGATTATTGTAGTTTAGTCAACACATACTGTGCTGACTTTTACATACTGGTAAAAGAAATAAAACATAGCTTGTGCATAAGTTATAGCACACTTGGTATTTTACATTTTTCGAATGTCTTGAATATTAAAGTTTGTTAATAAAGAAAAAACATGTAACTTCACTGGGGTGTTTTATTTTTTTATTCATTTTTTTTGCAAACAGCTTGCTATGGATTGTTGAAATTTCACAGCCCCTCTGCACCATGCATGTGGGGCTTACTATCTTATGACAGGATCCAAAGCAAAACAGGCAGAGATCCAGGTTACACACACCTGCTAAGGTTTATATGTCTGGGGGCCATTAGTTTAATAAGGCTCAAATGACTGCAAAAGACAGCACAGACTGTTTAACTAGCACATCTTTGGACAGCTGAACAGCAGACACCTACTGTTAACGTCTGTCAAGCCAGTGTGGGATTTTGTGTCCTTGGATCACTGAGTAGACTTAAATCACATTTTATTAGCATTTTCCCCCCCATTTCTTACATGGACATTTTCTCATTCATTAAGACAATATGTACAAACATAAATGTGAGACATAGTACATAATAGACCTGTGATTTTCAGAATTACTTCCCATGGAATAACTGAAGCTGGTAAAAAAAAAAAAAAAAAAGCTCATAGTCTTCCAGAGTCACTGTGCTTCCTCAAGAATGCTTGAGAAGGGGCACTTGGCTCCATTAAGGGGCTACTCTTGGTGTTCACTTCAGGTGGGGTCTCCTGTCTCTCCTCTTGAGCACTGTTGCTGGCACTTTCATTGTGGCCCATCTCTACCCCAGAGTCTGGATTCTCTTCTTCTTCCTCCTTGAAGCGGTCCAAATTAAGCTGCACATCATTAGGCTGGGCCACCAGCGGGACTCGTGGGGTGGCGCTCTGAGCTGCACCGGGTCTCAGGAAAGGGAACAGAGCCTGCAGATCCTTCCGGAACTTGGAGCTCATGCCAATGTAAATGAAAGGATTGTAGAAACTTGCTGACTTGGCAAAGAGACTAGCCAGGATTCCGTTGAGCGGGGGTACTTGGTAGCCCCAGGCGGACCACATCGATATAACTGCATATGGGGACCAAGCCAACAGGAAGGCTGCACACAGAATGAGGGACACCTAAAGGAGGGGAATAAATCCAAGGAAGTATGTATACATGGATGGAAAAAAACAAGTAATACCATTACAGAAAAACATGGTAAAGGGCAGTAACATCTGCAGAAAAATACCATACAGATATCTTGTAGAGACGAAGTTGTTTTCACTTAGAAAATGAACCAAACACGCAATTTGACTGGGGCTGTGGAAACTTTTGCATTTGAGTGTACGTATTTTACCCGCGTTATATTGCGCTCCATCTTCCTTTGCCTCTCACTTATATCTCCTCCTCGGCTGGTCTTGTGGCTGGAGTTGACCATGCGGATGATGGATACATATGTAAACACTATGACCGAGATTGGTACAAAGAAGTTGAAGAAGAAAATGCTGATGACGTAAAGCTTGACCAGCATGGAGAAGCTGGCCTGGGTCCAGTCAATTTCACATGTCCCATATCTGCGGGCTGCACAATGACAATAACTTCATTGATCTCGGACTCTTAGACATTCTCTCTCCTCTACTTCAGCAAACCTTTTCATTGAGATAAACAGTAGTATAAAAGAGATGATTTTATAATTGGATACCTCTAAAACTGCCCCAGCCCAGGAGTGGTGCGCCAGCCCAGAACAACGAGAACAACCAGACTGCAGCTATGACAAGGCCAACTCTACGTTTGTTGATGTGATGAGCTGAAGGACAAGAGGAAACACTTGCATCAGCATGGTTACACTCCAGTCTGTGCTGATTTATCTACCATTTGTACAGCCAAATAAGAGCTGATATTTCTAACACGAGACTGAAAAACATATCTATTGATTTATAAGAGACTTAGCACTTGCAGTGTTGTTTTTTTAAAGGTCAAGAAGACTCAGCAGTCTAATAGTTGACCACAAAAGGAAAAGGGAAATTTGGTCATGTCTATGATCCAAAAAAAAAAGGTTTAAGCAAAATGAACTGGCAGGATGAAAAGCCAGAGTAGGGAGGCAGGGCAAAAGAATGAAAGGGGTGTGCGCAGACTTGGGTGGGACAGTCAAAAGGGCTGGGCTTTAACATAGCCCTCATTGACCCCAGCTGCCCTGAGCACCTGGACTCAAGTGGTGGGAAAGTTGTGCATTTTTTTGGCTTGGCAGTGCTGGGGCATACCGTGCTGAGGCTGGCATCCTTTGATGTAGCGGATGATGCTGACGGCCGTCAATGTGTTGATGCTGATGAGGCCAAAGAGCAGGATCAAAAATCCATCCACCTGGCCAAGATACAATATCTCAGGCTGTGCAAAGATATGGCTTTTCTCTGCCAGTACAGGGCTGTAATTGCTCTAACATGTCTCATCACCCAATAACCAGTTCCTTGAGAAGCAAGCCAGCAAGATTAGAGGATAACTGTGGACATGCCTGTATGCTGGAATGAGTTCGAATGATACAGCTTCTCTCTACCTCTCCCTTTATACCAGCACCAGTCATTGAGCATGAAACGCCATGTAACACACATGACATACTTTTAAAGTGCTTATGATGTACTGTTACTCTAGGTAGGTGCTTTCAAATACTACTAAAATGTTAGTTATTTCATTTCATATTTCTAAAATAAAAACTGTGGCAAATTTGGGCACACTTTCAGTCAGTATTTTGTAAGACCCCCTTTAAAAGGCTGAACTCACACCCTCCAAAAGATTAATATAAAACCTTTTCCTCTTCTTGATAGATACTTTTTGTGAATAGTTTTTGTGAATATCACAGTTACTGAAGAACCTCCCATGTAGATGTGTGTGCAACATTGCAGCAACAATGGGCCAGTGCATCACTGTCAGCTAAAATCATCCTGTAGGTCCTAGAAACAGTGATGACCAACATGGATTAATATAAACCGCAAATACTCAAAGTGGATATCTCATCTCAGAGATTACACAAACAAAATTCTTAAAATTTACAGTTTTACATTTTCACAGAAAAAAAATGTAGTTTATTCATGACAAAGTAATGCATTAGGCAAGTAGCATCAGTTACTTACCTTGCATGTCCAAAATGTCCGTATGATATATCCCTCATCTTTAAACACATCAAAAATTTCCAGAATTCCACGAGAATACCCAAAAATTGCAATGCTTGCATCAGACACAGCAAGGTTAAGTGTTAAGAAATCCTGTGGTTCAAGAGATTTCCATTGTTTGGTCAAAAGTAGTATCACAACTCCATTTCCAATCCAAGAGAGCCATCCTATCAAATGATAAAAAACAATAATAAAAGAAAAAAAAAATCCAGTTTTCATAAACAATTTCAACAACATAACCAAAAAATAAATAATAAAACCTAGTCAGATTTTCTAGTAACCATCCTAAATGATCATGTCACGTTAGACTTTTTCCCCCAAGGGATATATGTTCAAACAAGTCAGAAACTATAATAAAGTGAATTGCATTATTACCTAGTATCACCAAATACACACCAATGGCTGTCTCTCCTCCTTCAGAAACACGGTACACTGTAACATTTGGGAAATCATGAGAATCCATTTTTCATTAAAAAAAAAAAAAAAAAAGGGAACAAGGTGAAATCTGAACTTGTCAAACCGGACTCATCTCAGGATCAAGTCTTCACAGTGCTGCCTTTGTCTTACTGTAGACTGATGATGATGAACTCTCCACACGATCATCAGATGCAAAATGCAACAAATCAAACTCCCCACCTCAGTCAAACTGCTCTTAAAAGTTGAGCTAAAGCTGCCCGAATTGTAATGGAGCATTGTGCTGCACATGGGATTACAGTGTGCTAATTTCTTAATCCTGTAAAGGATTGAGATCGTCTGGGGCAGTGTTAAGTCTCTGCTATCAACTAACTTAAGACATCTGCTCACTGACCCATCAGATGTCACCAAGCTTGTTTGCTACCTGGAGGAACATATGTTGCTGGGTGCAGGACCCTTTCCTGACCTAGTTAACTCAGAACTAGAAAAATGATACATGAACATTTTTTGAACCATGTTTCCATGTTTATGTGCTCTTTCTATTTATAAGATAAATAGTCTTGAATCTTATCTTATTTCAGAGCTACATTGCTAGTTAGCCAGCTGCAAGAGACTAGGATGAGCAAGAAATCTACAGAGACAAGAACGTGTGAGACTGTTGAACTTTATTGTTGAGAGTTAGCTGAGCAATTTCATTAAATAACAGTAGACTAAACATTATTAAGCACAGAGAATGCCAGCAATTGTATTTTTAGAAGGACAATTGTGTATAAATCGGATTGCAGATCTGAATGCTGGGAAAAAAACAGGATCCTGGGCACTATCTCAGGAGGACAGAAGTTGATCCTACTTCTGTCCCAGCTGGGAGAGCTGTGGAGAAATGGGGGGGGGGAAACTCAGTGACTAAACAAAATCTATTTTTTTAACAAAAACAAGCAAACAAAAAAGCAAACTATATTAATAACTGTGTGATACACTTGGTGGTATTTCTTGCCTAAACTCTCCTTAGCTTTGCATTACTAAGGACAATAATAAAAAGGGAAGGAGATATATTATTTACTAATGCAGAGAATGGGAGGTATATTTACCAGAAATGCAGGTGAGGACAAAAATAGGCAAAACCAGCTGAAAATATTTACTGAAGGACTGACATGTTATGGCTTGATGTCAACTCTGTTAAGGAAAAGTGCACTAAGGAAGATTTGCTTCAGGGAGCAAAAAGCATTCCAGTGCACTTGAAGCAGTGTCATCTCAGTGCTCTCTTTCAGTAACATTCATTTTATGAGTTTAGCCTATTATTGTGAAATATTATTGTAACTTGTCATTCTCTGCTCAACTGTGACGCAAACTGTGCATAGGGCGTCCATACATTTGATTGAAATCAATGTCTTATCAACTTTTCCTGATTTTTCTGGTTTGTTTTTGGTGATAGTGGTGTGGTCCTGTACAGGCTAATAGGAATATACCTGTTTCATGAACTGTGGTGCATTAAACAGCTCACTGCAGCCATACATCACTCTTTTCCCCTGTTTGGCCTGCAAAAAAAACAAACATCACATCATTATGTATCATTAATAGCAGCACAAGAGCAATATTCCTCCAGAAAATCAATCAACATACCTTTGTGTAGTCAACAAGATTTTGATACTCTATGTAGTTTCCCCCACCAACAACAAAGACAATCGCCTATAAAATAACACAGAGTTCAGAGGACACATCAATGTTCAAAGAGAGAAAAAATACTTTGACATTAATGACACTGAATTTGAATCTGCTCTTCATTAGCACCAGGCCTAAACTAGAGTGCAGGACAGAAAGCAGAAATCCGGTCAGATATTGCAGGATTATATAATATGTCATGTCCTAAATTGTCCTTTAAAATTACTATATTTAATTTTGTTAAACTACTTGATTCGCTGTTGTTTTGATCCAAGTATAGTGACTAACTAACTATAAAACATCTTCTGAGTGTTTACTGCATCAGTGTGCAGCTTTACAAATAAAATATAACCTCAACCTCATCATCATAATCATGTTCTCCGACGCCGGATGGCACATTGAGCAGCAAGCACCCTCCGTCTCGATTGGCTGCGGCACGTTTGCATCCGTGTCACGACATGTAGACCGTCTTCACGTCCTCTTAAAAGGTCCGTCGCCAGTTGATATTCGGGCGGCCCCGTTTCCATTTACCATTAGGTGGTACCCAAGTCAGAGGTGTCTTTGCATATCTTTCGCCGGGTAGACGTAATATATGACCAGCCAACTTGAAACGCTGTTCCGTGATTATCTCCTGTAGAGTTTGTGACTGGGCTCGTTTCAAGATCACTTCATTGTGAACTCGGTCTCGCCAGGTCACTCAGAGAATTCGTCGGAGACAACGCTGGTGAAAATGCGTTTTAGCCTCCTGTCTGTCCTGGCTGTCTCGCTTGCATACAACACAGTTGGCAGTACAATACTGGTGTACAAGCGCAGCTTGATCTTTGTGGTGATGGACGAGGATGAACACTGCAGCTCCTTTCCTGATCCGGCAGTTCACGTCGAGTAACGAATCTCCACTGTTGGCCAGTATGCTGCCCGGGTATGTGAAGTGGTCAACTTCTTCCAGGTCTTGTTGGTTGACTCTGACTCTGTCTACTGGGCTGGTGGTGTTGTTCATTCTCATAACTACGGTGGCCCAGAAATGCCAACACAAATACAGAAGCCACAACATGAACGCAAAAGCCACAACACGACAACAAAAGCCACAACACGACAACAAAAGCCACAACACGACAACAAAAGCCACAACGGAAATGATCAGCGGCCAGTGTCTTAATGGTCTATATTAAAAAATAACATTGCTTAAATGTGACCATCACATGATGACATTAATTACAGTTATCTAGGAACATTTTACCTACTTCTTAGAACTTCTTTGGTCCGGGCCATTTAAATAAAGCAAACGCGTCCACCTATTCATCACCTGGAAACCCAGACCATTAAGACACGGACTGTTGATCATTTCCGTTGTGGCTTCTGCGTTTGTGTTGTGGCTTTTGCATTCATGTTGTGGCTTTTGCGGTCACGTTGTGTTGACATTTCTGGGCCACTGTACATAACCTTCGTCTTGCTGGTGTTAATTCGTAGCGTGATCTTTTCTGCGTTCGCTTGCAGACATTATGTCATCATTTGGATGTCCGCGGTGTTATCAGAAATGAGTGATGTCATCAGCAAAGTCCAGGTCCTTCAATCTCAATAGGTCTCTCCACTGGATTCCTTTTCCGGGTCCAACCTCATCACGCCGCCATTATGACTGATCCGAAACGATCAGCTTGCTCAGATACTCTAATACTGCTAATCTATTTTACTCAATAGTATGCCAGAATATGAGAGCAAAGTGTGCTGTGATTTCCGATTCACATAACTTTAAGATCTGGATATTTCCAAAGGGTTTATTTTTTGATAAATTGAGAAGGATGACTGAATGAAGTCAATCTGTGAGAGTGCTTATCTAAAGTCAAACATTAGAGAGCTAGTCCATGCACACAACCTGATTTATCATGTCATATAAACTTAATCACTCCGTCCTAACAGTAATTCTTCATCAATTGTTCAAGCCTACCTCCTGAAATTGATTCTTGTTCCTTGGAATTGAGCTGTGAAGGAGAAAAGAAAATAATTAATAAATCAATCACTGGTGGTGAGTGAATGCAGCTAAAGAATACAAATAATTTCTCTGTTATGCTCTAAATATTTTTAGGTGATACATTTTAGTTCAGGTGAATTCCTTATTTTCTTAACTTCAGCTTTGTCTCAAGTCTGATATATTTGTACTGACAAATACAAATGACAGACCTAACTTCATAATTCCAACCACAGTCAAATAATTTCCATAATATCTGAATAAAGCTGGATAAGAAATGTACAGATACAGCTTTACAAAACTGAACTGGTTCTGAAAACTACTCCCAAATTACAGGATCTTACCTTTCACTGCCGCGAAGCATCTTTGGATCAAAGTACCTGTAGTCATCCGTCTCCTGCAAAAACACAGTTTAAATTAGGTTACACGACACATGAACAAATTAACGGCTACAAAAACCCCAGTCATCAGTCTGCATTAAACTCCTATCAAGATCCTAATGCTTCCCGGCAACCATTTGTCCAGGGGTGATGACCCTCAAATGGCAGAAAAACTCAGACGTTACTGTCCTGTTTATTTCAGCAAAATTACAGAGAGTTGTCTCTGGAGACCGCGGCCGATGGCTTTGGTCCTCCTTACTCATCCTCCCTACTGGCCGAGGCCAAGCTTGTCTCCTCTCCCACAGGACCTCAGTCAGGCTGGCCTGCCGCTCCCGCACATACTTCACCTCAAGAAAAAATACTTTGCCGTCAGCTTGCTGAAAGAGGAGCACCAGGGGCGCTTCCAAGGGGCTAAATGCTCCAGATTTTTCTGCTATCAGTTTACCCCATTGCTGGGTAATGGCTAACACTAATAACAAGTCAGAAACACAGCTCTTAAGAGGCCAGCTCTATTGTTTTCATGGACACTCCAGGTCGATTACATGTGTCTGTGTGAGGACCATCTGATGAGGGAGCAGAGGCGGTTAGATCTGGATTCTTCTCTGCCTCTGCTTTTTTTTTTTCCAACAAGAGCTGTATTGTACAGGGCTCTGTAACTCCAGTAGCTGAGAAAATGATAATATTGTTATGTCCTATTCAAGTGTATGGTCAAGGGGATGTCAGGTTTGGGCAGAAGCACTTCCAGTCTGTAATGAGATCTGGTAATCTGTCCGCCGGCGCTTATTGAAAGAGTGAGGACCAGCAGAAAGCAGAGGGTGAATCAAGAGAAAATAAGTTCTTTGTGAGAGGGAGAAAGGAAACAGCTTGCAGGATAGTGGTGTAAAAACAACACACTACAATATATAAGGCATAAGCAAGGTGATAAATATCCAGCATTTAACCATAATAGGATGACGGCATCACATTTGCGGTGAAAGTGTCTAGGGAGTACCATGCTTCTTGAGTGCATTCTCTAGAAATCTCATTTCCAGGCGTCTTATTATTGGAAGGGTGTCGAAGATTTGCCACATCATATCCTCTTTGCACAGTTCCACATTTATAAAAGATCAGCATCAATCATTCCCTCGCACAACCACGGCAGTTAGAGACATTTTCAAAGGCGGACTTTTCCTTTAAAACGGTCCAACAACAACTTGAAACAAACCAATGTACTTAAAGGAGAATCTCTCACACAAGGCTTATGGGCTACATGGGGACTTTGGGAACTTGCATGACCAAGTCCACTCTGTTTAAAAGATTCACTTTTGTTGCATCTGGATTTAAACGGCCAATATCCTTGAACACATTTTCTCTCATTTTTAAATAAAATAGTTCAGTGTAGTGTGTAAACACTGTTACTTATAAAATGTACTATTCACTTCCTAGTCCATATACTGCATTTATAGAAACTTCTGTAAAAACAGAATCCGCTGTTTTTATGATGTCAGGAAAACAAGGCAATAACATTATACACACACACACATACACACACACACACACACACACACACACACACACACACACACACACACACACACACT
>JBBPCY010000001.1:39328905-39345588 GCA_037974405.1 Brachyalestes nurse
TCACACACTCACACACTCACACACTCACACACTCACACACTCACACACTCACACACTCACACACTCACACACTCAGCCTACATCAGTTCAGTCCTATACATTCATGCAAATGTTTGTCAGGCCAGACTGCTTTTTGATTGAGGCACACCAGAGGGCAACTAATTATGATAGAGTTCATTTCATAAACGTGCATCAACAACTACTTTCAGTTGTCTTTGCACGGGATAAAGAGATGTTGGAAAATGATGTACAAATGAACGACAATTTTGGCATATAAACCCACACATACATGATAACTGGAGGGAAAAATAAAATGTGTGAAAAAAACAACTGTCCACTACAATTAATTCTGGAAGTCCATGGCTTATACACAAAGGTCATGATCAAAGAATAGCGACTTATCGTGCCTTAATTTCAAGAGGTCAGTGACCGGAAAATTCCCTGAAGATATTGTCTGTATAAATTGTCTTTTTAATAAACTACCTGTGCAAGTTCTCAATGTCTCATTTTAAATGTCAGGGCCCTAAGAATTCTAGAAATGAAGTGTGGAGCTACTTTGAGCCTTGTTAACAGTGTAAAAATTGCGATTTATCTGCATTGGCTATGTGATTCCCCAAGCACTTGCATTATCAGTCTAGTAGAGCCTTGAGGTTAGTATCGACTAAAAGCGCTGTGTTTCGGAATGCGGGGGGTGAATGAAGGTGGGCTACTCGACAAAAGTTCATACTCGTCATCATGTTTCAATTCACACCGAACTTCTCCTTTAATGTCTGCTAACTGTGACCTATATGTCTATTCTTCCTCCACTTCTCTTCTCCTCTCCTCCGCCCAACACTCTTTCTCTCTCCCTTTCTCTGCAGGTGTCCCCCCGAGTTGAGACAAGTGTATATTAACAGTGCAGATCAGATTGCCTGGTCTGAGCACTTTCTGAGGACTAAAAGAGTCTTTTCATTGTTCTGAGCAGTGCAAATTCACTGTTGCAAAGCAATACACACCACACTCGCTAACGCAACTGGGCAGTAGAGTGATATGAAACACCAGGCTGCTTACAACCCAGAAAGGCAGAGACTGGTCAAATTCTGCTTTTCTTTTGGTAATACACAAATGTAGCCACAGGGAGGCAGTATGATAGGTATACAATTCATTATTGTTATGAAATTGGGTGTCTTGCACGCTACCAACAGGGATGTCCGAAATGTCTGAAGCAAAGAGAGAAAGCTCACCGGATTTGATTTCATGTCCATCAAGTTGTCCAAGATTCGAGTTACGGGCAAATTCTATACAAGGGAAAAAGAATATACAATCAATTAATTGAAAAATAGACACAACAGAAAGCCACAGTGAAAGAGACCCCATTACAAACATACTGTGACTAATTTACCGTGCTATACTTATACAGTTTCTTTTTAAATGTGTATGAGGTTGCATGAACTTTTTACAGTGGGGGGAAAAAAACTACTGAACTACAACTGCTGAAACTGTCACCACTCTCTAAAACACATCAAAGATAAACTACAGATGTAAAAGATTAACACCGTAAAAGCAGATAACATGTGCAAATAAACATTAAATATCTAAAGGAACTACCAAGCATCTTAACATAAAGAGCCCATACCCTACACTATTCTTGTATTCATTTTCACCCTTATTGTCCATTATCAACGTCTGTGTGGGTTTATTTACCAAATCAGACATTTACTTTTTAAGACTGTTTTTGGTTACTGTCCTTTTAAAGCTGAAATGTAACTAATAAACTAAAAAAAGCAGTTCCAGGTTGAAATCCTTTTAACTGCAGCATGAATAATTAACCTTTTTAAGGTTACTTGGAGCACTTCATACCAGCTGACAAATACTGGGACCCACAGTGTTTACTACTTTTCATAATATATTTAAAACGTAATTTTAAATTTGGACAAATACTCTATCTGGAACAACTCTGTCTTGACATAAAATTGTTCTCAGCTATCAGATCAGCCTGAAACAGAGATAAAAATTAAGTTTGAACTGAGTAATTTTTTTCATGTTTCATTCAATATGTTTATTTATAAATACTATGTTATTATAATACAGTTCACAAAGAACTAAGGAACAATCAGGATTTTGTTTATGGCAGCCAAATCAGATGATACACTGAGATTAAATAGGATCAATTAGAAATAAGAAACCGTATTACTACTACCATTTCAGCTGTGAAAGAAATCTCTTACCTTCAATTCTGATCCCTCTTTCAATGCACAAATAAGTAATAATACCAGAATATCCATTTTTTATTTTCAAAATACTGTTAAGCTTAAAAATGCACTTCATTATAAAAATAAGTTCATGCCTTTGTCACCTCATCTTACTATATCAGTTCAATATTACCAAGACTACATTAGCTCCCAGTCAAATTCTGTATTGGTTACAAAATTTTTTAAATAGACATATATTTCTAATGAGCCTCATCCCTAGGTACCTGGGGCCCCAGTTGGAAGAGCCTTCTCTGGCAGAATTCTGTTTGGATTTTTGACCGCTATTCTAGGCAGAATCAGTAGAGTTCAACCAAATGTGAGGGGTTTCTGGCATGAACCATTACACACATTCTACATATATTTAATAGTGTTGACATCAGGACTTTGTGAAGAGCATTCCAAAACATAATTAGTATGTCATAATATATATTTGTCTTAAAGGAACACCCAGTTGTGTTCCAAGATAGTTTGGTGTTATATTGAAAAACTCAGACATGATCTTCCTTTTTTATTATTCTGTACACTATGTTTAATTAACTAGTTCCACCGCCAGCAAAACAGTCCCATAGCATGATGCTACCACCACCATGCTTAACAGCTGGTACGGTGTTCTTGGGATCAGAAGCTTTTCTCCTCCAAACATTCCCCTGGATATTGTTGTTAAATAGCATATTTGTCACTGGACCATTATACTTTCCTCCAGAAGACCTTGTGTCTTTGTCTTTGTGATCAGCTCGAATCTTGCTTGTTTTTTTCTTGCATGGCAGCTTCTCAGTCAATTGCAGTGTATAATTAGTTTGACTGTGGACAGACACCGGTGTCCCAAGAATTTACAGTTCATAACAGAACTGTTTCTTGAGGATTCTAGTATTGGATTTGATCCACTCAGTTCCCTTTTGGTTTATGGTAACAGATGTTTTTTCCCCGACCTTGGCAAAGTGACCACAGCTACTTACTACAAACAATTGTACTGTACTTACAAACAATTGTTTGGACTGAAGATCTTCGAACCTAAATGTGGTTGCAAATGGATCCAAGTGATGTTCCTGACTCATATCTACAGTTCCCCTTTTCAGATTTGCACTGAACTCTTTGGACATTCTCATTGTAATACAAGTTAGTAAATC
The DNA here is from genome assembly GCA_037974405.1 of Brachyalestes nurse. Taxonomy (NCBI): domain Eukaryota; kingdom Metazoa; phylum Chordata; class Actinopteri; order Characiformes; family Alestidae; genus Brachyalestes; species Brachyalestes nurse. Next base: position 39,332,264 of record JBBPCY010000001.1, read on the forward strand.
TAATGTTATCCTTGTTGTGCTGACAAACAAGCCCTTTTTATGTAGACACTGAGAAGCTACCAACTGTTGTCAGTCATGATCACTAAACTCAATCTAACATAATCTAAGACAATTTTGTGTGTAATTTTGACTGTGTGTTAGAAGGTCACAGTTAATTCAATTTTGTGATTTGTTTTTTACAATACGAATGTATGGTGTGCAATCATGGTGCAACTGAGTTTTCAAAGCCCATAATCACCATGACATTTATCTGCTAGGAGTGCAATTAAGTTTTGTCCATATTTATAGGTCTGATGAAGTAATTTTTTGTTTACATTTTGTGCAGTGTAAATTCTCTGATGATTTTTAACAACAGATAATTCTGACTGCATGGTTTGAGTATGTCTATGCTAAATTTATTCTGATTTTCAACACAACTTAATTGCACATATTTCTTCGGTCTTCATGTTGACTGTCAACCACAACAGATTCAATACAAATATGACGTGAAGAATCAACAATAGACCTTTGGCTATCTCTCTTGAACGTATGTTAATGAGGCCACATTAAAGGGCTTCCTAACAAGTAGTAATTCGAGTAAAAATCGAGTAATTATTTCTATGTTAAGTAATTACTTCTATGGTGAATCTCTAGTACATGTACTGTCATCAAATTCACATTTACTTATTTTGACTTTAAGTACGCATTGTGACTTTTCTTGGTGAAGGCTAAGGCCAACAAGGGACAAGATATTTTTTTTTGTCCATAGCTATGCTAGCAGGAATGCTTTTTAATTTTGTGAAGAGCCCAATGAGTGTAAAAAGTAAAATGAATACATGCTATAAGAAAATTAAATAAAATAATTTTATTCTCTCATTGGAGATGAAAATGGAGCACTATGTATGAAAAGGCTTTCAATATGAGGCTTACCAAATTAAAACTAGTATTCTGTTATGACATTTATTCAAAGGAAAACATGGCAGATTTCATAGCCAAAAAACTATTGTATCACTGTTAAACTATTGCACTGTGTAATCTGTCGGAATGGTTAATTCAGTTTACAATAAATATTTTATCTGATAAATAAATCCTTCAGTTGACATAATAAGGGGCTTTAGTAAATAAGATACTCCCTTTTACAATTTACGGCATTTAGCAGACGCTTTTATCCAAAGAGACTTCCATTCCCCAACTACAGGGGACAGTCTCCCTGGAGCAACTTGGAGTTAAGGGTCTTGCTCAGGAACACAGCGGTGGTATGCCGAAGGTAGGATTCAGGCCCATGACCTCTTGGTCCAGAGGCAAGTATACTAATCACTAGGCCACCACCACCACCCCATACTTTTGAAAAACATATTGAAGTATAAATAAAAACTGTGTTCTCTGTTAAATGACTGAGTCAGTATTATGACTCAGTATAAATGACTGAGTCAGTATTATGACTGAGTCAGTTTCAAAAATCGTCAGAATTATTAGGAGAGATACTAACAAATATTTGTAATAAATATTAAGTGATAAATATTGGAACATCAGAGTTTTAGAGATGAGTATTTTTCTTCATTCAAGTCTGGACTCATTGAGCTGAAATACGACTTTTCTGGTGTAAACAATGCCACCTACAGTGAAAGTCAATACAGCCAAACCACACATGTATTGTCAACACTGAAAGCATGCAAATTTAGGGAATGCTTCCTTGACAACCCTCAGTCATACCAGTGGGTTTATACTCACATGTTGTTTCAAGACCAGATTCTTCACTCCTTCCATAACAAATTGTGAGCCAGTATTCATCACCCTGGAGAAAAGACTAAGAAACAAAAGAGGTCACTTTAAATCTTTGCATCCGCAACAAGTGCAATACCAACAAAATGATTCATTTTCTGAAAATGAAACTTGGTGTAGCTTCATACCCCATTGGTTTCACTCCACTGTTGCCGTAATTGGCTGGTGCAGCAGCCATCTTTGTGAAAGCTCTGGAAAATTAACTACATTAGTTGAAAAGCTACTGTTGTTATTATTTTCTGTTGAATTTACTGCAGTTACTATGAAATTGTGATGGTATGTTATGAAGTGTTTGTTGACACTGGCCAGAACTCACTTCCACTGCTTTATGTAGTTCAAGGGGAAGAGGTCACAGCCAGCATCAATCAGAGCCTTTTTATATTGCTCCAGATCTCCCTGCAAAGAACAAAATGTCTGAGGTTCAAAGAAATATATTCATTCAACATTCTTACTGAAGAAAAAAAAACAACTGAGAGGCACACTATTTACCTATCTACATAATGGTGGATTTGAGACAGATCACTAGCTATTAGGGTTCCATCAGCACCCTTCTATATGAAGGATGATGATAAACCCTGTGTCCTCTTAGAGAAACTGGAGTCTACACCACATTCATGTGGAGGCCATTTTGATTTCACCAACATCATTACTGACTCAGAAAACAAATAACAAAATGGCTGAGTCTGAGCAAAGGACTAGCCAACAATAATCTGCCAAGGTCCAGAAGGACACAGATGAAAGGAAGGACACCACAAGTAGTGGAGAAAGATTTCCTGTTCAACCTCAACTGTCAACCCTCTAAACACACAACTCCTTTTTGAAGATGACATGCTTCAGCAGCCTGTACTGATCAACATGATAGTCATGAGACAGCAGGGTCCTCTACCCACAGCACTCACAACCCCTCCTCTGCTGAGAATAACCTAAACTTCAGGGGTAATCAGTGGTCACTGTTGCGGAGGCAGCAACACCCAGCCACTGGGCACACAGGGGTCAAGCACATCCCAGCTTGGTCCCTTGGCTCTGTCCTCCTACCACTGAAGTGCAGAGGCAACTCACACGGTCATAGTTGTGGTTGGTTAAGTAATGTCCAAGAGGAAAGCCATGAGCCATGAGCCGAACAATCCTGCATTATCTAGCTACAAGAGTAATAATGCTTGGCCGTGGCATCAAAGGGTGTCAGTGTTCCTCAAATCTGCGCCACATGTGTCCCATAGAACAAGAGGGCTTTTGAGAACGGTCGGAAAGTACGATTTAAGAGTACAGACAGAATATCGCCGGAGCATTCATGCTGTGTTTGGCTTGGTGCTGCCCTACACATTGAAATCCATGCGTCCACCGCTAATTAGAATAAACCGCTACATTACTGAAAGTGCACACCAGGACAGTGTACCACAAGCCATCTCTGGAAACATTAAGTTGCTAAGAGCCCAGACGATCTGAAAAGATTGTTATTGGGCATTTTCCACTGTCTACTAACAGAATAAGAGATCTTTAACGTTGAATGGTAGTAAAAGTAAGCGATCTCACCTCAGATGGAGGTTGCTGGGAGGTGATGTAATAGATTAGGAAGAGTCTCATCTTATCCTCTGGTGTCCCAGCTACCAAACAAAAGAAGAGTAGATCCATAAAGTAACAATTCACATGGTTTATTTTAAGAGCAGAGTGAACTCCACTGTGAGAACACACAAGTGTTTACACTCTTAAAAATACAAGGTCCATAAGTCCACAAAACAATGAAACTCTGTATAGTTTCAAAACTTGGCAAGCTATTGTTAATTATTATTGTAGTTAATGTCTGTGTGTATCAGCTTGTGTACTCATCAGGAACCTATGAACCTAAAGAGCCTGGGGAGTCCAAGACATGAAAGTCTTCAAAAAAAACCCCAAACCCCCCCCCCCAATCTTGGCGAGAGAGAAAACGCATTCTGTCCTCTGCTAGCATCACAGACTGTCTTTAAAGCGGACCGCCTCTCTCCAGGGACAAGATGTGTTTCAGGAGGCTAATTCTGGGGAAGAAAACTGGATGGGGAAGAAGGTGGAACAAATTCCCAGTATGGAACTGGGGCAGAAGTTAGTCAAACATTCGATCATTCGATCTCTTGTGACTGAACAGTTCATACTTCAACATCATGCACAGCAATCTATATCTAATTACATTGGGCCGATAATGCAGGCCACTATTTATTGGGTTTGTCATTATACTGATAATGACATTTTTCACAGTTTCAGTACAGATCAGAGTCAAGAGGAAATGTAAGAAACCTATGCTGTTTTGTGTAATAGAGCCTTACCGTCAGGATCACTGATAATGTCCAGAAGGGACTTGTCTACCGTGGACTTGCTCATTAGCTTCTCCTCATACTCAAAGTACACATCCAGCTTGCGAGACTGTGGACAGACCATACAGGTCAGGGAACAACAGACAGTGTGCTTTGAGGAAATCATGTTACATGCTGAGACAATGTAATCCAATAGATGAATAACATTTTCTCATGTAGAGAACTCACCTTGATGTGGTCCAAAACCGCTGTGGCAACATTGGTATGGAGGTCAATCAATCTCTTCTTCTCTAGGAGCTCAGGAAGAGAACTGTTTGGAGAAAGAAACTACATTCAGATGTCAGACAGTAGGAGTTGATGTAAAACTTCTGAACTCCTGTCATACTTATATTTGGCATTTTTCTGCAAAAGAGCACATTTCTATTTCTTCACTAAATGTGCCCTATTGGGAAAAAATAAAACAATACTGTAATTACACATTATGTGCAAAAATGTGTTCTCTTAAAAGGACTTATTTTGACAACATGCCAATTGAACATGGGCATGCAAACTTTTGCACCCTACTGTACATTTACTACAGAGTTCATGGAACAACTGAGAAGTTTAAGCTAGCTTACACTGAAATAATAATACCTGTAATTAGGAAGACAAGTTGTGTATGTGTTGTCATGCATTCCATCACAGTTTTTGGTGCCATGCCTCACACAATCTTACCTAACAGCTGAGGTTAGCTTGGCAGTGTTATCTGACAACATGCTAATGGCTCCTTCATCTTCTCCTTCCAAACCCTTTGGTTTTGGAGAAAACCAAAATGTCAGAAATGCAACGGTCCATTTACAAACCATCCAGTGTTAGTCTACCTCAGGTGTGTCAAACTCCAGTCCTGGAGGGCCGTGGTCCAGCACGTTTTGGCGATTTCCCTGCTCAGAAACACGTGGTTCACCTCTCCAGTTAATTGCCAGGTTTAGTAAATGTGTTGGAGTAGGGGAACCAACAAACTGTGCTGACACCAGCCCTCCAGGACCAGAGTTTGACACCCCTGGTCTACCTGATGTAAAAGGAAATTAAATGGTGATTTTCTTCCCACCATGATGCTTTTAAGACGTTTGACCTCGTCCTCTTGGGCCCTGTATGTATCCAGCTCCTCCTGCACTGATTCTGCAACCTCAGGGAATGGGCTGAAAAATGTGAACATAGCAAGAAGCACATTTTGGACCAAAGTGAATTTCAAGTAATGCTTAAGTAAAAAAAATAAAAATAAAAAGTGCTAAAGTAGATACCACTAAATAAACAGAATCCAGTAAGTGTGGTGTGATTCCCGTGAAAGTAGCAGATCAACAGTAACAACAGAAAAACCTGGAGCTTTGCCAAATTAAACAAATAATGGGCACTATGAGCTTGATTTAATGTCTTTTTGCAATTTATTTATTTTGGGCAGAACATTCATTTCAGTTCTTAGAATAAAATAAAACTAACACTGAAATGATTTGGGCTCTGTCTAGTAATGTTTTTCTTCTCCAATTTATCTGAATCACCATTCATTATACCATGCAGAGAAATGAGCATTTACATTCCAGCTACCCTCTTCAAGTGTCCTTACAGTCAAGTGATACAGGGCAAATGATTTTGTGCTTACATAAGTTATTATAAGATCAATTATTGAAGTATAATTTTTTTTAAGGAGTACACACAGCCTATCGACCTGACAGCAAATCAGTCTATGGGGAGATCCCACCTTCCTTTGTGCTTCTGCCAAAACTTGTCAGCAGCAGTGAGATCATAGCTTTTCTTATTCTTCTTTTTGGGTCGAGCTCCTGCTGGACTTGCTTCTGACCCTGGAGACTCCTCCAAACTGACTCTGTTTAGGCTGAGGTCCTGATACACATGCACATACAAACACAAAGGGAATTATATAATACATGGTATGTATTACACACGCTACATTTTACAATATTACATGTTGCACAACAGGGTATAATTAAAACGGGACATGGCTGATATGTCAATATATATTGCATATATTGACATATCAGCCATAACATTAAAACCACCTGCCTAATACTGTGTTGGTTCTGCCTGCACAGCGAGGTCACTGCCACTGAAGGTGCTTTCTGAACTGAACAGGGTCTGTGACTCTGTAGTCTGTGGCACTGTAGCCAATATGCAGCAAGCTGCAATGCATTGTTTGTTCTGATACCTTTCTATCATAGAATGGAGTGTAAATATGAGGTTATACTTGAGTAAAAACCAGTTATAATTAACACTGGCACATCCGAAAAGCCACAAGGTTGTAGACAGATTACTAAATTGCTATCAAAAAATAGTAGTCAGTTGAAACGACATAGAACACAACCAGGGTGACAGAAAAAAGTTTGAAAAGCTAGGTACAGTTGACAATTTGCCAGTGATGATGTTAAGAAATGAACCCAGAAGTTGAGTGTGTACACAACCGTAGCCTAGATGGTTATTTGAGTGTAAGTCATTAACTGTCTGTTTACCTTCCAAATAACCTCCACTCTAGATCTCAGTGTCACACAGTTAACAGACAGTTAATCAATGGATAACCGCAGGAGCGCATCACTGACGCCTTGATCTTCAAATGAAACAAAATGTCATGTGTGTATTTAGTTTTGACAATCAACATGGGGTTAACTTAAGGCAGGATGTTAGAATTATATGATAGATAAACTGTGTGTTTTTGTTACTATAATAATGGAGTTTTTAGCTTGTTCTGCACAACAGTATGTCTGGGATACCGTGTGCCCACAGGTTGTACAGGATGTGAGTTTGCGCTACTGTCAGATGCAGCCCCTGTGAGAGATTAGTGTAAACTGTTCCAATTCTTAGCACCTGAAATAAACTTTCTTGTGGATTATTCTCGGGTGGAAAATATCAGTGGAAAGGGACTGCTTTCTTCTTGTCTGTCGGAGTGGCGCGATATCAGGTCACTTTTTAACGGCGGCTTCTGGAACTTCGTCATCACAAACGTTGATTGTGATCTTGATTACATTTATTTTCTGAACCATTTCTATTGCTTTCTGGACAAAAGATTGTCTTCATTTGGGGGGTTTGGGGTATTTAGTCACATTTATTAACATACATTTTGGTGTTTATGTAACAGTGGCTTGTATGTAGACTAAAATAGAAAGTGTGTGTCTGCTGAGACCTAATTCACTGATTAGTCTACTTTAATATGTCATGGTGCTAGATCATTTTCGTAGATTGTTTCATTATTATACATATTTTTTTAAATATAAAACTGTAATTAAAAGAAATAAATGATTTTCAGTTAGTGTATTTAATAAGTAGCCTAAGAGAAAGCTCTTTAATTCAGCAGCGTAAATAGCCTCACCATAAGGAGCCCAATCCATCTCAATAACAACACAAAGAACTGCTAAAAGACCATCAGAGGGCAAAGCTTATTAGCGGGCTAATGTAACATCAGGCATCCTTGATTGTTTTTCCCTTTCGAATTACAAGGCCTCTGTGGAATCCACTCGGGACATTTCAACAGGCTGGGGGTGAGGGATGAAGATGGTGACTCTGTAGATGGCTTTTGAATGGACAGATACAAGACGTGAAGTCATGTGACACCACCAGGTCCAACTGATGGAAATCTGTTGTAGCAATGAAACACTTTAATCCCTGCCTACTCCTTTCGTTGGTCTCACCCTTGCTTCATTTTATCTTGGAAACTTCCATGATGTATTCATAACAATAGCTGTCATCGGGAAGACAAAATAGTGGGACAAAAGAAGCATTCCAATTTCACAGTCATTTCAACAGCCCTGTAGAGACCTGGAGGCTTACTGTATTAGGGCAGAATTATATTCAGACAGATTCCGGAAAAACAAATATTAACGTTCATTGGCACACACCATCTACTCTTTGCATACATTCCACACTTCACGAAACCTCTGTCATTCATATGATAAGTGCAATAATTTAATCTTCCATATGCTACAACTTTCATGCAGAAAAGTAGGGACTTATTTCACCATAAACAAATGCTAGGACAGGTCTCCTTACCAAGACGTCATGAATGAGGGCTTGGTAGGTCCATGTGTGATGGAGTGGGGTGGCAAGATCCAGGTTGCGGTCGGCAAGAACAAATAGCGGCCTCTGGAAACTACGATAGATAGATAGATAGAGAGAGAGAGAGACAGAGAGAGAGAGACAGAGAGAGACAGAGAGAAAGAGGAGAGATAGAAAAATCACAACAGATGATTAATCTCCCCCCCTCTGGGCTTTCAGCTCCAGCTATGAAACCAATCTCTACTTCTGGATCTTTCCCTGAGCTTCCCAGGGTTGGGAGCTGGGTACTGAGGGAGGATGGACTAGAAGGCCAGCAGGGGAAAAGATTTCTTTGTAATTTAAGTTGAAGCTCCAATGAGCACACAGTGTACGTGGGCAAAGAGAAAAGCTAGTGAGGCTTGTGGAGTTTCTGAAAGGCTTATGTCCTGGATATTAAATTCTTGTACATAAAAGCAATGGAATGAATACTTAGTGAAGATTTATAACTTAAGCTGAAGTGAATGTTAATCTCGTCAAATGTCTGTGAGTATGTTAATCTCGTCTGTGTCTCTGAGTATGTGTGTATCTTACCTGAACTGGCCAGTGCCCATGGTGTCTCCGGTGAACAGGCTGTTGCGGGCATCTCGTAAATTCTCCCTTAGTTTCTTATCAAGTTTCTGTAGAGAACAAATGATATTGCCATGAAAACGTGCAGAGAACTAAAACGGATGCTTTTTTGCACACAAACAAACACCACAAAGAATTGTGGTAGTTCTCTGTAAGTCTTTGCTCTGGGAAGCGAAGATGACAATTCCTCAGACTGGTTTTCATGGCATGACAGATGAGAATTGTATCTTACCACAGCGACCATTTCAGCTGCATTCCCTCTTGGACACCGGATTATTGGGACAGCACCTAAGAAAACAGGAAATGCCAGTTTCTTGCCAAAAGGAGGGCACATCAGACTTCTGTGCACATTATCCCCAAGTACACAAGAATGTGCCAAAAGCTCCATTGTTCTTATATTTCATCTACAGTGCTAAAATTTGAAGAAGGAAAAAAGTCTAAAACAAATATTCAATTTTGCCATGTAAGTTTCCAACGTTCCTTTTGGTCTGTTTATAAAGCAATCTTCCACTAGATTGTACACGCTTGTAGAAGTCTTTAACATTTTTTAATATATAATAAAAAAATATGATTACATTAAATCCTTTTAACTGGAGTTTTAGAAATTGTTTACAGAGGACATTTAAACATGCAGCATAAACCAGTAAATGTATGAAGTATGTGAAATGTAAGTGTTAAATAATACAGCAACAATATATTTAATATACTGTGCTAATTCCATTTCACACCTTTCTGAAATGCAAGCTGTATAGAGAAATGCAAACAATTGATAAGAAATGCTGCCATCTAGTGAATTAGAAGTAGAAACAAGAAGAAATAAGCTTTCAGTGTTAGTGTTGGATTTTACCATCATATATGCACAGCAGACACTGCCATGAATTCCTTACCAAGGGTGACAAAGAAGCAAAAGAGACTGTCCACAATGGTGTCCATGATAGCCTCCATATCTGTGTCCATGATATCTGGCTTGTTGATCGCTAAAAGAGGAGCAAATGTGTTGTTAGCCACTAAAGCAAAAAATGTAATTTGCTTTAAGACAGTATTGTGTATAGCGTAGTGATAGTATTGTATAAGATAATGTTTCTCTTAAATTCATGTAATAAACAAGTCTTTGTCTCTCACTCTGTTATTGAAATCTAGCAAGAAGTGAGGAAGCTCCTTGTCTCTACTGTAATACAGGGAAAAGCCAAGATCCTAACTGTGCCCATCAGTTCTCTGCGCTGAAGTACCATCAAGAAACACAATCACAACTTTCATACACATGACAACGACTTCAGAAAAGTTTCACCTTCTGAACCCAGTGTAAGCTCAGAGACTGCAGTGTTTTTGTTTTTAACAGACATGGCTCAGCAACAGCATTCTAGACATGGCTACCTTGTTTAGCAACATGCTAACATTTCACTTGGATAAGAATGATGCCGTGACTGGAAAAACTTGCAGTGGGGGCCTGTGTGTTTACATCAACACTGACTGATGTGTGAATGCTGTGCTATTCTCTAGTTACTGCACACTGCTGCAGGAGCTTGTGACTGCTAGATTCAGACCATTTTGTTTGCAGTGACAATTCACCACTGTGCTCAAAGTTACAATGTACATCCCGTCCAGTGCTGCTGGCTGACCTTAAAGGGTCCAATAATGAGATTTTAATCATGCAAGTCAATTCTCCCTAAATTCCGCAAGTATGTGGACTTTGCAACAAGGGGGGTCGCATATGCTGTTTACTCAAACATCACTGACACATACCATGCTGAGTAAATGCACTGTTACTGTCTCCTGTAACCAGGTGCTGCATTGTCCCCAGGTAAGCAACGTACACGCGTCCATATGGTTTAGAGAAAACGTGATCCACCAGACAATTTCAGCTTGTTCCATTGCTCCCTGGTCCTGTTCTGATGCCCACAAGCCCTTTGGAATCTTTGGGCTCACACCAAACAGGCTTGCCTTCTCTTCCCACATACATCTATGAGCCTTGGACATTGAGTTCACTAGATGTATTTTCAGTATTGGTAGCTCTTAACCACTACCAGCAACACTCCATAAGACCTAATGTTTTGGAGATACTCTGTCCCAGCCATCTAGCCTTCACAATTTCACAAAGTCCAGATCCTTACACCTGCCTATTTTTCCTGCTTTAAACACATCAACTTCAAGAACTAACTGTTCAATTGCTGATACAGCATTACCAGAAAACTGTAACTATCCTGTAGCCTTTCAGTCTAACTAGGATCTTGAGTCACTACAATGCAAAAACTTTTACAATGTCTACAATGACAACAAAGATTCCTGAGTCATTGCAGACAAAAACAACATTTGTCCTCTCTGTATTAGAAGACATCTCACCGTGATAGGATATCTGTTCTTTGTTTTGATTGCAGAGGACAAACATATCATCTTCTAGTGTGATGAAGTTCAAATATTGATCAAACACCTATGGAAAGGCAAATAGGATTAGCAGTAAAACATGTTCAAGTGGCACCAAATTTGCACCAAATGAGCAGCACTAAAATGTCAGAAATAAAGCAAATATGAAGTCCAAGGGTCAAACTTGTATTTATGGCCAAAAGCCCTAAAAATGCAACCAGGTAAGTGAGGCATTTAGTAGGTACACAATGAAGTGTGCACATTAGTAGAAAAAAGTATACAGTGGCAAGAAAAAGTATGTGAACCGTTTGAAATTTCATGGTTTTCTACATTAATTTGTCATAAAATGTGATCTGATCTTCAGCCAAGTCAAAGGTACTGACAAATACAATGTGCATAAAATAATAACACAAGGAAATCTTGATCTTTCATGTCTTTAATGAGAGCAACCACAAGCAACTCATAGTGCTAGCAGAAGAAGAATGTGAACCCTGGAGTTGATGACTTCAAAAAAGCTCTCTGGAGTCAGGTGTTAGGAAACCTGGAGTCTTGTTAAGAAAATGGCTGACTGATTGATTTACATAAAGCTGGAAAGGGTTACAAAGTGACCTCAAAGACTTTAGAAATTTACCAGACATTTTAGGACTGTGGCTAATCTACCAAGAAGTGGGTGGCCAGTGAAAACGACCCCAAGAGTGCAACGAAGACACATCAATGTGGTAAAAAAACAACCCCGCGTGACAGCCAAAGATTTCAAGGCATCATTGGAACTGGCTAACATCAGTAGGTAATACATTGAACAAGCAGGGAAGGAAGCCGCTGCTTACTAATAAGAACATTGCTGTACGCTTGAAGTTTGAGAAAGAGCAAACTGACACTCCACAGTGATACTGGCAAAAAATTTTATGGACTGATGAAACTAAGATTTAACTATTTGGAAAGAAAACACAGCGCTTCACCTGGTGTTAAAAAGGCACTGCATTTCATCATAAAAAAAAAAAAAATCATCCCAACTGTAAAGTATGGTGGGGGAAACATTGTGATTTTGTCCTGCTTTACTGCATCAGGGCCTGAACAGCTTGCAACAACTGAGGGGAAGATGAATTCCCATGTATCAAAAAAAAGTTCGGGGTAATCTGGGAATGTCTGTACCTCTGCTGAAACTCTGTAGAAGTTGGGTGATGCAACGGACAATGACCCAAAACACTGGTGCAAGTCCACAATAGAACAGGTTCAGAAAAAAACCTGATGGCAGCCCCCTGCTTCACATGGTGAATGGGTTAAACGCAGACAAAGAGCTTCACGTGGTGTCGTGTGTTTACCATACGTTACTTTAAAATTCCTCCTGAACGATGTGCAGGTCTGATCCATGGGTTCACAAACTTTTTCCACGAGCACTAAGAGTTTTTTATGTTTGTGCTTAATCAGAGTTTGTGTTATTTTTAGCACATTATATTTGTCAAAACGCTTGACTTAGATCAGATCACATTTTATTATAAATGAATGCAGAAAACCACGACAAGGGTTCACATTCTTTTTCTTCCCACCGTAGTAGGAGTAGTGTTATGTACTGACAGTATATTCTAGCCTTCTACCTCACAAACTGGATCTAATTTATTATACCGGAAATTAACTTTGGATAAATTCAATGAAAAAAAAAAAAATGAAAGGTTTCATTATTAGCTTAAAAATACTCACGGTAGAAAATTAGAACATCTTTTTAGTATAACTTACTTTGGTCACCTGGTTCACAGCATTTGCTGCAAGAGCTGCACTTGCAATGTCCTCCAGTTTGCTTCTCGAGATCGCAGAGATAAAGTTCAAATAGTAGGACTCATAGAGTTGGTTCCGCAAGTCCTTCAAGTACCAACGCAAAGCAGAGAAACACACTTAAAATTATGTATTTGTTGCATGCAAATTAAAAATAAAAGTATGCAAATATTTTGATGCCACAGAGGAACAAGAGTGATAATAGCATCCAAAGAAGCCAAATTCTAGACTCTGAAATTAACTGACATGAATGCAGTCTTCTAAGCAAAATAAATGTATGGGTACAGCTTACCACTTACCTGACATATCCTGTCTATATTCTCTTCTGTGGGCATTACAAAATAAATGGCAGGGACATCTGGAATGGGATCTCTGTCTGAATGCAATAATCTGGGAGCCAAAACAAGAATGACATTGAAAACTAACACATATATGTATATATATATATATATATATACACACACACACACACACATATAAAATTGTTTTGGGAGCATATTTGCGGGCATA
>JBBPCY010000001.1:39352363-39364074 GCA_037974405.1 Brachyalestes nurse
TACAGTATACCTGCACCTCATTTTTTCCACTTAAACCATAACATGATGCGTTGCTTAAGTGGTAAGATCTATTCTCAGCCTCAAAATTGTTTTTTAATGTAACTTATGTCTGTGATTGTTCAGTCATATGACAGATAGGACGTTGTATTGAAAATGTAAAAAAAAACCCAAAACGAACGTGAACTAGTTCATTTTTGAGCTGTGAACTTCAAAACGTTCCAAATTTTAAAAAATGAACTATGAACGCGAACTAGTTCTTTTTTATTTGAATGAACTAGTTCTTTTTCAGCATGAACTGACAACACTGCTTGTCTTATTGTCTTGTTTTATTTGAAAGTGATTCATTCTCATCACAAAGCATTTTACTTTCTTTTAAAAGACAATTCAAACACTTCAGTTGACTCACAGCTGTCGATTTGGCAATACTGACTCAAGTGACTCACACCCGGATCAGTTTAGTGAGTGACTCAGAGGGAGCCGAATCCTAAAAAGGATCAGTGTATTACAGCTCTAGTGTGTTCATGTATGACAAATGGTCACTTCACTCTTCAACTCTTGTCCATGTTTATTGCAGTGTATTAACCTCTGACTTTTCCTTTTTGGCAGGGTTTGTTAAGGTGTGTAACTTACTTGCCAGAAAGCTTTACAGGTAAGAACAGATGTGGACTACATAAACACTGACGTACATCGCTCTGGATAAGTGTCTCCCAAATGCCATAAATGTAAATGAACTGCATGAAATTCTTTCTCTGCACTTAATCCATTCACTCAAGTGGAGCAGTGGGCAGCCAGGAACACAGCCCCCTAGGAAGCAGGGAGGTATCAATCATGGGATATGAACCCACAACCTTCTGGTCACAGGGGGAACTCCTTAACCACCAGCCACCCCCAACCAAAAGTTACTATTAATGAGATGTCCCCAAAGGATTGAATTCCCAACACTATATAAAGTACATGTAAGATGCCTTCTAATTCTATTAAGCATTTTACAGTTTTAGGTGAGAATCCTCTAGGTGTTGAAGTAGATTACCAGCGGCTGTCATGCCAGCACAGATAGTTCAGTATTTTATTTGCTTAATCCTTTACTATCCCAGTGACAAGGTCGTCGTACTCTCCAGATAATTCATTTTACTACCAGGTATACAGACATTGTGTACTGAAAACATACCCCATCTCAAACCAAATTAACGAACACACTTCTAATGATTTAGTATGGTGTCAGTACTTTATTAATAGGTACTCTGACATTTTGATAGAAAAGAATTCTTGCTCGTACACTTAGGGAAACAATGAAAACAAGAATGAAAGTTTTCATAATATAGAGTGTAAATCATTTTAGACAAAAGACCCGAGGATAAAAAAAAAACAACAAACAAAAACCTAATGAACATCTGCACGTGTTCTCAGTGCATTTGTCCCAGGATTTTCCTGAAATTACAAATTGTTGCTATGCCATGCCATATCTTTGGGATACACCACAGACCTGCCTAACTTTTATGGAGTCATTTACTGAGTAACCATGTGGTAAATGCTCCTTGATGAGGTGCTAATTAATTCTAGTATTTGGACCTATGTGAGACTGAAGACAGAATAACTGAAGGCAATTTATAAAACAAAATTAGAAAACAAAAAATAAAAGATGAGAAAATACACTTTAAAGTCTGAATCCCTGTTCATATAATTTCTATCTCCTTGGCCTGGCAAGGTTCACAGAAGCTTAGTGAGTTTTTCATTTCTGTAAGAGACTGGAAAATATTCTTATGTACAAAAATATTTACATATTTTAAAGCAAACAGTATGTAAAACTACATGGATTCAATAGGTGAGAACCACAAACATTTAGGCATATGGCTGTCATCAGGTTTTTACAGCTGGGAAAGAAAAAAGCTACTCCGTCTTCCACTGTAGCTAACTGATCGCTGTGTCAATAGAACTTTCAAGATCTTTCGTCAGAGCTCTTTCATTTCTGTCCCATATTTCAAATATAGTCACCAGCTGCTGTCATGCAGCTCTTCAGAACACAAGTTATTTGCCTGACTAACATGTCAGAAAGTGGGATCGAAACCTCTCTCCGGTTTGGAGAAAAACAGTCAAAAGTTCTACACTGGATAACTTTCTACAGGTGATAGCACAGTTATAGCTCATGTAATAGCTCAGTTATACTGTTTTTGCACATTCTTAGAGTAAATGAACAGATTATATTCTAATGTCCTTTCGTAGTAATGCAAAACCTGCTGAATATTTTTGTTAACTCATTCTTTGTTTTTGTTGAGTGCACAAATTCAGCTGAAATGCGCTCCAGTTTCTAATTGAATAGTATGCTTAACATACAAAAAAGCACCAGAAATGTAAATAATTAGCACCATTACAGTCTGTGAACACTAGACAGCTCTGACCTATAATGACCCAAGAAAGTTCAAATGGCCTGCATCACAGACACCTGACACACGGAGTACTCCAAGTTCATTTTGAAGAGATCGTAAGAGGGAAGCACAGGTAGAATGAGGAGGTTAGTTTCAGGCTGGCTTCGGGGAAAGGCACAAGAGGAGTCCCGTGGGGTAAAGAATGACAACAAGGGTTCTGGGTTAAAGCCAATGGCAGGGATCACATCCGCAGCTGTAGCAAATAATAGAATGTCCTCTAGCGATGTTGCACATTGTCCATCTGGAACAAAAGACAAAAAGACTTTAATTTGCTAAGAGAACACATAATTAAAATCAAAACTCCTTGGGCAGGTGATAACATCTCTATGACCACTCTTTCTCTGATTAACAATGAGGCCAGAGTCAAGACTCATCAAAGCGGTTTATTTTTTTTCTGCAGAAAAGAGTCATTGATCTCAACGTCTGAGAGACAATTTCCCCGTACAATAGTTTTACAGAGATTATATAGGAATGCGAGCATACAGGTTGATTGGCTCCTTATAGTTATGGTGATTTCTTACTGGTCCATATTCTGTGCACGCATAGCTCTCGTGCCCACCCCGTGCTCTGTGCACGCTTAACCCGCATGCAATTCTCAAACAAAACAACTTGGTTTTTTTTTTCAAGACAGGATGTTTCTGTCTGAGGAAGGACAGAAGGATGCAACTTTGAAGGTCATCACGACCTGGTCCCTATGTCCTGTCTCTGGCGTGCCTTTGCATGCAGCTATTTGCAAGAAAATAAGCAGCGTAACAAGAGTCACGTACACACAATGAGATCAAATTTTCCCACTACAGCTCGAGACAGGAAAACTGGTGCTGCACATCTTAAACAAGCAAAGTTTTAACCGCAAATTTAGGAAACAGTATTTCTTTGTACCCTCTACTTTAACAGTAACATCTAGTAAAGGACCATAAGTTTTATTCATGTTCAAGTTGCTAAAAAAGGAGTTTCTCCTGTGAAATATAGCCCAATGTCTCTGTTCATAGCTGTTTATGATTAATACACATCAAGATCTAAGCTTGCCAATGTGCTGACTTAGCTAGCACATGCATTTGTTGTAACTCTGAAAAAATCAGATTAAAGAAACAAAATCGATGTTTTAACAAAGATAAAATGATCAAAACTTTACTTGATACCAGCTCCTAAGGCAAAAAAATCTAACAAACATGAATAAAAAAATTACAATATTATAATAATCAAAATAAATACCTTCACACTCTTGCAGGTACTGCTTCCAAAAACCCAATGTCACATGTTCTCTTGCTTGGTTTTCCTCCTCCTCAGAAAACCGAGCAGTAAAAAGAGAAAACATGGACTCTGCTGTCATCCTTTCAACTGGGTCACAGAAAACTGAGTAGAAACCCTCAGGACATGCCTGGATGCGCTCCAAAACACCTAATGTCTGGAGGCCTGCGCGAAATCTATATATTGAATGAATAAATAAAAGTAGTTAATACAGTTAATTCTTATAAATAAATACATTTTGACATACTAATATAATATTCATATTAAACTGATTTGAGAAGTGAACCTTCGTAGGGGCAGCTGCATCCTTAGGATCAGGTAAAAGTTGAGAATGTCTTCTAGCAGTATGTTTTTCTCAGCCAGTTTCTTGACATGTCTTCGGCAGCCTGCTACTTGCAAATACTCAGATGCAGACCGCATTGCTCTCTTCAAGTCTGCCAATGAGTTTGATTCTGCGATCTGAAACAGTAGTCTAGTTTGTTGACTGCACAACAGCTTTAAACAAAACAACAATATTCACAGTATCACAGGGCTTTGTGCACCACTCTCAAATAATTAAACACAATAACTAACTCACCATTTTGATTTTGTGTGTCAAAGTGACATTTCCCAGGTCTTCAACAGTTAGATTGTAATCTGGTGGGTAATGAAACAGGCTGTAGTAGAGTGCGGAAGAGAAGAAGGCCACAGGAGGGCCTCCATGGACGAGAGAAATGGCCAGCAGACTACCAGTCTCATAGTATAGATCATCCCTCAACGCTGTGCACAAGAACACCACCATTAACAATGTTATCCCTGCTGGTTTATTTTCACAAGTCATCATATTACTTATATAATATGGCCTCTGAAGCAGCTCACGGAGCACTCTCACAAATATTAAGCAAGTCATCTACATTCAGTGAGACAAAATCCTACCTTGAGAATTCAAAGCCAGGTTTTTAGCGCCCTCGGGACCTTCAAAAATACTTGAGTTCTGCAAGTTTTGCAGGAGGAGGCTAAGGAATCGACGCTGGTTTACCACCTGTTGACTCTGTTTGCTTCTGGGAAAACTCACAGACAGCGTATGGCAAGGGTTGAAGTCACTCTGCCGCAAAGCCTGGAGGGCAGCTTCAAAAACCTGGTCATTTTTCAGCAGCACTGCTGTGGTCTGCTGCGGTGTTATCTGAGTGGCAAGGTCCATTAAGATCTCTGCAGGACTTGCATCCACACAGCGCCTGGCAAGAACAAACAGATCTCAATATACGACACCTGTGGCACGCCGTCACTCATTCCAAACACTATTTTCAACCTTACTTGGAAAAATCGCCTCTGGTGATTTCACTTATGTGAATATAAGCACATATTAAAATGTGCTCCAATGGGCAATCCATCAGGCACAGAAATAATATTTTACATGGCCATTACAAATTGAACAAACTCTAAAAGAAAATGTACCTTTTTAAGAGGAGCGAAGAATGACGGTTGGTCAGACATCTTTTGAATAGTCGTTTCTTCTCTTGCTTTTCTGCCAGCGGCGATTTAACATGGTTTGGTAAGGTGGATACTGATACAAGCCCATTAGGAAGATAAAGATTTGAAAAGACTGAATACTATACTTCAGTTTAGGCAACTAACAGTATCCAATTTTTTACCTCTCTGTGTTAAAGAAGTTCAAGTAATAAGTGTTTCTCAGTTTGCTTGAGCTTACCCGTTCCTTCAGCAGCAGCTTTGCAGTCACCACAACTCCAGTTGGTCTCATAATGCTTGAGGGAGGAACATTTTCGATGGGTTCCACTGGATCCACAGAACGAACATCGAACAATCTCAAACAACCTATTAGGCCACATTAGATATGAACATTAGTTACTATTTTAAAGTCTTTATGATTCAATCAAAAGCAGTTTCTATCTTTAAAGCAAACTTTGTAAAAAAAACCCACCAGAGATTAATAAAGTTACATATGATCTCATATACGTAATTGCCTTTTCGATTCAGCTTGGACCAATCATAGTTATTTGCTTCCTTACTGCTTCTGGATACAATAATAATGAATACAAGTTATTTCATGTGCACTGATCAGCTGAAACATTTAAACCATGTGCGTAAAATTGCATTGGTTCCCCTCATGCTGCCAAAACAGCTCTGGCCCCTCAAAGCATCAACTCCACAAGACCTCTGAATGGAGAAGTCTGCTGTGGTATCTGCCACCAGGATGTTAGCAGTACAACCTTTAAATTGTAAATTGCAAGATGCAACCTCCATGGATCGGACTAGTTTGTTCAGCACATTTCACAAATGCTCAATTGACCTGGGAAATTTTTTTTGGAGATGCTCGGTTTCATTAACGCATCACAATTTTGCCCTTGTCAAAGTTCAGATCCTTGGCTATTTTTCCTGCTTCCAACACATTGCAAGAACTGACTGTTCATTTACTTCCTAATATATGCCATTGTAACAAGTTAATCAATGTTATTTACAGTTGTGGCTGATCCAGTGCATATGGATCAAAGCACTGAAATTAATATTCGACTCCACTGAGGTTTTACCATGGACATTCTTGATAATGTCAGCATATGTAGTCCCAGGTCGTGTATCAAAACTTAATTAAGTAATTGGTTTGGTTTATACAACCTTTCCATTAAAAAAAATGTAACTATGTATAGGTTTCAGTTCAGAGTTAAAAAAACCCCCAAAAACCTCATAACAAATTAAACTAAAAGAACAGTACTAATATGATAGATATTTTGGCTCACAATACTGAAGGATTCCTTCTGCTTACCCTGACTGTGCACAGTAACTGCGTCCTTTATTACAACAACATTTCACAGCATCACAGTGCTGGTACACTTGTAATAGTTCCCCATATGCATTTTCCTCCAGTTCCCACGAGGCGTCTCTAAAAGATATAAGTGGAATTCTGTAAAACTGTTTCGACGAACAAACCTGTACAATTTATAAACAACAATACTATACCTTTCTGGAATGTATATTCCCATTCTGAGCATTTCTTGCTGAAACTGGTCTTTGTTGTTGCATAGGGTACATTTGAAGAAAAACATTGCAGCACTGTGTGCCTGAAACTAAGAGGTGGGGATGGGGAATTATTTCTGTTATTTAAACTCCTCAGTAGCATTCCACTGAATTACCTGTAAATGTTTGTGTGTGAGTATTGTAAGTTTCTGTTCGGGTTACCTGAACACAGCTCCTATGAAACCAGCTTCCATGACAAGCAGGGCACTTGAGCACGGTGTAGGACAGAACGGGATCAATGGGCTCCAAACAGATGGAACAGCAGAGTGGCAGAGTAGGCCTGGTAGAGCAGGTCTGAGTGGGTTTATGCTTTTTACAAAAAGACCTGGCAACAACAAGAAATATGAGAAATAGATCATTTTCAGAGAATATACTTATATTTTATTACAATATGTATTATAAACTCATATGCTACCAATTATTTTTACGCCCAAAATAAATCTAATTTGCCTGTAGATATAAAAAGACTGAAATGTACTGGTTTCATAGGGTCAGACTTTTGTACACAGCGTACCTCTGCATATTGTTTTCTCATTCATCCAGGCATACATTACTGTACACCACCAATTTTTCATATACACTTTACCAGAATGCAAGATGAATCATTAGGACTGTTTGTGGTGCAAAAAGCAAACACCAGGTGTGCCTTCATGTGACTTTTTTTAAATAAAGGGTTTATATCACTGTCCAATACAGACAAATAGTATGCAGAGCACTTGATACTGATATTTACCAAACTTTTAACCATTTAACTCATCAACCCCATGTCTTGCATTGGTGCTGGTTTTGGCTTTTCTTTTATTGATCCAAAAGGAATGCAAGCACTTGGGTATTATGTCCTTTATGTTCCTAATTCTTCTTGGGATGGCTAAATACTGCTTTACTCAGAGGAAGGAGGTTCTGTTTCTCTTGTTTTTTGTTTTGTCACTTTTAAAGCCCAGTATTTTTGTTACTGAAAATTAAATAAAAAGAGGCTGTTGAGTCCAGTATCTGCTTTAACCGGCGGGTCACTACAATACGACTCCTCCTGAAGCCCATGAATAAGACGTGCCGCTCCATGAACAGTGAACTGTAATTTATTACTGTATTTACCTGCTTATACCCAAGAAAACGGCAGCACATACCAAATAAAACATGCTTGCATTAATTAATTGTGGGAGACAGCAGTCCAGTGTACACTGTCCAGCGCTTATACAGGTTTAACATTTTTGTTAAGGGTAATGTATTAAGCTGAATTTAAAATGAAATTAAAGTGTTTCAGATTCAGTTTTTTTTTTTTTAAAGAACCGAATAATTGTTGGCGAAAACACCAGCAAATTTGTGGAAACCGCAGATATCCTACACATTTGTTTAGCTTTTTTTTGTGGCAATATATAATTCTAATTTTGTAACAAATATAAACATAAATACAGCTACATTTCCTGTATAAATGCTTTTGTACTGTCCAGAGAACAAAAAGAAAGTGCTTTTTGGGATGGTTAAACACCACTGTACTCAGAGCAGGGGCGGACTGAGACTAAAAAACAGCCCTGGACTTTTTTTCACCATGCTGTGCACAGAGGTCTGCGTCTCAGCCGAGAAAGATAGGCTGACGGCCGTGGACCGGACTGCCATTCTTTTACAGAACGCACAGATTGCCAGTGGACTGGATTGCCAATCCAAGAACGTTATTTATTTCTCCTTGCTGCTGATTGGCTACTGCAGTTTGATGTACCTGTGGCGGCAGCAGCAGTCTAGAATTTCCCCCGTGGAGCGTCTCAAGTGTTTCTCTTGTTTTTCGTTTTGCCCTTCTTAAAGCGCCGTATTTTTCATTACAGTTAATTAAATTAATAGAGGCTGTTGAGCGCAGTTGCGGTTCAGTGTCTGCTTTAACCGGCGGGTCACTAAAATAGGACTCCTCCAGAAGCGCCTGAATAAGACGATGAACAGTAAATTACTGAACTGTAAAAATTATTGGTGATTACCGGTACATTTTACTGTATATTTATTACTAAAAATAACATTAATTTATTACTGTATTTACCTGCTTATACCAAAGAAAACGACAGCACGTACAAAAGGAAATGCCTGTGCATGAATTACAGTACATTCTATACAGGGTAACATCGGTATCACATTCTAGCACTCTAGCACTGTGTAAACTGTACAGTAGAAATACAAAAATAAGGGGTTACTATATTTAGTCAATGAGCAGTTTTCCCCTGTTTTCTTCCCTGATGAAAAAAGAAAACTGAATAACAGATACTTAGTTGTTGTTTTGACTAGAAATCAAATAAATAAAAGGATGATCTCTGACTTTCTAACAGTTCTACATATGATGGGTGTTGTACTGCCAAATGCTGGAGTAGTAAGTACAAGCAGTAAGTACAATCATATTGTAGGTTTTCTATTTCTGTCTCTCAGCTGCCCACATTTCAAAGTACATAACAATGGTTACAGAGATTTGTAACCTTTTAAAAAAATCAAGGCATAAAGAATTAAAAACAAAATGCAGTTCCTTTTATATATTTCCTGACTGCGCTGGAGTGAGAGTTTAAGATGATATGTACACACATGTAATATGGCGTGCACTAGCATACAAAATTCCACAAATGTGTCAGGTATCAAAGAAAAAGTAATCGAGTCTGAGCACTTTGCCTGGCTGTCTAAATACAGCAACACTAAACCACTTACGGGAACAGGTCAGTGAACTGGAAGATAAACTGCTGATCGATTCCACAAGGCAAGTGGACCATCTGCCTGCAGCTTTTGATGAAGCATCCAGCTGAAGCACCTACCTTTTTACAGACTGTGCATCGCTGCACAAAAAGGGAGAACAAATTATTCAAAACCAACACATAACTATGTCTTAACGATGGGAGATAAAAGACATATCTAGGGGTAGATGTTCCTTTACCAGTCTGGCAGATCGGCGAATCTCCTTTTTGATGTCGTCCACCAGAAAACCATGAATGCCTTCATGCTCCTCTCCTCTCTGGAATACTCCACTGGACATCAGCTGCAAAACGACAGTTGTTACATCTACCATGCAGTCTTTATGCCGTTCCACTGACCCAGACAAGCCAGCACACACTAACTGTATACTTACCAAACAGAAATAGTGGACGGTGATGTTGTGCTCCTGGAGTGTAATCATCTCTCCATATTTGTCGGGACAGTTGTCACGTCGCTTACAGAGTTGACATACTACAAAAAACACAAAGCAACTTCTCTTTTCAGATGTGTTTTACCTCGAGGTAATCCACCACAGAAATGTCCAGAGAGTCTTTAAATATATGACAAGTTGCTTTTAGGCCCTCAGTTTTGGCTACACATTTAAAACATACCCTCGCTGGCATTCTCCTGACTTTCAGCACAGGTCTTGGTCTTCTTCATTTTCAGGATCTCTGTCGTTAAACCGGTTAACTTACACGTTATTTAGTCGTCAATTGAGAATTAGCTCACGATATAAAAAAATAAATTAGAAAAATATAACTACCACTACAGAAATCAGGTCGATCGCCTCAGTCTACAGCTCGATTACCGTCTACATTTTTCTTTGTTAAAACGTTTGTCTGCCTGGTCGTCTCTGTTTCTGTAAAGGCCGGGCAGGTCCCATTAACCCGATCGTCAGAAATTGGAAGTAAAGTTGAACAAGAGCGAGTAATGCTAAAGATTTTAAAACGATTCCTCGAATCTCAATACAGAAACGAAGCCCGTGTTGTGTAACTGCAGCAGTTTTCGAAATTGCCACTACGAGCGAGGTCCCACCTCCCTGCGCTTCTGGTTGGTTGAATTCAAATCAAAACATTCCCGGTGAGACTGACGGGGTCCCGTAACGTGCGAGGTATGTCTAATCTCTGCGTCACAATAAAAGTCCTCGAGCAATCGCGCTCCAGTCTTTCAAATATGACTTTAATGTTAGGATTAAATTCCACTCCAACGATTGGCCTGCAAAGCCAGCATTATATGTTCCACTAAGGCAGCTGGTGGGCTAGCGGTTGTGGTTAGGGTGTTGTCCCTGCAATGTTGTGGGTTTGTATCCCAGGGCTGCCAGTGACACCACTGAGGTACTCTTGAGCAAGGTACTGTCCCCACACACTGCTCCCTGGGCACTGTGTTCCTGGCCACTGCTTCAGTTCGGTAAATGGGTTAAATGCAGATGAATTTATGTGTGTGCTGCAGTGTGTTCACGTATGCCAAGCGGTCAATTTACTTACTTATGAATTTTGTGAAACGCATTTTTCTATATTTAATTTCCGGGCACATAACTACACCCACTGTTGGGTGCTGGTCTCATACAGCTGAAAACATGACATTGTTTTTAGGGCGTGTTTGGGTTGTTGTGTAAAAAATTAAATGTGAGGTCCCAATCCTGATGTTTTCCCTGCTCTAACAGTCCCTGTTCCAACTACTCAGGAACAAGAGTCAAAGGAGAAATGTAATAAACAGTTTTCAAGCTAGAAAGTGTGGATCAATAGAGTAGTTCCAGGTGAGATTACTTGCATTCTGTTCTTAATGAGGTGGTTATATTGCTGCTTTAGCATTGAAATTTTATAATAAAGTAATTGGAAACAACTTACTTTATAAGTAGACAACAATTTAAAAAATAACAATTCAAAAAATTAGATGCAGTCCTACTCAGAACAATATACAGTGAAATGCTTTTCCGGCAACAGCCCCCCTTTGTGTTACACAGAATTGACAAGACAATATCAACCTATCTAAATAGAAATATAATTTTAAAAGGAAGAACATTTTTATAAATGTAAAAAATACTAGCAAACATGCAAAAAACTGCGAATTACAATAATTAGTTACAGGGACAGTCCCCCCTGGAGCAAGTGTGACTTGCTCAAGGACACACTTGCTCAAGGTGTCTTGCTCAAGGACACAATGGTAGAAAGTGGGGTTCAAACCTGTGACTTTGTGGTCATCAGGTTCACTGGCAAGTGTTTTACCCACTAGGCTACTACCACCCTGTGTGTGTGTGTGTGTGTGTGTGTGTGTGTGTGTGTGTGTGTGTGTGTGTGTGTGTGTGTGTGTGTGTGT
>JBBPCY010000001.1:39366869-39381161 GCA_037974405.1 Brachyalestes nurse
TATATGTGTGTGTGTGTGTTCAGTATATAAGTATGTGTTCAGATTTCCTGAAGGCCATTTAAAACTGTCTGATCTACTTTTGTGCTGGTGGGCTAACCTCTTAGACAATAGTCTGGCTTAGACAGTTCTAAAGAAACCTTCTGCCTTGAAACTGTGTGCTTAAAGTACCAAGAGTTTTTTAAATGCACTTTGTCTTTGCGATTTCCATACATCTTCGAGTCGCTGATTGAATGAACCACCAGAACTGCTATTCTCAAGGTGCCTGTCTGTCACAATTGTTTCAAAGACTTTGCTACTGAAGGGAGCAGCGAAGTGGATTAAAGCAAATAAGTGCTGGGTTGTTTGCCTTTTTTCCCTGCTCAAGCAGATCCAGGATAACTAGACCAGCATCTCAACTTGCCTATTGTTTGACAACACTTGCGAGGGGGGTCCTCAAATGCACTCTTGGCCCGAACTATAAGATTACAGGCCGTGCTTTTCTTCCCCAGACTAAATTTCCAGGGGGAGTCCAAACAACTCCAGTGATTTCTCCACGCACCAATCCCTCCCCCTCCAGCGGCCAATGCAGCTCTGAGCTGGCATTATGCAAGCTAATTTAGCCAATTATGCACAGGTGTGATGCTAATTCTCCTCTCGCACACTGAGCTGCTGGCAGTAAAAATAGTATAATTACACAGCTGTCCCCCTGTTTGCATCCACCGCCACTGCAACAGCCCCATGTCTTGCAAAAACACTTTCTCTGAAAAGAAAAATTCACCACAACTTCC
Organism: Brachyalestes nurse; assembly: GCA_037974405.1. NCBI lineage: Eukaryota > Metazoa > Chordata > Actinopteri > Characiformes > Alestidae > Brachyalestes > Brachyalestes nurse. The sequence continues at coordinate 39,367,637 of JBBPCY010000001.1, forward strand.
CAAACTTCTGCTTGCTTTGTTGTATCTGTCAGGAGGTGGATGTTTACAAGTCCGACTGGAAAGCTGACAATGTAAAATGCGTTCATGTGGCATATTGTCACACACAGTAACTTACCTCAGGATACAGTGGCTCTCTGAGTAACACAAGGACAGTTCGTTTTCACTATCTTTTGCATTGCGCCATTATCGCTGTAATATATGCAAGGCATACAGGAACAAACCGCTTTAGTTCATTTGGGTCTACATAAATGTTTCATATGTTCTTTCTTACCCTTTAAGTCACGGTGATGTGTATTGTACGATCAAGGGAAGGCCTGTTTTCCAGACACATTACATCCAGACTAAATTATGCTGCCAGGTGGATTTTCAACTGTAAATTCTTTTGTAGCATGTACATAGAAACCTGGACCACTAGCTCAGCCAGCATGCTCCTCAGAACTAGTCCTAAGTAAAACTACAGCATTTTTTAAAGACAGCTGGCAGTTAATTCCTCATTTGCCCACTTGCACTATTTTCAGTAAGAAGACATATTTCAAAATGAAACATGGTATCAGGCAGGGTCTGTGAGCTAGCCGAGCATGTTGTGTGACAATAAGTTGGAGTGATGGCAGTAGGAGGTGAAAAATGATATTATTGGCTAATATTTTATTTTCCTGCCTGCTGATGCATGGTGATGTACTAAAATATAAGAGGCAGACAAAAGTCTAAATTTTGAATGGGTTGTACAGATTTTGATGGAATTTTTTAGATAAACAGGAATCTTTTCTTTTAAATAATATGATATGAAGAATGATTTGTATGACCAATGAAAAGCCAGGCATTTATAGTTCAACACTAACCCAGGCTTTAACCCCCTGCATATTGTGTGAGTGAATCATACAATCCACTGTATCAGAACAGAGCAAGAACTGAACATGCTTTCATAGGAACTTTAAAAAAAGACCGGGTTCAGAATAACTCCGTGTTACAGATTTAGTGTACTATATATCTTTCATCCCTTTTAATATAATGTGAAATGTTTTTATTTATTAATACAAATATAAAATATACTTTTTTTGTATGTATGTGAGTCACACTAATTGTTGAGTGTCTGTTTTATGGCATGTAATCAAGATAATGTTAGCAATCTGTCAGAAATGAAAGTAACACAGATATCAGTCCACCCTGGCAACAGTTACTACAAAATAATGTATTTTGTTTGGAGCATTACATAGGCCAATTAGCTTAATCAGTGACCAAATACTAATCAGTCAAACACTATTAGGCTGTGTTGGAATAGCACACTGTATGATATATGTACACTGCACCAGAATAAATTGTAACCTGCATGTTATTCAGTACGCAATAACTACTATTATGCACCATGTACTGTGCTATAGGTACTACAGAACAGGAGCAGGTTGATTTGATTACATTTTAAGGCAATAAATAAACATAAAATTTATATTTATAGTGCAACTCTAGTTCAGGATTTAACCTCCAGCACAATTGTACGAGTGAATCATACAATCAACCATCTCAAAACTGTGCAGGATTGGGCACTCTAATGCACTCATGCCGGCACTCGGACAATGGAAAAAAATAAAAGGAGAAAAACCCTCCACCTTTTGTTCGCAGTGTGAGAGCATGCACAGGGGACAGCAAACCTCATCATTAAATTCTGCCACTTGTGATGGCCTAAGTTAAGACAATGTGACCATCAACCCCAATGCACAGCTCTGTACTCAGGAAAGAAAGGGAGAGAAGGAAACACACATACACACATTCATACACATAGAATAAAGCCCCAGTATGATTATCAGCCTTTGTCAGAGCTGTGAAGTAGTGCCGGAAATTGACAGGCAAACGCAGGCCGCTCCCTTTGAAGGAGTCAAATGAAGTGCTCCAGCCGCTGTTGCTTTCAATATTCGCATTTTCTGTAGGGAATACAGGGTTGACTCCGACCTCGGCACACATGTGCAACAGCTTTGCAGATGCTCGTCTTGGGCAGCTCGGGGAAATTGCTGTCTACACAAGCCAAATAATCTTGCCTCTTTGACCTCAGCACTTCAGCCTAGTTTAATTATCAGCTTCAGCTTCCAGCCCGCTGGGGTCTATCCGCGATATCTCTCCTCTCCTGGCCTCCTGCACTGCCACCCTCCCCCCAAAAATGAAAATTGACTTGTCTGTGGAGTGATAGAATGTGGCTGCTAATCAGAAATGTGAAAAAGACAAGGGGCATAAGCAGGAAAAACGACAGGCACCAGAGAGCGGTCATCGGTTGTGCGTGTTGTCCGTGAAACACGGAGTGGGGCAAAACGAATGCTTTTGAAAAGTCATTGATACAGTGGTTCTGGCGTCCATGCAATGACTAAAAGGGTGCTGTATGCTAGTTTCACATTAGATCAAATGCACTAACCCACTACATAGTACACTAAACCTTCAATAAAGAGCAAATGTGAACGCAGCTTTAGTTTGTGCTGTTAAGTCTGTATAACCTTAAAAAAAGTTGCTGTCAAAGTGAATTTGTGGGCAGAGAATGGACAAATCAGTTTTATTGATGTGTGAAGACAGCATCTTCTGTTTTTGTATCTGAGTTTGTTACTTGCCTTCTTTTTTTTGTGTGGCGCAGGTTAGGAGCACAGTATGTTTTAAGGGTAAAGAAATGGCATCCACTATGGCAAGATATGGCAGGGAACCAAAACTCAATTCAGGGATTAAGAAAGAGTTAAGTTAACTAGATGGGGGCAAATAGTCCAACTACACCACCCTGGAAGTTTCAACCAGAGAAACTAAACCTAAAGCACACAGGTTCACTCCACAATAGGTAAGAGATGTGGTTCCAGTTTTAATACAATATCTTTTAGAATATTAAAATCATAAAATACACAATTATGTCTGAGACTGGCCAGTGGGGCAATGGGCCCTAAAGGGGTAAAAAAGAAGTCTCAAATAAGGCAAGACAAGTTTATTTATATAGCACATTTCATACACAGGGGTAATTCAAAGTGCTTAACATAAAAGAAAGAACAATCATAAAAAACAAATGTAAAACATATGATTTAAAACATTTTAATAATTGATTTAAAATAAGTTTAAAAACAGAATGCAATCTGTTCGGACGCAGCACAGTGAAACATAAAAACCCCCACAAATTTACTCTTTGTGCCAGCCACTCATACACCCCTCAGTGACAGGGAAACCACACCCAGAGCATCACATCACATACAGGAAGGAGAAGGGACACCACCACCTTGGGCTCTCAGCAAAGAAAGGGAAATTGAAATTGATCAACAACTTTAATAACCCTCAATAAACCCAATAACCCAAAGTAAATCAAACCTTATAAAATATACAACCCAGTAGGCTGCCAGAATTATCTAAGGTTACACTTAAGAAAACAAACTAGAGCAGCATCACAAGGAAAATATAATACACAATAAAACCAAAACAAAAATAAAGAAAAACCACAAAAACAAATACCTAAACAGAAACACTTAATTTTAGGTAGACAGACAAAAAAAACTGTATTGTAACCAATAAACTTAATTAAAAGAACAAAAAACTGAAAGAATTGACTCTCCTTCACTTCTCCTTCACGCTGTATAAAACCACCAGCTCCGTTCAGAGAGCTGAGCGAACCGAACGACTCCCGAACGGCTCAAACGAATCGCGGTCAGTGAAGAGTCGAGCTTCGCAGCACGGCAACAGCCCGGAGCCCCACGCACAGACCCCCGTCAAGCAGAGTGAAGCAGAGCTCGGACGAGTAAAGAGCCGCCGAGCAGCAAGCTGAAACAGCAAAATAAAAGCCAAGACAAAGCAGCAGTGTCCAGTTCTAAACAAAAAAACAACAAGAGGTACAGAGATGAGGGCATAAATAGCAACAAAACGTACATACCTACCAATCTCCGTGGTGCTGATCACCGGAGAGGGAGAGAAAGAGAGGGGTGCAAAGTGTGCTACACACGCGAGTGGCAGCGCGAAAAGCTTCACCCACACACCGATCAAACAGGTGGCTTCCAAGTGCCCCAATACAAGGCACTCTGATTGCTACAATCAAGTAGGAAAAAAATTAATATCGGCCAAGGAACAACAATCAGGATGCCGCGCGTTTAATGGAGCCACACAGGCCTTACCTGCACCAGTGACACAAAAAACAGAAATGCGCTAACCCGGGAGTAGGCGGTCACAAGACCAAAGGGCAAGGCACGTATGGGTAGGTACCATAGCCTTTTTATATTATGCCCTACCCCCAGCTAATTTGCTAATAAGCCAGTGCAATGAGGCGCAGCCTTACCCTAATTAGGAGGTAGGATGAGACTCATCCTGCTACACTTGCTATAACATGTCTCTTAATGCAGTAACAGTCAAAGGTTTAGACTTGGGCTGCAGCTGCTAAACATTTCTATTTTTGAATATTTTATTGAATATTGAATATTGAAATATTCTATAAAAAAGGAGGAAAGCTTGTGTTGTTTCTTTTCCTTAGTGACTGATTTAGCTATTTTCATTATATTTTATTTTATATTATTGCATAAATTGTTATAGTTTTACCTTTATTTACTGTTTGTTTAATAAAAATGAAATGACACAATACAAGGGAACACATAATTGATAAATAATTATTTTCATAGAGTTGGAGAAAATGGAGGCTCCTACCCAGTCTGGCAACACTGCACAGGTTCCTGTCTCAGCAGAGAAATAGCTTCCTTGTAAACTATCATCTTAAAACATTGCTAAATGAAAACAATTGTGGGCTTGTTAACTAGCAGTCTGGATGAGTGATGAAACAGCATTTAGCATCGCTATTCAGATAAACATGCCCACAATTGTGTTTTGTTTTGTAAAAGTGTTGGTTACTTTAAAGGCTTTCCCATTTAACATTTTCACATATGCAGATCTTCAAGGCCTGTTGGTACAGCACCTAAGTGTGTAAAGTGGTAGGCGGGTGTAGCTATGGTGACAAATTTAAATTGGCCAAACACTTTCATCATTACAGATGTGAAGGTAAGCAAAAAGCTTCTATGGCCTGGAGTGTCCAAAGGTTTGAGTGGCACTGTATGGTTACCATGTAATACTTAATACTTACCATGTAATAATAGTTGTTGTTTTTGTTGTTATTTTTGTTGTACAAACAACTCCACATCAGAAAAAGATGGAATGGTGTGGTAAATGTAAATAAAAATGCAGTAATTCCTAAATTTACTTTTACTTTTATTCCATTGCAGACTGTAAGAACCCAGTATATTGTATGTTTTGTCCAGTAAACACATTGTTAATACACATCCATTTACTGCATATCAGTAGTTAACACATTCACCAAAATTGGTATGGTAAAGCATTTATCTCTTTGTAATGTTGCTATTCCTTCTCACAACACTTAAAAGGTGTTTGGCACTGGCATACCAATCAGTCAAGTGTTTGAGGTGTTATTTTGTCCCATTGCTCCTGCGAACACATCTTAAGGTGTGCAACAGTATGGGATCATCACTGTCGCATTTTTCATTTCAAAATTCTCCACACATTCTCTGTTGGGGTCAGGACTGTAGGCAGGCCTATCCAGCACTCGTACCCTCTTCTTCCTCAGCCATGTCTTTGTAATGTGTGCAGAATGTGGTTTTGCATTGTCATGTATTTATGTCCCTGAAAAAAACATGTCATCTTGAAGGTATCATATAAAATCTCAGTGTAATTTTCTGCATTACTGCTGCCATCACATAAGTATAAATTACTCTGCCTTATGGACTTGCAGATAACAGTCTGGATGGTCCTTGTTGTCTTTGGTCTGGAGCACACGGCTTCCATTTCTTCCAAAAAAGATCTGGAATACTGATTTGTCTGACCACAATACACTTTACCACTCTGTGATGGACCATCCCAGATGCCTGTGAGCCCAGAGAGGTTGTTGCTGCTTCTAAACATGCTTCACATAAGGCTTTTTTGCACAGTGAAGTTTCAAGTGGCATTAGTGAATGTAATTCTCAACAGTAGTGCTTGACAAAGGTTTGCTAAAGTAATCCCTTGCCCATGTGGTTGTATCAGCTACTGATGAATGATGGTCCTTGATGCAGTGCCGTCTGAGGGATTGGAGATCAAAGGTGTTCAGCTTCGGCTTTGCCTTTTACGTAGAAAGATGATGCTGTGATGCTCATTACAGCAGCCTCTCTTGATTGTTTCACACTAAAGCTTCACCTTTCACACGAAAGCTTCACTTACATGTGTTTCAGAATAGTTGGTAGACCGCCAGACCTTTCTTAAGTTATGATACAAACAAGAAACATACCCCGAGGTAGGGATGCTGGAAAAGCTCCACAAACTCAGCTTGCTACAGGGACCAGTACCTTGCTCAAGGGTACCTCAGAGCTGTCACTAGTAGTTTTCAGTTCAATTCAATTCAATTCAATACAATTAAATTCAAAGAATTTAAAAGGCACAGTGGAGCAGCACACACATATAACAGTTGTAACATTTGACACCACAAATAACACACACTAACAAGCTTTTTTGTTTTGTTTTATCTAAGCTGTCTTTTTATATCTAAGTCCAAAGGAATTGAGCTTCCTAAGGAGGTATTGTCTCTGATGACACTTCCTGAGAATCTCCTCTTTGTTGGAGGAGAATGTCAGCAGGTAGTTGAAGATGGCACCCAGGTATTTATACTCCTCGACTAGCTCCACTGGCTTCCCGTGGATGAAGGTGGTAACTGCTGCAGCCAGGTCCCTCTGCTTGTTGGTGAAGGTCACCACCATCTCCTTGGTTTTGCTGACGTTCAATTCCAGACATGAGGTGTCATACCAGTCCACAAACTCCTGCAGAACCTGACAATGGTTGCGTGAGGGGCCTGACAGCAGAGACAGGAAGACTGTGTCGTCAGCGTACTTCACCAGATGACAGTTGGGCTGTCTGGCTCTGCAGTTATCCGTGTATAGGATGAAGAGCAGAGGAGATTAGAACTGTGTGATTCATGACTCACCCGGGTGAATCATCCGGATCCATTAAATAACTCATGAGTCATGAATCTGAGGTCTCCATTGAATCGAATCCTTTGTGTACATCTTCTAATCAGTATAACATCAATTACTACCATAAACGTTGCATAACTTACAGTTTATTTGCACCACCACACTTAAAAATGAGGTATATCCTACAAGCCTACAATCCTACAAACTTCCTGCAAAGCTGAACCCTCCTAGTGGACTCCTAGTGTCAGTCAGAGCCGAAAATAGTCATGCAGGCGAATCTGAACCGCTCACAGAACGGGTCCTGGCTCCTGAACCGAGAACTGCTCAGAGAAAGGGTCGCGGCTCCTGAACCGAGAACCGCTCAGAGAGTGGGACCCGGCTCCTGAAACGAGAACCCCTCAGAGAGTGGGACCCGACTCCTGAACCGTGAACCGCTCAGAGAACGGGTCCCGTCTCCTGAACCGAGAACCGCTCAGAGAACAGGTCGCGGCTCCTGAACCAAGAACCGCTCAGAGTGGGACCCAGCTCCTGAACTGAGAACCGCTCAGAGAGCGGGTTAACTTCCTCCACAGCCGAGAACATGCAGCCGAATATTTGCATTTTTTTTCAACTGCAGTTCTTATTTGGCATATTTCTTCTTAGGCTATGTCCTAATATGCACAGTTTGCCTTTTTGTTTGAATTGCTGTGTGTTTAAGTTTTTGTATTATTCCTTTTTTTCGTGTGTTTAAATAAATCTTTGTCACCGAGGTCTTATTTTACTCTCTTTTAAAAGACGATTCAAACAGTTGACTCACAGCTGTTTGGCAGTACTGACTCAAGTGACTCAAGTGACTTACAGACCCGGATCAGTTTAGTGAGTGACTCAGAGCTCTAGAGGAGACAGCACGCAGCCTTGGGGTGACCCGGTCGAGGTATAATGGAGGTTAGAGAGAATGTTGTTAACCAGTACTTTCTGTGATCTGTTGGTCAGAAAGTCCAATATCCACAGTATTAACTGGGTGTCCAGATGAAAGTTGGAAGAAAGTTTAGTAGACAGGATGTGGGGCTGCAAAGCGTTAAAAGCTGAGGATAAGTCAGCAAATAAGAGTCTGACTAAAGAGTTAGGTTGCCATGTTGCATGCTGTCTAAGATGAATGATTTTGCATCGTCAACACCTCTGTCTGTGCGATATGCAAATTGAAGCGGGTCCATCTGGGAGATGGTGGTTCTGATGATGTGGTGTTTTACGACCATCTTCATGACTTTCATCACTAGAGAGGTAGGAGCCACAGGCCGAAGATCATTTGGGATTCAAACCCATGACTTTCTTATTGCTGAAAAACATTGCAGTGGAGTCTTGTGTGTTTACATCAACACTGACTGGTGTGTGAATTCTGTGCTGGTCTCTACTGTAGTTACTTCTCACTGCCAGTACATTCTATCACTGTTTACTGCAGACTATTTTATTTGCTGTGGGAATTCACCACAATACATAGTTGTGGTGTACATCCCACCCAGCCTTTATTTACATCCATTCCTGCATTTCAGAGCTCCAGCACAGGGGGTAATTTAGGGCTAAATTAGGTAAAAAAAAATCAAATAAGGACAAAAGAACAGAACACCACAAGGCTACACATGAGGTACAGGAACATCACAAGACAGGACAGGACTAAGGCCAAAAAAATGAGCAACAGTACGATAATTTACAGGACGGCACAACATACAGTGCAGTTGACAGGAGAAGTAACAGTACTAGTGTGAGTGAGTCAGTCCTTGAAACTTTTCAATAAAGATTTGAAATACTTTAAATCAAAGTGAAATTTTAATCTGCTAAACTATGGTAATAATAATATACATTACAAAATCTGTTCCATATGCAAAAATGTAATAGAATAGTATTTCTGTGAGTGGGTGAGTGTCACATCTCGGCTATGCCCTTTTGGGAAGGAGGAGGCACAGGTGTGGATTCCTTTAAGTGCTTTATTTATATACAAAACACAATGGCCAAAACACAAACAAAGCCAAAATCCCAAACAGACACAACCTAAGGTAAAGTGATGGAGAACAGACAACCAGAACTAAGGCAGACAGACTATTTATACAAGTGCATGAACCAATAACAACCCAAACAAAATTATTCTTTAATCCCTGGCCGGCTTCTTTAATCTTCTTTAATCCCTGGCCACTATTGGCCGTCGATTGGGGACGTTACAGAACCCCCCACAACAGTGCCACTCTGGGGCGCCCAAAAGGGCCTCCAAGCCCACACAATGGTGAAGGAGGGATGGAAGCTGGCTAGACAGCCGAGCTTCAGGGAGCGGCTGGCCAGGAAGTGGAGCTTCATGGAGCAACAGGCTAGGCCGCGGAGCCTGATTTGCTCTCTGGTGATGATGCGGAGCAGGAGTTGGCGGCTTGGGCTGCCGTGCGACCCGCACAGGTGGCTGGAGCCGTGGCGCTGCTGTCGGCTGGAGCCTCAGAGCAGACCTTGGCTGGAGCCACTGCGATGCTGCCAGGCGTAGCATTAGCGCTGCTGCCTGGGGTAGCCTTTGCGCTGCTACTGGCCATAGCGCTGGTGCAGGAACGGGCTTTGCTGGTGAAAAGAGCATTTTTCCAACTTACAGTACTGTTGGTGGGCCAGCAACCTCCGAAGAACCGCTCTCACATGTTGAACGTGTTCTTCCAATGTCCTGAAATAGATAAGGATATCATCTAAGTAGGCGTAAGCCCAATGACCCAGCATGTCCTGTATTGTGGAAAACTGGAGCAAAAGTCTAAGCCTGAAACTTTTTCTAAGTAAAAATCAAAGGCAGTCGGGGAAATGCAGCTTGCAGTCTTATTAAAGAATTAAACAGCCTCATGGTCTGGTGGAGGATCCTCTCCCCAGCTAGACCCGAGCTGGGTATTTTATAGGATTAAGAAAGCATTGATCCTTCCAACCTTACAATAAGTTACATTGACATCAGTGTTTGAATATTCAGATCTCCACCTCTTTTCCACTGTCTCCACCTTCCCAAGGTCAAGTATCACTTAATATTCCTCCATCATGAATGTTCATGCTCCTATTTCCTATGGGTGCAAAGACTCCATATGGCATGCTCATGCTCATGTTCATGTTGACTAAATACAATTCTCTCCTGACACACTCATTATCTATCATTAATAGTCACCTAGTACTACAGCAAAAAAATTATGTCAACCCCTGGCTATATTGTTTTACTCCCATTGAACTCCACTTGGTCTTTTCATATATTGTTGCCTGTTCCTGTATGTCCACCAAATTATTCAAAGTAAATATCTACTGTAATTACTTTGAATAATTCATTCAAGATGGCGTCGGTGCGTGGCGACGTGTTGAATGCCACTCTTGTTTGTTTTGTGTATATTGTTTTGTTTTTGCTGTCTATTTTGCAGCCAGTGTTTAGTTTAATCCAGTATGATAGACAAACACTCCTAACAATCGCAGAAACTGTCGGACAGGATGCAAAAACTGGTGTTTTAGACCCTGAGGTGCTATCACTACTCACCCGCAACCACATTGGCCGTTGTGACTCAGCTGGGGGCACCCGGGGGACGCATGAGCAGAGACGGGGCTACCTGCCTGTTCAGCGCGGGACACACAGCGCGCTCTGAGTGAACTCTAATCACCAGCCATGAGAATGCATGTCCGGACAGACTGTTCATTGTCTCTGGGAACTTTAACCGGGCGGATTTTAGGAGTGTGTACCCAAAATACCACCTCTTGCCCCACTTGGGGAGCCAACACGCTCGACCACTGCTACACAGAACATTGGGAGGCATACCGCTCTCTGCCCTGCGCGCAACTGGGTGCCTCAGATCACAGCACGGTGCTGTTGCTGCCTGCTTACAAGTAGAAACTAAAGCGCAAGGAGCCGGTGACATGCACTGTGAGGCAGAGGAGAAGCTTCAGGGCTGCTTTTATTGTGTGGACTGGTACATGTTCAGCGATTCATCCCCTGACCTGGACAATTACACCGCTGTGGTCACTGATTTCATACATTCCCACTACAACTGTGTCCCACTAAAATGCATTCCCCAACCAGAAACCCTGGGTCAACGCTGATATCCGGCATAAGCTCCGCAAGCGCACGCATGCTTTCCAGTCCGAAGACATGGACCTGTACAAGAAATGCAGATACGATCTCCAGAAAGCCATCAGGAGCGCAAAACGGGAGTACAGAAGTAAAGTTTAGTTGTACAAGTGATGCACGTCAGATGTGGAGGGCGATTCAGATGCTGACGGACTACAAACCACAACCACACACAATTTGCATGCTGTCACAACAGATCCACTGAAGACGCCATCTCACACACCATTCACACCACCCTGGTTCACCTGGACAATAAGAACTGCTATGCCAGACTGTTGTTTGTGGATTTCAGCTTCGCATTTAACACGGTTATCCCCTCCAAGCTGATCAAACAGTTACTGCACTGCTATGTCTTTTTTTTGTCTCTTATGTCTTTATGTTCTGCCTGCAAAGAGGGTATTCAAGTAAGCATTTCATTGTGCTCTGCACACTGTACTTTGTACATATGATAATAATAAACTTCAATAAACTTCTTGCTTGGGTTAACACAAACCTGCTATTTTCAATTAGCTCTATAAACCTATGACTAGAGTAAATAATCACTGGTTACCCCATTGTTAAGCCAGAAGCTTTTACATAGGCATAATGTACTGTCGCTAAACCCTGATAGCATAATGGCCATCCCTGGGCCACTCCATATAACTATAATATGGTATGGGTTGTTTTTTCCTCTCATTGCATGTTTCCTGCATCAGTACTGCCGATGTATATTTATCACAACGGTTAGCAACATACAAATGAAACGGCTTTTCATAATCAGGTGTTGCTAATACTGGTGCTATCTGCATTTCCTGTTTTAAAATGCCCTATGTGATGCCATCAAATTTAATTTCGCATTTAAAGTTCTTGCCCCTGCTTCTGTGCAGTTTTTGTTGCCTAGTCTTCAATCCATCCTGCACTAAAGCCTGTCATTCCCAAAAAGGACATCATCTGTTCTACTGTCATTGGCTGTGGTGCTTCCAGCTGATAGGGTGCTAATGCTTTAGTTCTATGCACCACCAGTCTTCCTACGTACTCTACCTGTGGTTTGCAGTGTTGTAATTTTACCTGTGAGACTTTATGTTCCCCCTCTGCTAATTTCTCGAGAATATTAATGGAGTCCTCATGGTATTGTTCTATTGTCAGGGAACATAGAATTAAAGCAACATACTGTAATATTGTGCTGTTTAGATCTAATTCCTCTAGATCCTGTCTCAGGACCTGATTAAATATGTGAGGAGAATTTAATACCTCCTTGAGGGAGCCTTGTATAGCTATATTGTGTCCCTCTATATGTGAAACAATTTCCCTTCTTTGAAATGCAAAGGAACACCTTGCACTTGGTGCACATCACATAGGTTTTGCTGTTGCACCCAGACCTCCACCACCTTGAAGCATGTGGATTGTCCTGCATCTCTGGGAGAATACAAAGTTAAGGTGTACATTGTAGTCTTGCTCCACAGTGGATGGCGACTGGACGTTTTGCTTGCTCTCCTGACTCCTCTGCCTCAGCCTCTGCTTGCCATGCCTGAATTTCATCCTCAGAGCTCTCTGAACCCTCTGCCTCAAACACTGCATCTTGATCTTCCTCATCAAACAACTTGATATCTGTTTCCATCAACAATTTGCAGTAATATTCTCTCTACCTCTGACAGTGAATCCCTTTCTTCTCATTTGGCCCTCTGTCCTCCTGATCCACTGCCTCCAGGCACATGTAGGACTGGAATGGGAGAAGCTGTAAACTGCAATGATTGCTGAACTCAGTTCCCCTGCTGACCTGCAGGTGGTGCAGGATTTGATGTGACTGACATCTGCGGCAGTGGCTCTTGCTCTGTCACTGTGGCTTGAAGTTTCTCTTTTTCTTTAGTCTTTGGGTCCGCCTTTCTATGTTTGTCCACAGTACGCAGCATGTGAGCCACAAATTCATCAAAAGTCGTGTCAGTCAGTCCCACCATGTTTTCTAACTTGCTCTTTGCTTTTACGTCTCCCAGGGCTAGGAGACGCCCAAGTGCCTTTTCTTCAAACTCCAGTATTCACTTCTGAGCCCCTTTATGCATTGCCCAGTCTCTCCAGATCTTGGGTTTGCCACAGTACATACACCTTTATCAGTATTAGTGCTTGCACTGAAGGATACGTGTTCCCTGACCTTAATGTTCTCCCTTCACCTGTGCATTCTTCCTCCTCATCTAAAGTTTCTTCTTCCTATCTCCATATTCTCCTTACACATTTTCTCTACAGGCATTTTAACCCACATTTGCAATTTAGTAGTTTTTGCGTAAAAAATTTTCACCATTGTCATTTTTATCTTATTATTCATTTTTATCTTATAAGTCAAGTCAAGTCAAGTCAAGTCAAGTAGGTTTTTATTGTCTTTTCTACCATATACTCAGTACATAGTAAAGACGAAACAGCGTTCCTCCAGGACCATGGTGCAACACGAGCAGAACAGAACAGAACACAAGTGCAAACAGGACAGAACACAAGAGCAACAATACAACTAAACAAGACAAGACAA
>JBBPCY010000001.1:39381261-39392000 GCA_037974405.1 Brachyalestes nurse
AAACAGAAGGTAAAAAAAATCGGATATAGGCAACAAATCAGAATTGAGCATCAAGACCTGCAGTGTAAACGAGGCCAAAGATACACTGACTGCTTGCCCTGATGCTGACTGTCGGATAACACGCTTAGCTACTTTAACCACCTTGACTGTCCCCTCAGAAGTAATCATTAATGACAGCAAGTGATAGCTTTGATCATGTGATGCCGGTTCAGCATCTGTTACAAAACTACCACGGCACACATCACAGGACAACTTTCTCAAAATTTGTCGAATTACAAACCCTGGTAAGCTGAACAATTGTTTTGATTATATTTGGCCAGGATAAAATCCCGTATTATAGTGCTTACGTTTAGCCAAAATGTTGTTTGGAGGCTGTCTTGAACATGGGGATGCATAGCTTTGCTAGTTTAGCTAAGGTTAAGATTTATAATGAGGTGGATTTCTTTAGGAAATCAGAGTTTGAGAAAAGTTAACTAAAGAGCCAACAAAAACCTTAATAGTAAGTGCCTATATTTAGCCAAAACATTGTTTGGATGTTGACTTGAACACAGGAATGCATAGCTTCACTAGCTTAGCATGGCTTAGCTAATGTTGAGGTTTATAAAACAGGATTTTAAAATGGCCAAATATATTCAAAATGATTTAGCTTTACTTGAAATGTAATCCCTCGGGATCTGGTTTGGAGCATACAGCCCCAAGCAGAACATGTGTGAGGGATCTTTATCCACTACTTCAGTCCACAGCAGAGCTTCTCGCAATATGGCGGCGATGTTGATCTACGATGCAGCTGGTCATACAGCATCTAGTAATATTCTATATTTGTGATCAGTCTAGTATGTCTGCATAGAATAGAACATGCAGTAATAAACAGCTAAATAAAATAAAGAATAACATGAAATACATTAATTTATGTTAAATCTCAGGTTTTAAGATTCTCTGCCACATGAAACATATAACTTAATAAAAAATAACATACACGCAAATGGCCAGTTAGTTCAATGTTAAATTCAGGACTATTCAAAGATCCAATCTCTGATTGTATAAATAATATTTATAAACACTTGCAGTGAAACGTGTTGTCTCTGTAGCGACTGCTCTCTCTCTCTCTCTTTCTCTATCATTTGAAAACAACCTTTTTTAAAAGATAGTTTAAACAAGGGAGCAATGCCTGTCAGTACCTGATCCGTGCCGGCTGCTTGATTCGGTTCCGCGCATGCGCAGACGCCATCTTGATCGGTCCTCAGATAAACCTATATTAGCCGGGGTTGACATATTTTTTTTTGCTGTAGTACTGTAATGAGTACCTACATTAATGAATTGGTACGCCTCCAAAATTCAAAATTTTCACCTTACCATGGGCGCAAACACCCGCCCCCCGGTCGCGCATGCGCATAGATACATACGCTTTCTTTTAATACTGCCAAATGGTGCTGAACGTGCAAACTGACTTTTAACCAAAATTACATTACCGGTCTAGTCACCCACAGGGATTATGTGACTCCAAAAATTAATTAAATCAACATTCTAATATGATTTGTGTGTCTGCTTTCTCGCCACTAACTGGTCGAAATGAGGAAGGCACACTGGCAGAGTCACTCGAGATTTTTCCTCACAGCATGACAGACAGAATCTCCAAAAGTTTATCCTGGACCACTGGGGCAGATCTCTCCTCTGGACTGGAGAACGGTTTCTCGTGGCGGGGCGGGCCGTGAAGTCGAGGGGACGGGGCGGGGCACGCAGAGACAGAAGCGCTGATATAAGACCTGCTCTGCTCTGACTAAATTTTGATTGGTGCAGAAGCGAGGCTCCGCTGACCGGCTGGAATCATATTTTAAAACGTCATTATTATTTTTCTTTTTAAGGTTTTCCTTTCCTGAGTGGTGGTACCTAGAGATCCAGTATGAAGTTACTCAAATTAGGTACGCATTTGCGCAGTGAAGACTGAAAACTGGTGCGCATTTGTCTACCACAGACGCCAATCCTTGCTTGCGTACCACTTATGTCAATCCCTGTTTATAACCATAATAATCTCCATAATAATTCTCTGATTATGCATATTATTTGTCTGTTTCTTATCATTATCAGTGTTATAAACTGACTATAAACAGTATGAACTGTATAATCTGAAAGGGAGCATTTTTCAGCAGGGTAGCATGAATCAATAGACTCTGCTGTCCATTTGTGCTATGGCAGCATTTTTCGACAAGGCAGCATGAATCATCATGCTGCTGATTTTTTATTTGGAACATGGAGTGTCCCTGTTAAAGTGAGGTGAAGCGATCAAGCACAGAAATACGAACTTTCAAAATAAGAGTAATTAAAAAAACTGCATTAACACTTAATTGTTGGCATTAAGTAAATAATGCATTAATGTGATAATGCGTTAACGTGCCCAGCACTAATACTAACAAATGAAATGAAACAAAAAACAAATGAAAAGTTGACCAGACAAAACATGAAGTATCTAAAAAAAAGCATTAATATACCGCTCACACATGAAGTATCTAAAAAAAGTATGAATAGACCACTGAATATTGTGTATGTGTATATACCTATTGCGAATGTTCTTTCATCATTTGACCATTTGGACAAACAAAAAGTTTTGGTCAAACCAGTCTTTCACTCACTCATTTTTAAATGTACAGCCATATGAAAAGATGCAAATGAACACTCCTGTTCTGATGATGTTTGGCTGATTTTCTGAGTGACATATCTCCATATTTTCTACAAAGAACACAGTTCTGCACTATTTATTGCAGAATTGCTGTTTATTTGTTGAATTTAATACACATACCTAAAGGTGCAAGAGACAGGCCTATTTTACATATTATGTTTTATTTGATAACTTGTTAAACCTGAAATCAAAACTGTACACTGAAATTAGTATAGTAGTTAAGTAGGTTCCCTGAAAAGGATCTGTACATATTTTCATTTAGACTATCAACCAAGTAATTTTGCATATGAGTGTATATCACAATCACTGCATTTAGTAATAATGTAATAGTATATAATTGTGATATGTCCATGCAGCTGTAACGAAAACTCTAAACTACTTCTCTAATACCCCTCCAAATACTTACCCCATTCCCTGAGAGAATTATGAACATCTCCTTTTGGGAATAGTTAATTTAGGATTTTTTAAAATCCTTTTTTGCTCTTCAGATATACATTACAATTTTTGCACTATATTGTTTAGGCCTAGTTCAAATCATAGGGCATGTGAACTTTGCTCTGACAGAAATGCTCTGACAGAAACATGGCCTCATTTGTTTGTTTTCTGTGAGCCTTGGTATTAGGTATAGTTGGTAGTAAGAAAAAAAAAAGTGCAATGATTGACTGATTAACACTTGGCCACAATGTTTAAGTGATTAAGATGAAGCTGCAGGGCTGGACCCCTTCCTAGCAAAGATGTACTATAAACAGTAAGGTTGCATCAGGTCAAAGTATGCACTGTAGGCCTGCATGGATGTGACAGAAGATGAATGGGACTGATTGTGATTGCTCATCACACTCATGCAGACTTCATAAACCTTTATCTGATTTTTGAGATACAGAAGTGTGTTTTAAGCAAAGAGTAAAAAGTCCTTATGAATCCTTTGACAGCAGATGAAGTAACTCCTGACAAAAACTGAGTGTGTGTCAGGACTGAATTTACTGGCTTGTATGTGTGTGTGTGTGTGTTGCCCTCTCTCATCACTCTGAGGGCTGAGGGTTCACTAAGGGGTGGAGCTTTTCTTACTTCCAGGCATGGCATTAGGGCTATCAGTGACCTGTCTGTTTCCCCACAGAATCTTTTTTAACAGCGCACTGAAAACAAACAGAGGGTGCGAGACAGAGGGAATGAGAGGGAGAAATGTAGAGGGAGCACTGTCAGCACCAGGTCTCCACAAGCTCCTTCACGTCACTGGACTGAGGTAGTACCTTTTACCCTCCAAGAGCTTTACTGTCTTTCTGTTTCTCTTTACTGCTCAGTCATGTATCTACTCAGATGTTGGCTTGTTTCTTATTGAACGTGTGTGAATGATCTGAATGTATTATTGAATGGTATGTGTCGGTAGGCGACAGCATTACTGTGCATTATGGAGAACCTGAAAAGACAAGAGTTGAGCGCAGATCCCGCCTGAGAGGCGCCTCTATTCAACCTCTGAACCCCCGAACGAATGATTATGTTTGCTTCCTCACTCCTCTTTGGCTAATTAACACAACTCAAGACTGACTTTTTCCTGTTGCTCTTATGGCACAGATTTAAAAAAGCAAGAGCAAAAGAAAGAGGAACAAGCCCCCCCCTTCTCGTTTTTCATTTTTATTTTTTTGCCCCTCTTAAAATGCCACATATTGCATTGCTTTGCTGAAATCTAATTTGGGAGAAAAATGGCAACCCAGCTGTTCTTTTGACAGCGAATCACCAAAACATGGGTTCTTTCAGCTCAACACCCATCCAGCAGTCCACCCTCATCTGCACATCAATGGAGCCCTTCTCTTGTCTTGAAGGCTGTAATTAAAGTAGTGCACAGAGCTGTGGGTAATTTATCATCCCTTTCCTGGTTCTCTCTCTCCCTCACCCTCTCAACCATACCCCCCCTCCCCCCCCCCCCCCCGCTGATGAAATCTGGTATCAGGGAAATGGTTACACACACCAGCCATAATGCAGCCCTGCTTTTGTGTTCCTCCCCGGAAGGCTTTGGATGCACATCGTTTTAAAAAAATTATTATGCAAACAAAGAGGGTTAATTGTCCACATATTTGTAAATGAATTATGTCTGGGGGTTGGTATTTGAAAAAAAAACATCACATTGTTTCATAGCAACCACCTCTGGCAGGAAGAAGGGCCGCATTGCGACTGGTGTTGGGGGGAGGTCGTTGGCTTGCGATTGGACAAACTTCAGAGGGAAAAAGAACAAGGGATTTTGCCTGTGGGTTGGCGCTATAAGGAGATGGTCTCCTACATGGGGACCTGAACTGTAACAACATTATGCTGGAATGCGAGATGAAGAATGAGGGAAATTGCTCTGGACAGGAGATTGCTACCCACGTTAGATGGATAGCTGCGCATACAGCCATGAGATACACAGCAGCATTTCTCTGAAACAGCTGGAAATTATATACCATTTTTGTGAAGAAGCATGGACTAGGCCAGAGTATGGTGAAAGCATTTATCCAAGTTCTTTGTCTAATGGGTTTAGCTAGTCAATTAGCTGCTCATGTTAGCACCTGCACATTCCCTAAAGGAAAGGGAGTGAAATACTCACTAAGGGCAGCCTTCACCTAATTTCATCTTTAATTTACATATTGGCAAGATGTTTAGCTCATACATCCAGTGATGGAACTAATTGCGACTGCAGGGGGTTTCAGTGCAGGAATGGGAGCTTTCTTAATTTGCTTAGTTGATGGCAAAGTATAGAAAGACTGAAACTTAGAGGTATTCACTGCAGCAAAAGAGATATGTTAAGGAACAGTTGCACACATAACAAGAGTAATCTGTTTCTATCAAACTGATGATGAATTGATGAACATGCCATAGCCCAAAATGGACAAATAAAATTTTGACTACCTTGTACATACTCTCACTGGTCATTTTACTGGGAACACATTTCATTTAGTTTCACTTTGTAGGTTGACAGTCACCAACTGTACTTATTTGTTGCTGCACGATTTGTCATCCTCTGTATCCCATCCATTGGCGTAAAGGCACCACCATAGGACCACTACTAACCAGAGAGTATTAGGTTGTGGACTGTTCTCAGCACAGTAAAAGCATCATCTTACTAGTCTTTCGTGCTTGTATGAGGTGTTTAGTAGAGAAGCATTGTGGGAATTTTTTAAAGGAACAGTTCTGTGTTCCTTTACATCATTGATTTATATAATTTCCCATTTACCCCAGATGTAATTGATCGGCCAAGTCATGCTTGGTTTCTAAATTTTGTTTCTGTAGTTTAGCACAGGACTAGGCTAGGCTAATGTATCTAACACGTTTGTTGTCCGTAAAAATTCTTCACCACAGTTCCTCTCAACCTACTTAAACTGCACCCAACTCTTCATTAAGTTGGCACAGACCTGCCAGTGTGGTTTATATGATTTAGAAGTCTGACTGACTGTAAGCTATAAAAGTGAACAGAAATTCATTGTGTAGCCAAATGCTGAAGGCATCCTTAGGCAACAGGGTTTGTATTAACAAACCACCTTAAAAGCAGGAGTGCTGATTTAGAATTTTTTGAAAACAAATTCTTTACACATTGTATGCTCTGAACCATATCTAAACAGCACAAATAAATTGAATGCACTGTGGATTATATCAGCTACTTTTACTTTGTTAATCCATTCATGATGAATTAATTGAGAAGGAAAGACACTCTGCAATGATTTAGTTGTTTAATAGAATCATGTCAATAGTAAGGCTATTTTTACTCGTTCCATTTATTTGACACCAAATTTGATTTCATGATGGCTAACCAGTTATAACAGTATTAAATTGGAAGAAGAATGATAAGAAGAATGATTCACGTGGTTGTGATGATTTACAAAATGTCACGACGCCCCCATTCTCCAGAATGAGGGCCAGAACACAAGAAGGCATCCATTAATTGTTTTCTTACATTTGTCAAAAACACAAAGTAAATGGGCACGAGAACCCAAACTGAAATCTTCAACAGAGTAAAGCTTATAACTACCCAAAGATGCCAGTGGACCGACACCTACTGTTGGTCCATGGGAAACTTAAATACCAAAACACTAAACCCATCACCAAATAGAAAAACACAATCACTCAACAGAAACACAAAGCAGCTGAAACTAAGACATTAACAAAACACAACAGCCGGCCGTTTCTCCCAGACTCACATCCTGGCCAGCTCTCCGCACAGCCAGGGTGGCTCGGTGGGTCTCAGGCGACGCTCCCCTTTGTAAGTCCCCACACATGCACACAGTCCCACTGTGGAGCCCCGTACTGTCCTCTGGAGCAAGGCCTCCTCCCGGGAGCCCCTCGGCAGGGAGGCCCCTTTGGGGAGCCTCTCATTGTCCATGCTAAGCCCTTTCTCCTTAGCCCTGTAACGTCCTTGGGGGCGAAGCCCCTTCTCTTGAGCCCTGTAACGTCCTTGGGGGCGAAACCCCCTTCTCTTGAGCCCTGTAACGTCTTTGGGGGCGAAGCCCCTTCTCTTGAGCCCTGTACTGTCCATAGGGGCCGAGCCCCTTTTGAGCCCCTTACTGACCACGGGGGCAGGGCCCCTTGTTCGGAGCTCTGTGGCGTCCTCCTGGATGGAGCCTTCTCCGGGAAGTCCCTCTACAGCGAGCCCCTCTTTGCATTTCTGGATAGAAACGCCTCTGGGAGGCTCTTGGGTCTTCTCCCAGACCGGGCTCCACTCCTGGTGCTCCTTATTGTGGGCAGTTCCCTGGCCTCCAGGCCCCTGGTCATGGTGGGAGCACCCTTGGAGCCCTCACTGACCCTACTACCCTTAGGTGGAGGCCCTCCACCCAGGTTGGGCCTCTAAGCCCCTGGCTAGCCCCAGATAGCCCCTCTTGAGCCCTAGAGGCTACCTGGCTAATGGGCTCGGCTACACGGCTAGCTGGCTCGGCTACACGGCTAACTGCCTCGGCTACACGGCTAACTGCCTTGGCTACACGGCTAACTGCCTCGGCTACATGGCTAACTGCCTCGGCTCGGCTACACGGCTAACTGGCAGCAATGGTGGGGGTAACCACTCTTGGTCCAGAGGCAAGTGTCCTACCCACTAGGCCACCACCACCCTCATTTGCTCTGAGGAACAATGTCTGTCTGAAGTCTATGGTGTGACGCTGTGGTCTGAGGATGTCCTAAAATGTAGACTGTATTGGCAGAGTTCTCTCTACCCAGCAGTGACGCTGAGGTTTTTAAAACCCTACCAGTGCTGTAGACACATGCCACTAGACCACTACCACATTTGTTTGTCTCACTACTGCGCTGAGAATAGCCCACCAACCAAGTAATATTTGGTCAGTGGATTTAGTATGGTAGTCCTATGCCACTGATAGACAGGGTAGAGAGGAATAATGAATTGTGTCAGTAACTGTACATTAGAAAGTGCACGTAAATAAAAGGTGTATAAGATCAAGTGGAGCTGGACATCTCCTTATGTTTTATCTGAGTAATATAGTTTAAATGACTACATAGTATATGGCTGTTATGAAGCATTCATGTGCACAGATGTAGCACATTTAAGGACACTATGCACTATTACCTTGCACACTATTACCTTTTTCTGAACTCGCTAGGCTGCTCTTGTTTTTCTGAGCCTTAGCTTTATTTAGTTCATTGTTTGTTATCCTGTATATCTAAGCTTTGCTGTGGATTATATGATTAACTGTTCAGCTTGTCTTTGCAGCTGAGAAAGGCTTGGATAAGAAGACAATGTAAGCAGCCTTGGTCCCCCCTCCCTCTTCCAGAGCTGAACTCATCCACTGTATAAGGAAGAACACTGGTGGCTTTTTAAATAATATTTATTGATATGTAAATGATTGGCAGTTTTTTACTCAAAAAATGATTACTTAAAGGGGACATATTATGCAAAACTCACTTTTTGCATCGTTTTGTATTTCCATTTGGGTCTCTACTGCCCCTATAAACACTCCAAGCGCAAAAAAACACATTCATCCGTTTTCTGTGAATCAATAGAAAGATTTTGGTGTCAGAATCATTTGCTCCTGCCAGCCCTTTAGACGGCTACCCCATTGTGATGTAATAGTGGGAAAATTTGCATAGATCCACCCCTCATGTGTCGAGCCCCCATCCATTTGATTAGTTAAAGATCTGCCATTTTTGTCTGCTAGTATTTACGAGCACACATAAGACGCCGGATGCTCTTGAGCGCTATGGCTACAGGCAAAGGCACCACGTGAACTTCGTCTGACGGGGGTAACTTCGTCTGATGGGGGTATCACAAAGCTAAGGTTAGCTCAATATTTTTTTTTCGTTCCACCTTAAATACTGCTCTCCAGGCTGCAATATTGCTATTTCTCCTGTAGAGATTTGCATTCAGAATTATGTTACCTTTTTATATGGACTGTTTCAGAAATTTATGTAGAGAAATAAAAATGTTTTTAATCTTTACATGGCAATGATCTCTTTCCAAAAAAAGGCAACATAATTCTGAATGTAAACCTCAGGAAATTGTCCCCTCTACAGGCTAAAAGGCGACGTTGCAGCCTGGATAACAGGATTTAAGGTGGAACGAAAAACTTGAGTACGGAGCTGTGAATAAGCAGCTAGCTTCAGCATCATGGGGGGATCTGTACCTACTGTCAAGTCAGCAGATGAGGGAGATTACTTTCAAATAATGACTTTTGTGTTTCTATCGCAGTTAAGTATGAACTAGCTTGTTCATTTTGTTTCGTAAGCATGGGATGGGTGGGGCGTTGCCAGCAACAGCTTATTTGTATAAAAGTGACAGAGCCCTTAAACGGCTCGTTTTGAAAGGGACTGAAATGGTCAAGAATAAAGCTGGTGAGATCTCTTTATGTGAGAGTGATTTTGTGCAAAGAACTTCATGAACATGTTTTGTATAGCTTATAGACATATTATAACTAAAGTGAGTTTTGCATAATGTGTCCCCTTTAATTTGGCTATAAGTATATGTATTATTTGAATTCTGTCTTATCTGTGTTTGATAAATAACATGATGTGAGTAAGTATTTAAATGCTGCTGTCTGTCACATCCTGGTCATGCTGGCTCAGGTAAGAGGCACACACGCAGACGCCTCACATGACTTCGTCTCACTTTATTTCACTTTAGAACATAAATAGGCACGATGGCCGAAAAACCCAGAACTAAAACAAAGTCTGAGGTTTCTAAAACGCAGAGCAGAACAAGGATGAGGGTGAGTGGAGAAAGAACAGAGAAACAAACAAGGCTTTTAAATCGAACACAAACGCAAAACAGGTGATAACATAAAGTGCTTTAAACTAAAGGCCAGCCTGGCCTAGTTAGACCACCCCCAGTCAACCTAAAAGTCCCAATACTATAGCAGCCTCTGGCTGCTGACTGGGGGTGTGACACTGCTACACCTGTGCCAGAATGTATGACTGAATGTATAGTGATATAGATTCCTCTAACATACAGTGTAGCACATTATTTGATTCATTTTACTTACATATTTATTTATAATTTTACAATGCCAATATGGCCTTCTAAAGGACAAATATTATTAGACATGTTGTCAGTTTAGCTATCATGTGTTCATTTATCACACACAAAGAGCGTTTGTTTTGAAACTATTCATACTTTATAATCCATATTTTTCTAAAGTCTGAAGTCTGAGCCTATTACTCAGATGTTAATCCTAAAGGGCCCCTATCATGGAAAAACCATCTTGTCCCCATTATATGTCCGTATCCAGGGTGTCCGCAGAGTTTTAAAAAGTAGTAAAAGTTGATAAATCAAAATGGCCAAAATGTAAGGCCATTAAAAGTGCTACATTTGGTTTTAGAGGTATTATTTTAAAAAAAAAATAGGTATTATTTTTTCAGACTATGAGGTTACCTATTTTGCATTAGTTTGTTTAAACGTCGGCTTTAGCGTATCCGGGCACATATTCAAATATCCTTGTCTCAATCCTGAAGTCAACATCAGTGAGTCTGTAAATTTATTCTGTTGTATAGTGTTATATATGTCAAAATCTGTGTAAATGTTAGAAGTAACAGTACAGAAAGGTCACGGTTCGGTTCACACTATAGTTCTGACATCACGGTTCGGTACGGTTCACGATACAGC
>JBBPCY010000001.1:39407053-39417329 GCA_037974405.1 Brachyalestes nurse
TAATATTGTGTAATCTGTCTAAAAATGTAAGAATGAGGTCAGTGTTGTAAGGACCCAAGTTGGCATGGCGGTGGAGGCCCCATTCTGTGTAATGGCAGCACAAAGGGTAATGTTACCCCCCAAATTGCCCTGGTACATTGACAATAGCCCTGTGGCCAATGATGTTTCTTCCCCTTCTTCTCACTGTTGTCAGATTAAATCCAGCTTCATCAATGTATATAAACTTTCACCCTATCTGAATTTCTTTCAAATGGCACTTTATACAGTTGTTTCATCACAACTTGATGTTTTTTAAGGATACGGCCTATTGTTGGACATTATTGAGAATTTGGTGATCATTGACAATATGGGCTTGAATTTCTCAAAGTCTCATTGCATTATTGGCCAAAACGAGGTTTATGATCTCTCTTTCTTGCTCCTGTGTGAATATAGGGCCCCTCCCTCCTTGGTGTTCTTGATGTTCAATCCTATGTTGGCCAAACAAAATACATGTAGCTTACTGTAAAATGATACATGAATACATACCAAAACGGTTGGTATAGTACATGCAGTAAGCTATGGATTTTCTGTTGACAGAAAACCTGTGCTCTTGACGAAATGTCCGAACTATTGATGCCACCATGTACTCTCAGTCCAGCCTCCCTCAGTGTTAGTCCGTGGTTTATTACATAGTCCACAATTGTAGCACGAATTTCGTTACACAGATTTGTTTGTCTTCTTTGTGCATGTCCTACCCCTCCTCTAGGTCTTCCTCTTCACCTACCTTGGCCTCTTCCTCCACCTTGTTCTCTTCGGATTCCCCCTCTCATCCATACTCTTCCTCTTCTTCTGACACTGTCCATTTTTGTTAAAGACAAAATGGCCTGTTACCTTTTTATAGTGCTTAAGCCTGATTGGTGTGTCTACAATTAAGCACCAGTGTGTGTGCACACCTGGTGGCTATGGTTAACCAATTGGTTCATGGGGTGTGTTCATTTAAAAGCCTTTGCTTTAAAATTGCAAGGAAATGACATCATGATAAATTTCGGTGTCAAATGAGTTTAAGTCTTGTTATGGGTTTCAGCCGCCGGTGTACTCAGGAGTAAGTGTTTATGTTTTGTGATTGGCTTTTGGGGTTTTCCTTGTGTATTTAAGGTGTTTGTGTTTCTGTTTTCTTTGTGGGTCAACCAACACCGTTGCTAACACATTCTCTTTGTGTTTCTTCTGGCTCCTTGAGTATCTGTAGTTTTTGAGTCTGGCTATCATGCCAGGTTATGTTTTGGGAAATAAAGACATGGAGCATGTTACTTCTTGCTGGTGCGTGTATGCTTGCCCTTGGCGCAAAGAGAAGGGAGCACGACATGACAGCAAACAAATAAGTAGATTTTAATTGAATGATTTAGATTTTTGTTGATGGGAGTTCTGCCTGTTAGATCTTTCAGGGACTAACAATTCACCCAGGAGGTTATTTTGTTGACTGATTTTTTTAATGATAGGCCTATTTATGTATTAAAACTGCATAAGCTTGTATGGACTTTACATTTTAGTTTATACCTGATTAAGCTCTGATGGTAATCTATGAGGCAAACACATTAACAAGCTACTTAACGTCTGTCCACGCTTTTACAACAAATCAAAGTGGATTACAACAGGAGATCTGATGCATGAGTTATGACAGCTCATTTCATGACCCCCATGACTGTTGCCAACTATTGCTCAAGATAGTATTTTCAGCATTTCTACACTATTGCCCCCCTCTGTTTATTTATTTATTTATTCTGCCTTCCATGGGCTGGCATGTCAAGAAAAGCACCAGGACGACCACAGTGTCCTACTTTTGGAAGACAATGTCTTGAGCTTGCAGAGGAGGCCTTTGCTGGCCGTGGTGCTATATGCATTCATCTATGTGACTGGGGCCAGAGTTTAATAGGTCATCACCAGAAGGAGATGTGTTGTGACGAGGATACAAGTTCTGAAAGGTCAGAGGAAAGAGAGCCTGGCAGGACAACCCCACCTTGCCGCTCCTTCTTTCCTCAGCAAACCCCCTGAACAACAGCCAGCCCCCCCTTTCTGAGAGCATACGGATTCAAGTCACAAGACAATTCTTGTTCTCTCATTGCCTGGTTATTTTTTACTGATGGGACTTATATTAACTTAGTAAGACACCTCGGGCCTTGCATGTATTAATTAAAATTGTAGTTTAGAGTAAAAAAGAGAAGAGTAATGTAAGGTACATAATTTGAATGACCTACATTTCAATTGTCCTGACTCTTTGAAGGTTTATTTTTCTTTGTCTCAGTATTACCACAAACATTGCTCAAACAATGATCGAGAAAGAAATAGACAAAGCCAGGGTAAATATCACTCTGTAGATACAAAAGTAATTTTGGAATCACATGTCAGTTCTGTCTGATTACACTAATCATTTAAATTCCATGATGTCTGGGCCTTAAATTAATGTTATATGAGCTGTAGTTTTCACTGTAGTCTTCACTATTTGGAAACACAGTTGGACACACATTTCAGAGCAGAATGAATGTCACAAACTCTTCAGTGCTTCCAAACAATGGCAAGTCATCAGTTTTCCTTTATTTTGATGTGCATTTTCACAGGATGAGCATAGTCTGAGCCATCATGCCAGATGCCAGACTAGACAGAGAGGGAGAGAGAGAGAGAGAGAGAGAGAGAGAGAGAAAGAGAGAGAGAGAGAGAACCCACATATACCCAGACCATATGTGGGTTAGTTCCAAGACAGTGTGTATGATTCATGGACGTTAATATAAGTTAGAAAATCAACAAACACCATCTAAGGAAGAATGGAGGGAAAATAAAAATGTAATTGTGTACAATATTATCTATGTTTTGTCTAATCTAACAATGACACGCTTAGTAAAATTTTTGAGACTGAAGATGGTTACCATAAATGTATGCATGTTCGGTTCAAATGAAGCCAGATTCACCAAGGCCCTAAATTTGGCTTCTTTCATGTTCACCTTTCTCTGACCTGGGCTGTTGTAACCAGTGCTTTAAGTCACAATATTGGTGTTGTCAGTAAAAAAAAAATTAAAAAAGAAATATAAATTGTTGAAATAAAAAAATTTAATTATTCTGCTTTGAAACTTGTCTCAATGCAAACCTGCAAAGCCAAAAACCAATTAAGACCTCCTAGGTCTCTTACATTTTCAAGTTCAGGGTTTGGCCCACATTTAACACTTGACTTACATTCTGCCACAAATGATGGCACAAAATGCCAGTCGCCTTAAACAAGACAGACTAGCCCAACAATCCTCCAATGCCTGGAGGATTTATCCACATCAAAATATACACTCTTAAAATCCAGTATCTAAACATGACTGCATGCATCAAAGTATATGATATATGGAACATAGACTACTTATGAAAAATTAATTAGGAAAATACATCCTAACCATTTCTTGAGGCCAGTGCAAGAGCTTTCAAGAGTACCTTGCAATACAGAGCTGAGTAATATAATCTATCTACATTAGGACAAGCATTAGCACATAACACTTGCTGAAGCTAAATTAAGATGTACTATAAAAATGTTTGATTGAATTTGTGGCTCTAGGAGTAGCATGACCTCAAAGTTCTTTGGGATGGGCTAGTGTGAATAACTGACAAGCAAAAGGCCACTTGAGAGCATTATAACAGAATTCATTCTGAAACGTCAGCATGACAGACCTCATTTTGGAATAGTATTATGAGATTATTCTAGAACAGCACCATGACCTGCACATGACCAGAATTATGACCTGCACACTGCTGACAAAATATCTTGCATGACAAAAAAAGCTAAAATGTTAACAAACCTGTTTTTGTTCATTAAACATCTTGTACCTTTCATGGCAGTAATAAAAAGCAAAAGGTCTATGAAATCCAAAATGAGGTCTGAATTCAGAAGATTAATGGCTGACATCCTGTTCATAAAAGCACATTCCAACCAGTCAATGGTCTGCAAGAGATTTAACATATTGTGATGAAATTAATCAAAAGTGCAATAATGTACTAAGTACTGCAAAACAGTCATGTAATGAGAAATTCAACAAATAACAAAACTTAACAAAACTTTCTTTCTTGCCCACTTTCTTTGATTTTGACCGATCTGGTAACAAGGTTATGGTCTGTACATCAGGTGGAATCAGAGCAAGCAAATAGGAAAGAAAGCTTCATTCCACTATCTGGATGCTGCTTGAGTCATGTCTCTCCCAGTGTTGCCAGATCCCTCGAGAAAAATAAGCAACTAGGATTGACTGTCCCCCATGGCACTGGGGGAATTCGGGCTGAGATTAAAACTTTTGTGCCTTCCTAAGCTACTGCCTAGTTCTTCAAATGTATGTCCTGGCGTTACAGTTGGAATTCTTGTAATGACATTACAGTTACTTAAGAAAACTATATTGTTTGCATTACTCAGACTCATTAGCCATCCTTGTAGGTCACATGCACGTTTGCATGCTGCCTGTGTCCACAGACTGCAAGATTTTTTTGAGGCTGTTGGTTTGAAACTGTTTTTACTATCTAGTTCCTTGAGTTTAGCCATTCATAAGAAAAAATAGCCTATGCCAAAAGTTAATTAAATAAATTAATAAATTTGTAAATTTGTGAGATTACCTTATGGGTTACTTTATAGATATAATAAGTAACATCCCATTACATTTAGAGAGAAGTAATCAGTAACTTAAATTACTTTTTTTGAAAAACTATCTCAACACTGAACATCACATATAACAAAAAAGTCACTGGAAAATGTAAAGAAAATGTAGAGGTTAACTCTCTCGTTTCAAAGGTTGTCACTTATCCCCTACAGCTCATTTTGAGTGTGCTTGAATGTAGAAGCATTCTTTAAGACAGTCAGCGGCTAAATTACCGATTGGAATCTGAATAGGCAACTGGCAAAACTACAGTGGATGCCAATGTTCATCTTTTGGCTGCTGCCTCTTCTAACCTCTTTTATTAAGTCTCAAGCCACTAATGGACCATAAAGCCATGGCACTATATTCTCTTCGTTGCTGAGTATTTGATGAAAAAATCCGAAGCTTTTTGTGAAGCTCATTAACACTATACCTCTCTCTCTCTGTCTCTGTCTCTATGTCTGTCTCTCTCTCCTTACCTCTCTCTCTCTCACTCTGTGTGTGTGTGTGTGTGTGGAGTGACAGACAGCTTGTTACCCTCAACCTGAGGCACCGCCTCGTTAACACAGCCCTTTGGAAAAATATGGACATAATGAAAGAACCTGGCAACACATCGCACTCACTCTATTAGCCTCTCAGTTTCCTCTCTGGGAAACTGCTCAGGGCCTCCATTCAGCAGCGGGCCCGAACAAAGGGCCTGATTCTTCTCGGCGGCAGACAGGGCCCATGGACAGCTGGGTAGGAAATGTCACACGGTGCGCAGAATGCCCATTATCAGACACCCTCATTTGTTCCCTGGGCCCTCCAACCCCTTGTCAATCTCCCTCGTTCCTCTCTTTCCCCTGCCGCCACACACACAACCTGATTCCGAACTGACAAATTGAGCCCTGCGTCTGTGACAGAATATAATAAATTTGAGAAAAGGGGGCGGGTGGGATGGGGTTGGGGGTGTGCATCAGGTCTGCTCCATTCGGCCCAATCTAATTGCTCATGGCATCAAAGATGTCAGTCAATGCATGGGTCCCCCTCTTAGGCTGTTTCTCTCCATCTCTCTCATTATGCCAATGGCTCCCTTTATAGGAGCCATCAGTTCTGCTGCACTGTGGGATTGTGGTGGAGGTCATAATTAGCGATTTCATTTGACAGAGCATTTCTGTCTCCATTTAACTCTTAACACCCTCAAGCCATTCTTTGCACAAGTAGTTGTCTCAGACCTTACTGACTGCTGCACCTGGTCTCTGGTCCAGACTGTCACACTCTTTCTATTATCTTCAACGTGCCATGTGTTCGTAGATGGCCTGAGGGGTCGTATGACAGTGTCAAAACTATTCATCAGTCCCGGCAAACAAAGCTCGCTATGTGACCGATACAATCAAGTTTTAATTACTACTTGGCTATTACACAAGTTGATTTATTATGACGCTCAATTTGAGTACTACTCACTAATATCAGTCTTTACAACAAAACAAGTTAAAATATCCCTGCAGAGAATTGTAATAATAGTTTTTTAAAATGAGATGTCCAGCTACAAAACCTAATCTTCTCAGTTACCTTGTTGTTGCTACCTAGTGTGTAGACATGTCATCAACAGTACACCTTTCCAAAACAGAGGAAAAAAAACATGAGAAATGCTAGCATACAACAGGGCTCGGCTTCCATAACATTTTGTGCCCAATGTTCCTTGGCAGGTAGTAAAAATCCAGGAAAATCTATAACTCTATTCTGGACTGCTCTAGAGATGTTCACCATCAATGGTAAAGTCTGCTCTCTCCATATGTACCAGTCATCAGTCATCAGTCATCAGTCCACATTTGTGGACCAACTGTTTGAACAGAGTGTTTGCAGAACCCAGATTACTGTCAGTTCTGTAATTTCCCCAAACAGTAACTGCACTCCCACTTTCTACCTTGTGCTATGAATAGAAACAATAACATACCTATTAGCACAGAGCTTAGATCGAGCCCAAAAAATGAAACCCGACCCTACCGAAGCCCGTGCACCTTGTGTCTGAGCCCAGCCCGGCCCAACAATTTTTTAATACGTGGGCCGGTATAACACACATTCTCAAGTGTGGGTGATTAATGATTAAAAAAACAAATGCTTGATCAAGGCCCAACCCGGCCCGAGGATAGTGGCAGGATAGTGGCTCGGCCCGGGTTCGGGTTCGGGCAGAGAATCCAAACTGTATATTAGCGACAGATTAAGATATCATAACCAGCGACTACAGCTACATTCTCCCTATACAAATCTTCCCAATACCTCAACTATGTAATAGTACATATGTATTCAATATGTATTTTACACACGTAAGAAGAACCTTACGTCTAAGGTAACTGACATGTATTTGAATAAAAGACTTACGTATTCGCTGAGTGCACAAACCTCAACCACAAACCTTGTCCAAACATGTCATATTTCCTCACTTGCTTTTATAGCCAGTCCCCAGACCTCATGGTTATATTACGTCCAGTAAAGGTTAATAATCTGGCCTGAAGCAAAAACAAACAACCAAATCAAGTCTAGTCTTCAAACTTGCTTCAATTGCTCCTAGCAACAACTCTTAGACAAAGTTTACACACATACAAAAAGGTTACAATCACATAGTAGCACACAAACTTCCCCTACGTGTTATGCTTGTCATAGGGAAACAGGAATCGACTGGCAAGTCATGTGGCTTCGCTCAAATATGTCTATGCTGTTAGAGTTGCCACCTGCTGTTGCTGCACTGCTCAAGCTCCTGCCTCATACAGCTAAGCATTCACAGCGATGACGGAAAACATCAATAAATAAATAACCAAGACAAATAAATCCATAGAAACACTCATTTGACTGCTCAATGAAAGGCTTTGTGAAAGTAATGCGCTGTGGATGCATTTCAAATGTAAATTACGGTATTCTGACACATTCAGCTTTCCATCTTTTCCGTCTTCAATTAGCTGCTGGTTCTGCAGGCTCACAGCTGGACTTTTGTTCGCCTGCTATGTTCGCCCTCTTTTCCCCAGCTCTCGCTCCATTTTTTTCCTCTTCCCCCTCCCTGTTTTCGGTTTTCACATGACATTAACGCGGCTGGCTGCGAGATAGCGAGACATCGGCCTTGTGGTTTTTGCTGCAGCACTTCAGCCATCCAAAACGCTATGACATCAATTGGCTCAATCAAGTTTCCCTTCCATATTGGTCTTGTTTGCGTGCCTGGTTTGAGTGTGAGGGAGACATTGTCTGTTATACCAACTCATAATACATTCCTTCCTGTGCAGTGTCAGCCTCAACCGGCCATGGTCAAAAATCATGGCTCTCTAAGGCTAATTCTCAAGTGCTGCTGATAACTATTCACTTTGTCCTGTTGCTTGAGTCTGATTCAAAACCTTTTATAGTGGCCAATAAAAGCAACTGTCAATGGATAGTCAGTGAATAGTGTGTGCAGTACCAAGTATGCAATCTCTGTATGCAACATATCAAGTGGTAAAATTATTTGTTCTTTTGAAATCTGGTGGCCTAAGAATATACTGAAATACTAAGTTGACAGCAAAAACAGATTATGCTGAACCCAAGTTGACTGGATAAAAGGGTAAATATTTTTGTTAAAAAAGCCACCAGTCTTGCTTATTATAATGAATCAATTCAGCAAGTTCTATAAGCAAACATTACAGAATGTATTCAGGGACTATCACTAATTAAATACTGTATATATGTATTGTATATACCTTCCGATAACCATAATAATCCACTGTGTAAAAATAAGCATTACCACACAATTTAACATTTAAATGTGACACAAATGTTCTCAACGCAGATGTACTGCTTGCTCTGATCCCAGGGAAGACTTTTGCACTGCTAAGAACATAAGATAATGAAAGGGTGTTAAGATATGCCGTTTAGAAATAATGCTTTAATGCCATTTTATCCAGTGGTCACAAGAACTGTTGGGAGTTCTTGTTTTGGGAGACCTTTTGGACTCAAAAGGCTATTTAATCTGTGTTTACAAACTTCTAAAGGTCATGTTCTGCTTCCAGCCTGATGCTTTGGGGGGAAAATATTTAAAATAAAAATTACTCTTCTCAAACCAATCCACATAGGTCTAGGCATATGCATGACAATAATAGTATAGGTGAGAACACCTGTTCTACTTGGCTATATGCTTGGCCTGTGAGCTACAGCAGCAAGGAATGTAACTCTTGTCTTTGTACTATGACTCTCTCAAGGGAGCTCACAGCTACTGATATTGACCACTCGATGACCTGTTGCTCAAGCAATGTTGCCAGTGTGACATGAAGAAGCTGTCATCCTGTGTCTCACTTCACACCAGTTCGTTAAGCCTGTTGCCCCAACAGTGTCCATCTATGTCCCCTAAGACTTCCAAGACAGGCCCTCTCCAAAACGTGGTTCCTACAAGCCACACCCACTATAAAAATGTTTACAAGAGACAGTGCTTATGAACAGTCCTTGTCCACTCATGAATTTGGCAAATTGTCAAGTCACCAAATTGTGTCTACTTGTTGTTTCCATTGCTATCGGCAGACTTACTGTGTTTATTTGGTGTTCAGACGTATGAGCTGTTCATAAACAAAAAATATATTTAAAATATTAAAATAAATCAATGATTAGAGATACAAAGTTTTTTTCCCAATAATGTCTAAATGTCAATGTTTGAAGCATCCTTGCATAATGTCGCCGATTGGCATTTTGCTATTCACTACTTTAAATTAATTGGAGCAAATTTAAATTAGCTTGAACATAACTGTTTACTTGTTACAAGCACCAGTCTAAGCAATGTTAATCATCTGAACCCCACTGCATTAAAACCTGCAGTGTGAATATGTTGAAGAGGGTGTGTCCTTGAGGTGGGACTACTGAGAGGTTCTTGTGGGTAAACTTTTATAGTGGGGGTGCCCTCTAATGGACATGTCACATAGTCTTGCAGCTTTATATAGACCTCAACAAAGAAATACAACTAAATAACAAAAAAATTCTCAACCTTGGCCAACAACATGTGTAATAGGCTATGGATTACAGCACAGGTTTGTAGATAGTTGAATGGAGTTTGATCACATGGCATTAGGAGGTTCTCTCTCTTTGCCTTGATCCTGAGGATCACTTGTCTCAGAAACAAACAAGTGAAGCCAATCAAATTAGTAAGTCACTCTTTAAAATGGAAATGAAATACAGGCAGTCTTGTGTAACTGGATTCGGCAACATGGCATGTGGATTGGAAGCATTTGCAAGCTAATTAAAGCTGCAGTAATTGTCCGTTAATCTAATTTCCTTTTGGACAAGGGCTTGACCTTATATATGATGTGTGAGCATGTGTGGGTGACTTTGTAATCACATATCTTAATTAAGTGTTCCTTTTTCTAGCTTCCAGCCCTACATCCAGACTCTAGACGAGAATCGTGTCAGAATAAAAGCTCAAAGGAGAGGAGAGGAGACATTTTTTTATTTAAGTACAGTAAATTTAACAAAACTTTACACCAAGTATTTACATTGTCTGTTTATTGTTGTGACATGTAATTTTTAAAAAACTTTAAAAATGGAGATAGAAGATTTTGTCCTGACAATTTGTTGCCAAATGGTAATAATAATAAGAATAATAATAATAAGAATAATAATAATAATAATAAGAATAATAATAATAAATAATAATAATACATCTCACC
>JBBPCY010000001.1:39421253-39444405 GCA_037974405.1 Brachyalestes nurse
TATATTCTTTTCTTTTATCAAAGCATC
This sequence comes from Brachyalestes nurse, assembly GCA_037974405.1. Classification (NCBI taxonomy): domain Eukaryota; kingdom Metazoa; phylum Chordata; class Actinopteri; order Characiformes; family Alestidae; genus Brachyalestes; species Brachyalestes nurse. The sequence continues at coordinate 39,421,281 of JBBPCY010000001.1, forward strand.
ACTGTATGCTTATGTTTTACTAAAAATATGGGTGAGAAACATACACATTCTTTCTAAATAGTGGGTGGTAAAAATAGTAACGCAATACAAGAGGAGTACATTTTTCAGGGTCTGACTAAAAATGTGAAAGGCAGTGTTTAGATCATGTGTAAATCATAAGCCTTGGGCGGGGAGCTGGGGCAAGGTTAATCCTAATACGCAAGACATGGTGCACAGCACCCCCTAGGAGGCAGAACAATGTAGACAGTCTGCACAGAAGATCTACATCATCCTCAACCATAAACCTGTATTTAGCTCCACTGAACCCGCATTTTCCACCTCAAAACGTAGTTTTCTCTTTAATAAATTTATTGCGAATGCTGTCGTGTCTTTTTGTCCCATTCACAGCCATGCAAGGCTGTAGTGAAACAGCCTACACTGACGCGTCCTCCTCTTTGAGAGAATGGCAGCTGAAGTGGTGCTATGTCTCCTAACGCCTGTAGATGGTAGTGCTAAACAAAGATTCGCGAGACGCGCCTATTCCTCTGACACGGCCTGTGCCATCCCCAGTCTGGTATCCGTGCAAAAAAAGCTAATTAAACAAAAATTCTTTTTGAAATCGTATCTCTTGACACATTAATGTATCATCAAAATATTTTTCTCTCATTAATCTGACTTGTTTGTGGTACTGCTTACTAATACCTTGTGTTGTTAATATAACTGGAAGAGAGGCGTTTTGAATTAAATGTGATATACAGGGGGGTGGCGGCAAAAACAAACTGCATCCCATCATCTCCTCGCCTGCTTCTGTGTTTTTGGGCAAATAATAAGAAGTATAAAAGAGAAAAGGAGGAAAAAACAAACATTTTGGTAACTGCCACTTTTACACACGGCTAATCTCCGGGGCAAGGGGTCAAAATATAAGAGAGAGAGGGAAGAAGAAGCAAGGGAGGGTGGTATCTGAGAGGATAAAAGGAGGGGAGTGGGAAAAGAAGGAAAAGAGGGTTGGGGACGTAAATTAAAAGAGTAACACAAAATGCAACCTTTAGGGAGGGAGAACCAGACTAGTCTAGAAGGAAATTCTCAGTTAGATGGATGTGCTCTGTGTTTTGCTTGAAGTACAACTTGTCTGGCACACACACAATCACACACACATGTATGCACGTATACTACGGCGAGTTACCCTTACGTGGGAAGTGTTTCTTCTACGGTCTTAAAGGTGTATTTTTATTGATAGAGATGTTTACAGATAATTATGATCGTTACAGGCTCGGAGCTTAAGCCATAAGTCTTCTATTGTATGGCAGATGGACCATCACCATGGCAACATGGCACAACATCCTCTCCACTCACTGAGCAAGACTGCTGTCTACAAGGTCACGGAGACGTGGGACGATGATTACTCTCTCTCTCTCTCTCTCTCTCACACACACACATACACACACACATACACACACACAACCACAAACACACACACACGCTTGCGCCAAAGGTCCATCTCAGACACTGTGGCTGCTCCTCGTTTCTTGGGGGTCTAACAGTACTCTCTCTGCGTGTGTTATTTTTTAACGCCATTGTTTGTGGCACTCTTTCCTATGAGTCGTTCACAGTTGCGGCGGCGTGCACGTCTCATTTGCATGTTTTAAACAGTTGTCTGAGCACTCCGAAACAAAGTGTGATTTGATGGACAGTTGTTTGTCCACATTAGAGAAACAACACAGCTTGTTTTGCGTAGGTTCCATCGTCTCATCGAGTCCCCTCGGAACAAAACGTTAATCGCGGTCGTGCCTATATCGTTTGGTCCATTTGCCAAAATTACACCCAACAGGTCAGAGTTGGAGAAACGAGCACTGTGAGTGAGTATGTGTGTGAGTGTGCCCCCTGCTAATGTCATCGCAAGTGCTCCTTTAAACCTCGTGTTAACGGTGTGTCCAGGTAACACGAGGGGAGGGGCGCCTCACATCTTTTGAAGCGAGACCCGCGTGGACAGTATTCACAACAGCGCGCGTGTTTGTGCACACTGGATCGCGTGTGCGCGCGCGTGCGCTGTGGCGAAGCAGGAAGCCCACTGTGCTAAATGACCTGTGACTCAAATCTTCCATGTCAACCCTCCTGATTGCCACTGAGGCTCAACGTCACCGAACACATACCCGCTCAAATAAACTCACCCCCTTAAAGCCTGGTACACCCACACACACACACAAAGTCGCCGCCTTAAAGCCTGATACACACACATAAACACACACCCGAGGTGCTGATCACACTGGCGCTGAAGGGATTTTTAACCTTCTCTGTAAGTATTTCTCTGCAAACCCTGGGATCACAGAGTGTTGTGGGCTCCTCACCCTCATAGCGACTTCAGGGCTTCAGGGACATCCAAGAAACACCAAAAAACAGAACCACACTCGCGTGATATTTATATTAACAGGCAGAAGGTGTAATTAGGTAAAAACCGACGAAACCGTTATAAGAGTGACAGGATAAAAAATACATTCAGAGTTTCAATCAGCGCCCTGTCGTGTATGTTAGACGAAACATGTTGCCAATTTCCAATTTATGAAGGTATGCTTCATTCAACAGTAACGTGCGTGTTTTATTTATTTATTTAGCACATCCACCCTCCTGTTCTCCTGCCATCTGTTAAGTCACGCGGGAATGGGGAAAAGTTGGGAATTAGCAAGTTTCCACATGTTGCGGGTGCAAGTGGCACAATTTTTAATTACACCTGGACTCGGCTAATCCGAAATACTTAATATAACAAATGGCAAATCAGCTCCTGGCTGCTCCCTCGGTAATTGGGACTTTGTGTGCTCCGAGTTTCTTTAGCGTCTGCTCCATTAATTAACTCCACAATGAGCCCCCGCTACAATATGTTCCGTATTTGTTGCGGGAGATTCCCCTGGTGGTGCTGGTGAAAAGGTGGGAAAGCTCAAACCTGAGCTTCTGCAGCTAACGCATCATCTTGGCCAGCTTGTTCAGGCACCTGCCCCTTTGGCCGTAATGCCCTTTTTGGCAAGGCTGGTTCCCTTCCCTTCTTTAAAAAAACACCCCCACAGAAACAGGCCAGTGAGGGTTGTTTGCATGAGGAACCATTTTTTTCTCCCTAAAGACCATTTCAGTGGATGGTTCTTAACGGAACCATTTTTGCAAAGTGTGAGTGTGAAAGTTTAAAGAAACTCAATGTAATGTCAAGGTTTTTGCAAAAAACATTTATTCTGAAAAAAATCTTCACATCAGGTTCTTTATATTTTTAAAAGCTTTGTCATTTAATTTGAAAACATGGTTCTATGGCATCACTCAAAGAACCTTTTTAGTACAAAAAGGTTCTGTGACTTCTAACAATAGCAGAAGACCCTTGCTAAATAGAACCAGTATAGCAGTTTCTATAAAGGGCCATAAAGATCTTCCATCAATTAACTGAAAATAAAATAGCTTCTGTAGTGAGTTTATGGTTATTTGAGTTGTCAGGGTTCTTAAATAAACACTTAAATAAGCACTTTTTAAAGGATATAAGAAAATAAAATTTCACATCTGGATTGGTTAGCATAATTTCACACTTGCTAAAAGTTGAAGCAGAGTCATGAATGACCAGGATAGCATGGGTTGTGATCTAATGTAGAGAGTCTGACTGTAGAACCACTCACATTTCTTAAAATGAAGATGATAGAGTATACTGTAATTGTCAACAAAAAATTATGTCTTCTGCAGCTTCCTACACACTCACAGGCACACATACACACACACACACACACAAACACACAAACACAGTTTTATGTGTTTCAAATGTTTTGAAGAAAGTCTCTCAATTGCTTTAGCTACATTTAGCTGCAGGCCATTTTTCAAACCGAGTGCACTGACCCAGGCATTAAAATGGCCGCTAGTTATTGTGCTTGGTTGGGAATTTTATGACTTAAAGCCTCATGCAGGCGGGTGGAATTCGTATTAAATGGCCAATCAATGAACGTAAGTTTGTCCTTGCTGTACTTCAGAAAATAATGTGCCTCCCTTTGGGAAATGTTAACAGCAGGCGAGCAAAATATTAAAAGATTTGTCCCCAGGAGATCAATGAGAATTTTATCGAAAGCTTAAGACCACGGCTGAAACAAAAAATGATTTGTGCGCTGGGAGAGAAAATTGGATTTCATGCAGAATGAGAACAAAAAAACGGGCGAGATCTTTTTGAAAACGGCTTGCAGCGACAAAATTTCAGATTGTTCTATTAACACACGCACACTCACACACATACATACACACAGACGCAGACACACATACACATTGTCCCACACACACACACACAAACCCTGCTGGTTAGCCTCACTGCTCAAGCATGGGACTATTTATTTCTTCATGCATGCAGATAAAATAAACCTCCGACCAATTTTTACATTTCGTCATCCTCATATTTCACCCAACCATATGTAGTTTTTGATCTTTATCTGTCTTCCACTCTGTACTACTCTTCATTCTTTTTTTCTTTCATTGTCTATTGATCTCCATTGCGCGTGCGCGCGCACACACACACACACAGACACAGACACATACACAGTGAGACACCTACAGTAATTACCCAGGTCTGCAGTACAGAGTGTCCTTGTATCTGCCAATCATGCCTACACTAATGGCCTCTCTTCCCCTCCTCTGGAGTCTCTACCCTTTTTTTTTTTATTAATTTCAGCTTACCCATTCTCTCCCATTCTCCCTCTAGGAGGAGGGTGTGGAGGAGCCTGTTTTTCGCCCACATACACGCTCACACACGCACACACACACACACACACACACACACACCACACATACACACACACACACACACACACATGCACACAATCTCCTCTCCCCTCCTTCATGTGTCACAATGAGAGATAATGATTTGCAGGCAGGATTTGGAAAATGAATGGCTTTACATTGTGTAAACACATTAAAATGAGTTGTGTGTGTGTGTGTGTTTGTGTGTGAAACAGAGATATGTGTGAAAGAGGTAGTGGTGAGAGAGAGAAGCATACAGGAGGGGAGAGATAAGCTACACTGTGTTTGAATGCGTTACAAGGGTTTGTTTTTTTCCACAGCCCTCTGTGACAGTCTCTGTGAACATTTCGCCCAAGAGATTTTTCCCCATCATACTCAAAATAAAAGCATGTCCTTTGTCAAGAGGCAATTCAACAAGACATTGGTGTTGTGCTGGATGTCAAGGAAGAGAAGAAGAACAGAAGGAATACATCCTTTGGACCCTAATTAATAGTAGTGTGTTGACTATTCAAATACAACTAGACTCTATAACACCAAACCTAATTCCAAAATGCACTTGCTGCAGTATGGAAAAACTGTTAGAAGAGGAAGTTGGTGCACCGAGCAGCTGCAGTGAAAAAGCATCTCCAGCACCTGACAGCACTTCAAGTCTTTACTCTGCCTTGTGTTTTGGTAGACGTCTTCTGGTTGATGTCCTCTAAAAACATTTCAGACCCTGTTTTATTTTCCACCAGGATAAAAGAGCCATTGAAAAAGATTACTAATTTGCTGCCTTATGACTTCAGGCTGGATTTCCCCCAAATTCCTTCCCAATTTAGTTGTGTTAGCAAGGACACCTCCAATCACAAGGTCCCACCAATGCTGATAGAGTGAAGGGTAATAAGAAGGGTAGCTTCCTTTAGGTCACTTGAAATGCCAATGTATCTTTTCAAGCTGCAATATCATAGAAAAGCTCATCGCGCTGACAGAACTGCCAATTCTGTTGAATCAGCTAACAGACACCTGCAGTGAGTAGCATTAGCCAGACTAGCAGTAGCCACCCTCTTTCTAGCCACACTGTCCTCACATAAATCAAAGCCAAATACCTCCAGTTGGCAATGTTTCCAGTTTGCATGTTTAGCAAAATATTTCATCTTTCTTTCACTGTAAATCTAATATACAGGGTCCTTGAGTTACAACAGTCTCAACATACGACGCTCACTCCCCCTCCCACTCTCACTCAGCTTACACCGTTAGCCTCATACTTACGGACTTTGTGGCTGAACTAATTTGGTTGCATGCGGTGGAAGAATATGCAGTATGAGTGAGAAAGTTTTCCTTTTTATTTTTCTGTGGCTTAGTTGTGTTAGAATTGGTAAGTGACTTAGGCTAGGGTGTGTTTCAACATACACCAAAATTCAGGTCACATCACTGCTGAAGGAACGGATCTGTGGTGTAACTCGAGGACCCTCTGTATTGTATTTTTTAATTAATGTATGATTTTTGATAAAAATCCCCCTGAACCGCCTTATTCTTCCTAAAGTGTCTTACAGGCTCAATAGTATTAATTAAAACATTATAACATGCTAATGATAACATAGAACTGTTCATACTGTACATCAACTAAAAGGAGACAAGGGCATTATTTATCAGTTGACTAATGTTAATAAGCCATGATATAAGAAAATAAGTGCTTCTATCTCTGCACATCACCAGCGTAAAACAACTTGTGCAGTCTGGATGATATTAGACAGGAGCAATGTTGTATTATACCAAGTTGTCACTGTAAAAAAAGTTCAGTATGAGCTTTTGTTGTTTTGTGGAGCATAGATGAAATGTATGGCAACATACTGGTGGCCATAAAGAAAATGAGAAATTCGTCCCCACACAAGGAGAAAGGAGGCCTTCATTGCTCTCATTATCCTCAATGTGTTGAGGAAAATTTGGAAAAAACTATACTGAACACAGTGGAAAAAAATATACAGGATAAATCCCATTTAGAATGTAGAATCTAATTTATTAGACTGAATGGAAATGTGCAGCATAATTAAACATTACAATATTTGGTTTTGGAAATGTAAATAATAAAGGTGAATCTTCAAAAGTAAATAACCAGAGGAAGGAACTTCAGAAACACCTTTCATAGACATGTCCTAAGGTTTATTTGAACACCATTTTACAGAACATTTGACTTTATAGGTTACTGGAACACTGTCTAAGGTTTTGTGTCAAATTTTGTATACCAAAATTTGTAGCATTACAGATTTCAGAGCAACTCATGATAGGTCTCTTATGCCTATATATGCCTATATTCACCTCCCAAAGTAAACAGATAACACCTGCAAAAAAAGCCATCTGGCACCTTATAGGCTTGTGCTGATGCTGGAGTACACCTGGCATTTGACTGCGTAGAGCATTTGGATGTTCCAGCATGTCCACATTCCAACATTATCACATGTGAGTAAACCTTAGGATCCCCTGAAGTGAACAAGTTTTCAGTTTCAGAACACTTCATCCACCGGTGAATTCAGTATTTCATTTTGAATGGCCTTATCAGCACACATCAAGTTGCACCTCTGTATTAAGATGGTGGATGATGTCAAACCTTCATCACCTGACAGGTGTTAATGGATGGTTCAGAAAAGGTGGTGAGGTATGAAAGAAAGCCAGATGTCACTTAAATAATTTCATGAACAAGTAAAATGCTGGATCATAACTAGAAAAAGTGTATTTTTTCATTTTTGCCATCTTTTTGTTGCTGCTCAAATAGAAATCTATTTATAAGCAATGTGATTAAATTTGCAATTATGCAAATATATGTGAGTAGCGTAGCAAACGAAAGCAGTAAGGGTTAATAAACTGAAACCCATTATTTGTGAAATTTGCCACTGCATTATATTACTCTGTATTTAGGTCTTAAATTAGTTGAATTGGTAGACTGTCATTACACAAACACCTTCGTGGTAGATTCACAGCATGTAGGTGCAATGTTCATTTTCATATCAGTAGTGGAGTTGGACGTATGCAGATTAGATTAAGGAACATTTCTTGGATTCTCATCTATGAAAATGTGTCTAAGAAAGGGCAGAAAGTAGTGGTTATTAGTACAAATTTAATTTACATGCTAAGAGCCTTCATTCGCATTTAAAGTATCCATTTTTAAATGTGACTAATTGAATCATCTGATGATTATGATATTGTTGCAGGTGCATTTAATACTGTGCTTACAGCATGTAAAGCAAGAAAGATAGATGAACACAAAAATGTTCATTTCATTGCTGCTGAAGAAATATCACTGGGAAGTTCTCCTCAGACAAAGTATAGAGCGCACAGGTGTGCTGTAGCCATTTAGTACAGGATGCTACAGGCCTCCTAAAAAAGGCCTGTTTTGAAAGCTTTGCTTTGACAAAGCAAGCTCCTCACATTTCCGCGGGATTTGAACGATGGTCTCAGAGGGACTTCGGTTACGTGCCAGAGCTGTGGTGCAACCTAACTGAGATACTCATTTGCTGCTTCCTACAAACGAGTGTGTGAACGTGTCCTACTACTGCACATGAATATTTCCCCATATGAGGCGGGGGCTGTGTTTTCATATGCATGAATAAATGCATTGGCATCTGGAAGAGTCTGCGAAAGTATGTGTGTGAGAGAGTGCAGCCCTTATGTGAGAACATGACAGGAAAACACAGTGTAATGCAACAGAAAAACATGCCCCTCTCCCTCTCTCTCATGCCCAGTACCGCCACAGTAGCAGCCTGTTTCTGTTGAGACGTGGGTTGTCGTGTATTAGATGTATGTTACCCACACATCGTCAGTGTACCACCACTTTATTGGTAAACAAGAAAACTCAGTTTGGTCAATAAATGATCTGTGGGCGTGCTGCTCCCCTTAAGAAAAACTCCAGCATGGCCCTTTAGAAGTGCCCTGCTGTGCGGTTTCAAGGGGAAAGGGGAGAAGGAAAAAAAAACAAAACACAAATGTTCCTTAATGAGCCTCTTCTCGTGGCGAAGCATTTTTAGACATTTTGCAGCCAAATGTCTTTTGTTATTTACCACAGCTATTTTCATGCACGCCTGGCGTCGGGGTGGTAAAATAACAGTAATTGCTGGATCGTTTGCAGGTTGTTTAGCTTGTGTACCGAGCCAGATGAGATGAGCTAATGAGCACAGCTTCCAGCGGCAATTAGTGAGGCAGTCGTGTACATCACAGATGATTTGCAATTAACTAGCTACATATTATATATTGTATGTGCCAGGAGGCTCTGGTGGCTGGTTTCATAGAGGGAGGGGTGGTGGTGTTGTGGGTGAAGGGCAGGAAGGGCATGTAGACTGGGGTCAAGAGAACATGGGGAAAAATGATTCCAGATTATTTGCACATCCTCTTCAGTGAGAATTAAAATGATTTCCCTCAGATTTGCAGATGCTTGTGATGTGAGGGTGTTCAAACTGAAGTGCAACAGTCTGGGAGAAAATCAAATGTTTCGCATTTTCCCCCTCATCCCAAGATCAGGCAAGAAATAGTTGGTGTAAACATGGGTTTTGTGTGGGACTAATATAGCTATCAAGTATTGGAAGCCTATACCCCAGGGCAATGTCTCTGCTTACGTTATCCCATATTTGTATCCAACTGCATCAAACTAAAATAGGCAAAACTAACAAAGCCAAACCCTAACCAACCCAAAGATGCCTTGACTGATGTTTGAGGAAAATGTATAAATGTAATCTTTAAAAGCATTTCCTTTTTTTGCGGAACTGCTGTTTTAACTTCCACCAAAAAGTTCTGTGTTCATTGAGCATAATCACACAGTTAAATACATTATATATAGATATAATCTGCATAATTAAATTGTTAAAATGGAAATGGATTTCTTCAGAGTGGTTTGATGTGAAATGTGCTGTTCTTGAGAAACATACCTAGTGAGGTGTGGGGCCATTTTTGTCCAATGCAGCTATAACCAAATGGTAAAGGGGACATTTGGGTGATACTCTTATCCAGAGCAACTTACAGTCAACTTACAGTCGAGGACCGTCCCCCTGGAGCAACCGAGGGTTAAGTGTCTTGCTCAAGGGCACAATTGTAGGAAGTGGGGGTTTTAACCCTTGTGGTCATCTGGTTCACAGGCAAGTGTTTTACCCACTACCACTCTACAACTAGGAGCTACCTTTAAATATAATCATTATAATACTAAAAGCAATCATACTTTTGCACTATTGTGTCTCTTTATTTAGTGTCTTATGCTCAAAATACTGTCTAATATGTCATCTGTTATAGGTTAAGATAAGTGAGGAGTATCCCTGAGCATTCACTCAGCCCCTTTAGCTGAAAACTTTCACTGATATATTCACAACAAAATTCCAAAAGTCACAATGAAGATCATAGCAAGATGAAAAATTAATTCCCCTATTTCTTTTCCCTTTACTTTTCAATGATTTTGTGAGATTGAATACCTATGCTTCTTACAGCCCTGTTACCCAAGTTTCGCACAGCCCCGTTACAGCCCTGTTACCCAAGCTTTTTTTAGATTAAAAGTAAATTATTTGTTTCCAGACATGCATTATAAGTAAACAATTAGAATGTCCCTAATGGCTGCTAATTAAGCTGACTTTTGTGTAGTTGACAATTCAATGTTAAATACTCAATCCTGTTATTAATTTTATTATCAGTAGAGAAACCAGTAGAAAAAAAGAGATTTTGTTCCTGAGGTGGGTTAACATATTTTTGGAATAGTTCAAACATGATCTCTTAGGCTCAATGTTATAAACTTTTTAGGTCAAAATGGACCCCAATTGCTGAATGGTTCTCAAAGTGTTTAATACATTTTGACAGAACTATAAACAGAAAACTATTACATGAAATTGTTACAGATATGTTGGTTGATGTCTGAGACGTTACATATGATGGTCCTGAAATAAGGCTTTGACACGTTCACGGTATAGGGGCGTGGTTGTTTCAAAGGCTAGAGAAGCAAACCCCTGGTTCCCTTCAGAATATCTGAGAAATTTAGAAAAATCAATGGCGTTCTTTTTTCAAGTGCGCACTATGTTTGGGAATGGAGAGAAAACATAAGTATTCGCAGTTTCAGACAATGGGAAGGTAGATGTGCTGAAATGCGGTGAGCACACTGCTGATGAAGTGGGAGAGGTGGAGCATTGCTTTGGAAGCTTTTTCTCGTGTGACATCACACAGCAGCTTCTGTGATATTTGGTAAGACTGTCAGGTCCTCTGACAGACACGGCAGATGGCTTTGTGTGTGTGTGTGTGTGTGGGTGTGGATAATACCATTGTTGTTACACAGCAGCTTTAACACTGCTTAGCTTCTGAAATGTGAACAGCAAAGGCACATGAATGTGAAACTGAACAGCATGCAATGTCAGTCCATTATGAAATTCTCTGGATTAAAGCAAACACACTTGTTTAGGCAGGACACACTTTTACGCAGCAATGAGAGGGTGTTTGTAGAGAGCTTCATACAACTAGTTCCACCCCCCAAAGGCCTTCCTCTTGTAAGCATATAGCACATGCCATTTCCTCACATGCTAATTAGTCTTAGGATAGGGATACACAAAGGATTTATCACAGCTTTGCTCTCCATTGCTGTCTCAGACAACCAACCTTTCATGTGCACTCCTAAAAAATAAAGGTGCCACAAAGGGTTCTTTGAGTGATGCTGTAAAAGAACTATTTAATTGTCTTAAAGAACCATATTTTTAAATACGACGTGAAGAACTTTTACAGAGCCTTCACATAATATAACGGCTTCTTACCAATTTAAGGGCCTTTTACTTTATGTGGTGGTTCTTTAAACTTAAAAAGGCTAATCACACTCACTCATGTCATTTGCAAAAATGCTGCATCCACTGTAAGGTTCGGTAGGGAACCAAAATGGATTCTTCTACAACAGCACGCAAAGAACTCTTATGGTCTTTTTTTGAAGAGTTCTTATTCCCACTGGGACTGTACAAAGCAATTTTAAGTGATAGTTCATTTACAGAATTGTTCCCCTATCACATTAATCAAGATACCTTAGTTTTCGCCAAAGCTATGAAGCTAATGATGTACTGAAGGCTTATGACCACTAATTAGCATAGTGCAAATCGCAGGCTAAAATAATCAATCATTTTTTTGTTGATTACTGCAGAACTGCTGAATTGAAGGGGAAATCTTTGTTATTTTGTCAAACAGTTGAACCTTAGTTGTAATGTGCATAAAGGAAGGTACACTGTGGGCCAGACGTTAAAACAGAACAAAGCTGTTAGGATTATCCCAGCTTTAGGGACAAAGCCACAGTTTGGCCTGAAAATCACTCCAGAGAATCCATGTATAAAACAATACCACATGCAACTCATTCAAGGCTGACAGGACGGCAAGGACAAAAGCCATTCATACATATATGTGTATCACCTGTGTATTAAAGGGGAACATCAGTTTGAAAGAACTTTGATGTCATCAGTGAAACTTATCAAATCCTTCTAAATGGTCCCAGTGGGAGATCCTCTCAACATGCTTTCCTCTGAACAAGTGAGGAGGTGTGGCTTGGAGGTTTGATGGAAAATCAAAAGCCAGTATCTAAGGCACCCGTGTACGTCTGAAGGGAAGGGTGGCGCTTAACTGAATGAGCTTTCCAGAGCACTTTGGAAAGAGGTGGTTAATCCTTTAAGTATATTCATCATTTGATTCTGTGATCTGGAATGATATAAAGGTAAATCTAAGGACAGAAATAGGAATATTGTCAAAGTAAAACACTACATTTTAACCTGAGGTAAATACCATTGACTGCCTATATGAAGTGGTTCAATGCCTGTACGAAGAGGTTAAACTCTTGATTAGAAACTGGATCGAACAAAGACATTTACAGGAGCCTTATGAAAGACTGCTACCTGATCCATTATTTTATAGGGATACACATATCTATAGTTTTGGACAGAGTAATAATGCATGTGACTATTTGTACTCACAGTTTTTGTGTACATGAAGTAAAATGTCCAAAACTAAACATACTCTGTGTAAAAATGATTTAGTCCCAGCTGACCAGTTCAGAAGATCATAAACTATAAGCCCATCAATGACTTTGAGAGTTATTTGAATACAGGGAGAGCATTTGCTTAAGAGTTAACTGAAAAACAGCTGAACAAAGTAAAGAATACGGTTCATATGTCCTGTGTCCTTGTTAATGTAAAACATACTGTCAAATCCAGTGTAGAGATGTCAGCTTCAGGCTAACATTATGTAGTGATGCCTGTATAAAGTCACGAACAGGGGTCGGCAACCTTTAACACTCAAAGAGCCATTTGGACCCAGTTTCAACAAAAGAGAAAACACCGGGAGCTGCAAATCTTTTCTAAAATGAAGATAACATTGCATATATTGTTTTTTACTTTTATGCTATGTGTAAAAACTAGGCTAGTGTGTTGCTTGTGAAATTTAATTTATTCAAAGAAAACATTTTGAACACTTAGAATTTCATCGTGATGTAATTTCATCAGAATCAGATTTGCGTCTATTGGCCTATTGGAGAAGCAAGCATGCTCTGTAACAGACATATGGGTATGGTGTAGGCACATGTTCACACGTATCTTTACATATTGTTGTTGTTTTATACTGTTGTGCTTGAGAGACACCAGAATCAAATTCCTTGTATGTATTCGCTCACATACTCGGCCAATAAATGCGATTCTGATTCTCACTCTGATTCTGATTCTGGATTCTGATATGGCGACTGGCACTGTACAACGGGCTCTGGGTCCAAAGTCCACTGGACACTTGCTGCGTCTGCTGGCTGCAGCTTGCGTGGATGTATGCCGGCAGGCTGCAGGACTAAACGCCCGAACATACTGCAGCAGCGTCGTATCAGGAAGCGTCTTGTGTGAAACTGGGCACTTGTAAGTGTTCCTCTCCTGAAAAGTCCCTTTCCCCTTTTATGACTCATGTCAAAAAGCTGTGTGTTACTACTGCAAAAGCTGCCAAATGTTGTTAAAGCTCAATGTGTGAGCCATGGTGTGGTCTAAAGTGTTTAAATCTACAGACCTATCACGAACAGACCTATCTCAGTCAGACTCATATCAAACCACTGGTGTGATGAGCAGATTGTCTCTGACAATGCACCTTCTAATTATAGCATTACAGCACATCATGGTATCTAGCTTATTATTTTTAGCTAATTGTGCAAGGATCTGTGTTGTATGATAATTTAACAGATTAAATCATTATAAACATATTGGAGCTGTCAGGACAAAATCTTTTGTTATAATGTCTAGTCATATTTTTCTTTTTTTCATTTAATCTGAAAAATGCCCTTCACATTGGACAAGAATTTCATAATAGTTGGACCAGTAGAAATGCTCCCAAATTACTTTTACATTACTTTCATTAAAAGTTAAGTTTTTTCTTCCTCCTGCTGGGTTGCCGTTTTGGTGATGTGTTATTTCGTTCCATCCCAATTTCGAGAAATACTGAAACTCATGTAGCAGTGCTTCCCATTACAAAGTATATTTGTGTTTATTCAGTACACAAAGTTAAAATTTCTCCAGATTAAATGAAAGTTTACTGTTATCAAACTCATGCAATGGTTTATTTATCTCTGACAAAAACATGTTGTTTATTGTCTGTCCTGAGGCTACCCAGAGTCAGCTGCTTGTGCATCTTGACAAGCATGTCCACACATTTCCCATCACTATGACAAGATCTGCCAAAATGGCTACTGGATGATAGGCTCTGCGGCAAAATTCTCCCTATTTTTAATTGCACAAAATTAACTGGTCCACCTAACACATATGCAGAGTAAGTGGGATGTCAAGGACACTCTGGGTGAAAAATATCGCTTTGTGCTTTTGTCAGCTGTCTTTTGAATAGTTTAACTCTTGCACTTTGTAGCTGTGCTATAGATTTTTTGGACCATGGTTGTCAGACAAAAGTGCAAAATCCCATTTAACATAGTTCACATATTCAGCACAATCATATTTCTCTTATTTGAACTAGTGCAACAAATCCTTCTTCATTATGGTGTGGTCCATTACAATTGGCATATTACAAAAGGCTATAAAGTGCAAATGAAGTTAGAAAACCTAATCAATCACAAACTTTTATAATCTTCCTCAGTGTTTAAGTAGGTGAACTGGAACATTCCCATGATCCAAATAAGCACAGTCCCAATAATGCAGGTTAATTTTTAACCATGCTCTATTAAGGGTTCACCAGCACATTTTTAATATGCTGCAAGGCATATTGGAATTTGCAGTGTCTGGCAATATAATCACAATATTCTGTTCATGTTGCTCAGCCCTAGCCTCACCTTACTGGTCCTTCTAAACCCCTAAAGCAAACAGAGATGTTGTGCCCTACACAAACAACTCCCACGCACATGCAGCAAAAAGCATGGGATGCCGGTGGCACCTGGAGAGGCCTTCAGGCCTGGGTGTTCAATTTACAAGTTTGAAACTGTAGATTAATATGGTCTCTCGGGAGTCTATTATCAAGTCTGCTCATCCATGCAACAGTGACCGCCATCCAGTCTAATTCTAGCCACACCCCGATTCCCAATTAAGCCTGTCCCTGGCGATGTTTTGCTGGGGTCGGCCCCCACTATAACGAGAGTGGTGACAACTGAGTCATTAGCGGCCCATGAACTCCACAACCGGCGAGAGGAGCCATTAGGGGACAGCATCGGTCGTTTTTATGTCCCTGCTGAACACACACTCTGCCTCCATGGGCCCCAGACGCCTCCGTGAGCCAATTAAAGTTGTTATTGGGAGACGCAAAATAATTAAAGGTGCTCTCTGTTGTTTTTTATTTTGGGTGCACTGGGGGCCGCCCCTGGCAGTGTTGCAATATGTTTTCTGATGTTTGCTATTCAATTTCCTGGTTAAGTATCAAAAATAAGAGCAGGGCGACATAATGAAGAAACAGCTTCCTCATGTGGTGGTGGCGTAATCGGCAAGTTGCCTGTTTGCGTTCTGCTCTGCTCGAGTTTCATCGTGACAAGAATGGACTGGTGGAGTATAAACAAGACATTTGTTGGTAAATATCTTGGCCTGTATAAAGTGTGGCAATATTCTTGTATTAAGACTCTCTCTGTAAACACATATGGTTACATTAAGCAACTGAGAACAGAAATCAGCTGTAGAGCTGACATCCAAATAATCCACAAAAATAAATACTGGAAGTGGTAAATAGTGTCAGTAGACATTGATGAATTGTGAATTATGCTATAGATTGAATATGAAAAAATGTACAAATATTATATAAGCAGATACTACATCCTAATCATTATATATGTGATTACGGTATTCTTTAATGTTCTAAAATATATTACACTGTGTCACAGCTTGTGTTTAGCAAACCCAGTATTAAAACAAACTGTGGCCTTCTCAAACTGTAGGCCTATATCATGCCTGCAATACAAGTAATTTCTGAAATGAATTATTTCTGTTGGATGTCATCAATATCACCTACATTGCTTCCTTTACAGCGGCATACCAAGGTTTCCCTTTCATGATAACAAAGTCAGGGTTGATATTTGTAGGGCTCTGTGGTCTTGTGTATGTGTGGTTGAGTATGCATTTTTATATGTGTGTGTGTGTGTGTGTGTGTGTGTGTGTGTGTGTGTGTGTTTGTGTGTGTGCGTGTGTGCATGTGTGCATGTGTGTGTATTGTTGGGAAAATTTGTTTTAGTGTTACCAAGATTTCATCAGTTAATTCCCAGAGCCTTAAATTAAGTGTTCCAGCAGTGGCAAACATAACCATGTGACTGAGAAGGCTGAGCACTTGTGTGTATGCACACACACACACACACACACACACACACACACACACACACACACAGATGGAGAGAGAGAGTGAGAGTGAGAGAGAAACAGCAGCAAAAATAATCTTTTAAGAAAACACCATTAGAGAATAAATACAATATACCACAGTGTTAATTATTTGTTCTTAATTATAAAAATGTGTTAGGCAAGAAAATGTTTGGATGATCACAGCTTTTAATTAAGCTTTGTTCTAAACACTAAACACCCTCTTCTTGTAATTCTTAAAAAATCCTCACATCACTTTCATAGACCTACAGGGTGACTTGGCTACACCGAAATAGTGATCACTGGTCCAGTGTGCAGTGAAAGGACCATAAGAAAGTAACTTTAACTGTGTTCAAATTATACAACACAACATGTATAATATACCATTTTAATGTACCAGATAAACCATTTCGGAATCAACTGCTGTGACCGGATGAACCAAAAACTGAACTTTTCAACCACAATCACCAAGAACACCTTGCCAACTGTTAAACATGGAAAGAATTTATTATGTGTTGAGGCTCTGTGGCAGGCAGTAGGAAAATCCCAAAAATAAATGTATATTTAGGATTACTGTCTTACAGTAATCCCAAACCTACATTTAAATCAAGCTCCAACAAACTGAATATTAATTACATTATCTTTAGCCAAATATGAATATAATTGAAAATCTGTAAATGCAAGCCCACCAATTTTTTTCTTAACTAAAAGTTTTCCAGGAAAGTGGGAATCGATTCCTAAATCTTAAAATAGAAAAAATGTTTACTGGCTGCAGGAAACATTTGAAGGCTGTGATTTCAGCCAATGGATATCTTAGTAAGTACTGACTGAAAGGATGCCATGTTTATGTTTTTTCCATTATGTTAAATAAGGTAAATAAATAATAATAATTTATTAAAAGGGGCAGAAATCTGTAATTGTATGGGACCTCCAAAAACAACCAGTCTTCAGAATTCACTACCCTGCATGAAGGTGGCTCAAATGTCAGACAGTCATGTTATGCCTGACAATCAGCTGATGAATTAGGTGCATAACCCCCTTAAACTGCAAGTTTATTGATATATTTATATATATATTGATTGTGAAACCAATATATATATAACCAACTGTTTATTTATTCTAAGCCAAAGTACATTTTGTTTCCACAACAAACATGGTCAGTTTTTTCCCAGTAGTGCTGCTGAGCATTGGACCAAAGAATAGACTGAATCTGTTCAAACTCTACCCCAAACACTTTACTTCACACTTCAATCAGGGTACTGGCATTATAGCAGGCAGCATATATGCATCCCATTGTTATTTGAATTTCACCCAGCAAACTATGGCATTATAAACAGGACCTTTTTCTTGAGTTGTCAGAGGTGTCACTGCAGAAAGTGTGTTTTCACCATGGGGATTTTAAGCTTTGCCAAAGCACAGTCATCGTATTGTAAAACAAACACTAGCGGATGAAATAGATCTGTTCCAAGTAAGTCCCCCATTTTCTTCTAGGCCTCAACCCACCAAATGTCAAAGAAATGCAGTTTTCTCTACGTGCTTTGACGGACATAAAGGTTCGCTTAGACCAGAAGTGACATATTTGTAGAGTCTAGCAGAACATTGGGCTTATTGTGATGCACCAAATTGCAAATCATATTTTATAATTGGGTTGCAGGCAATCTGAAAGCTGCACTTGCTTCAAAAGGGCTGCTTCAAAAGATAACATCAAGCTCAAATATCGTAGCCATGTTTATATGTATATGCACCTTTTTAGCGGGCTGTCACCTCTCTCATCTGCACACTCAGATTCTCTTTGGCTTTGATTGTGTCTTTAGTCTGGACAATCAGATGTAAACAACAGAGTGGGTGAATGAGCAAGTGAATGAGAGGAAGTGCATTGAGGAGGTATGAAGGCTGAAGGAGGCCCATGAAAGATTGATGAGTGGCTCTTCTGCAGCACTGGCTATGCATCAGTCATGCTCACTTCCCTTTGAAGCGCCCACCTAATGATAGCTGTAGCGTGTTGCTTCTGTTTCCTGAGACACATCATATATTACCATCATATTAGTGAGCTTGAATTTTCCATGGTGTGTTGTTAGAAGAGGAGAGTTGCATTTGAGAAATGGGTTATAAAAGTCCCAAGACGAACCAAACAACTGATCAAATATACTGGATACTCATAACATGGCCTTAGGTGATTCAAAAAATTCACTGTGATAGTTGACCTGCCCATAAAGTTTTTTTAGCAGCTGTTTGGACATGGTTTAGGAAAAAATCACATTCCATCCAACAATACAGTGTAACATTTATACAATATAAATGTAATTTGAAAATTAATAATGTACTCTGAAATTCTAGATTAGCTTTTATAATTTCTTATTAGCTTGAATTTTTGGGATTTGGGATTGGGATTTTTGCCAGTGTTTTCTAAAGCATGTCCAACTGTGCAACAGAGGATGGAAAGGTTCATTATTAGGTATACATTTATACACTTTGGACAGTTAGACACTGGGTTGAGAATGCTTTACCTCTTGAATCATCACCTAGACCTGAAACAGCTGTGTACAATGCTGTGAGCCTTAGCTCAGTATTTTAGTCAGAAGTAAACCTTCAGGGCCTTTTTGGCCTTTAGATTTCTGGGAAATAAAAAATATTTGCAGTGCCCAGTGAAATCTAGGTTGATACATCTAAGTGAGTTATTCAGTTGCTCAGGCGCTGTGCAGAAGGTCTATCTGATTAGCAACCAACATTATTAAAAAGTGACCAGTCAGACCAATTTTGTGAGAGACAATGTCACTCTAGGCCAGTGGTTCCCAAACTTTCTCTGCAGGGCCCCCCCTTTTCGAGATAAGAACATTAATCAGCCCCCTCCCCCCCACACACACACAGGTTATCCCATTCGTGTGCCCGTCTGCAATACCTCTGAGTTTGGGGCCCCCCAGTTTGGGAACCACTGCTCAAAGCCTTCTGGAGGTCCTCAACTGTGAATGTAAGAGGCAGCTTAACCAAAGAGTTACTAAGGGACAGGAAACAGAACTGAAGATGTCACTCTAGAAATGCTACTTACAAAGTAAAATATTTATTAATTAAGTTTTATATGTGTTTAATCTAGAATGGACAAAAATGTCGAACTACTACACAATGTAGCATTATTTTGGAGGTGTGTTTTTTATACATTTTAATCATATTTTTATATTTCTGTTTTGATATCTCTAATAGTCATGGTTCACTATTGTGTAAAGAAGCAATCAGTCCCAATGTAAAATTGTGTATTTTATATGTGCCCAGACGAACTTGAGTATTATGAGCTCTGAATACTTTTACAAGAATGAAAAGAAAGACACCCTGCTTGTATTCCCCCTGGATTGGAGAGCTTCTACCAGGTTGGTGGCACGGTGAGAGTAAAAACCAAAGCTCTGTGCTTGCATTGTTGTTGTTAATCAGCCTTATAATAAGGCTGCCAAATGAAAGTCCACATCTCATCTTATTTCATTTTGGAGCACATGGGACTTCCCAATGTCTGCCAATATTGCATGGCTTATGTTCTAAGAAAGCCCACAAGAAGAACGAGATGTTTAATTATGCTATATAAATGTACCAGTTAGCCGTGGTTGTAAGAAGCTATGAAAACCAGACCTCTGTTCTAATGAGCGTTTATGAGGAGAATAAAGGGATTATGGTTATTTTTTATCTATAAGGAAACCTAACAATATTGAATAGTGCAAGATGCTACAGCAGTGTCAAAAGTTACATCTGTCCTCCTCATAATAAATGTTTGACTTGTCAGTCAGATCAGTGGCAGTATCCAGTGGAAGCTGAGTTAATTGCCATGAGAGGGACCCTAACGATGAGATGAGAGAATGGGGGTGAGAAAGAGAGAGAGAGAAAGAGAGAGAGAGGGAGAGAAAGACAGAAAAGACAGGGCTGCTTAACTGAAAACTGTCATTTTTGACAAGCCCCTAATCATTTCTTCTCTATTTCGACCAGTTACCAAAACTCTCTCCCACTTATTACATAAATTGCAATTAGAAGTCATCATGACATGCACCAGGGGGTCCTGACCTGTAATAACTCCTAACACAGAGAAACCTTATTATCCATCAAATGGTGCTTTGGCACATGCCAGTGCCTGACTGCATTTTTTTTTCTTGTGTGACATGTGCGGATAATCTTTTGACTTCTTGTCTTCTGTAATTTGGAATGATTTATAGAAGGTTATTTTTACGGGCTTATGAGTGGAATAATTTTATACGCCTTTGTCAAACCAGAAATTGTATGTCATTAAGAAGACTTTTGGTCACTAAAGTGCAAAATGACATTCCGTCGTTACGCAAGGTTAGTCACATGTGTCATTGCAGGTAAAAGATGCTGCTGCAGGAAAACTCTGATGTACTGTTGATTGCTGTATTTCACAAACAAAAAGAGAGCAGAAGACACAGAACTGACCTCAAAAGTGAGAGACATTAAAGAACAAACAACTTCCCATTGCGAAAAAACCCACCAAACAGAATAAACAGTTGTCTTTTTTATTGAGGATGCACACAAACCGAAGAATGGTGTACACTCCTGAGAGTTTGCTGACTTCAAACTGAGCTACTTTCTTGCTACAATTACACAGAAATCTGCATCCTGAAAAAAAAACTTTAAAAAAGTCTAATTATAAAATGTATTATGCATCATCATTATTATAGTGCACAACATTAACAGATTTGTTTCTTCATAGTACAATATAGGAATTCAAATATGCTTCAAACAGTTCTGCAGGAAATCTTCTCAGGCCGCAGACCAGTTCCATCCCTGATCTAACAAGGCAAAATCATCAAAAGACCAAAAAGGTCATGACGACGTGAATAGGGTGAGAGCTCCAGAAGCATGACTGGGTATGAACTGCAGAATTTTTAGTCTGATATCTACTGCTGTGAGTAATTGCAAGTGATGATCTAGTCTACCTGCTTAATTCAGCTGAATGTAACATTTATTTTGAGTACTCACAGAGCGCGCTTTCAGTTGCAGTTAAATTTAGCCAGGGTAGAACTTCATCAATTAAGCTAACCAAATAACTGTGTCAGAAATGGCTGTTTTCTCAGGAATGGCTGTTATTAAGAGGCTAAAGCCCGCTCCACATGCAACATTTGAAATAACTGAGGACTCATTTTTGTTAGTTTTGTTATCTCCATAGAGACTCTCTTTCCCCGTATGAGTCTTGGTTCCTCTCCAGGTTTCTTCCTCCAACTCAGGCAGTCGTCCCTCACTTCGCGCCTTTGGCTTGTTCATTAGGGGCTCGGACCTGGGGCCTCATGTATAAACGGTGCGTACGCACAAAAATGCTGCTTACGCCCGTTTCCACGATCACGTCCAGATGTATAAACACTAAACTTGGCGTACCGCTACGCACATTCCCAACGAATGCGTACGCACGTTTTTGTAAATGGGTGGCACCTAGTGGCAAATCAGTGGTATTGTGGCTTCCCTTTTGTATACTTGTATTAATGTTGCGGTCTTTATCAAAGACACTGCAGTTAAATGTAACAATAAAACGGTGGAGAGAATGGCCAAGCTACTACATCTACCATGGATGCTCTTGCGTTATTGGTAGATATCGTAATCAGAAGAATTAGCCAGAGGAGCTTTTCAGCGTGAACCCGCGGACCGATTGGGTATTTCTCAGTTATCACTGAGTGGAGCTATGCCTGCTACATGGGATGGTCATCCAGACATGTAAACATTTTTTACACTGTGGTTAAACAGGCAAACATTAAAGCGCAATTCGCAGCCATGTGTGGTTTTCCAAATGTAATCGGAGCGATCGACTGCACACTCAATGCTATAAAGGCACCTTCAGGGAAGGAATTTGCTTATATCAATAGAAAGCATTTTCGTTCTATAAATGTGCTAATTATTTGTGATTAAATCTTATTAATGTTGTGGTGAGATGGCTTGGCTCAACCCACGATTTGTTTATTCTCAGAAATAGTGGAGCCTATCCCCAGTGTGAAACCCCTTAATCTTAAACATAAGGCATAAATCTTCAGATGGGTATGTTTTTGTAAATATTTTATTAATATTAAAACTGAGCAAAAGGTTGTATGATGTCATGTGCAAAATTATATGCTTAGTATTTGGCATTTATATTGGGTTTTGCCGTTCACCTGTAGCTCATAGACATGAGAGAGGTTTTTGTTTGTACTTTAGTGACACTGCTGGTTTGTCACTGACATATGCAAAACCTGTTCAACCACAGGTACAGTTCTTTCTTACTTAAAAAGTATATTAATTTTACACATTTGTTTTATGCTAGAACTCCTTAATTACATTAGATGGAAATAGGTTTAATAAAAAAATAATTACATCTGATAAATTATGAATGTAAGGGGCAATTTTTTGAATGCAAGGGGCAAATTTGAAAAAGGGGGAAATTCAGTAGTTATACTCCTTAATCAGCCTTAATCTGTGCACTTTTCATCTCAATTTTCCTTAATTTCCTGGAAATTAAGATCAACGTTAAGGTAATTTTGTGTGGTAAAATTAAGGTAATGAGGAACCTGAATTTGACACCACTACAACTTAGTTTGACTGCAATAGAAAGAATGTAAAAACAGGTAATCAAACGCAGCATATATTAAACTAATTATTTTAATGTGTGTTTAATGTCTCATAGC
>JBBPCY010000001.1:39447014-39458302 GCA_037974405.1 Brachyalestes nurse
AAAGAATGTAAAAACAGGTAATCAAACGCAGCATATATTAAACTAATTATTTTAATGTGTGTTTAATGTCTCATAGCCCAGTAACTATATTTCTTTAGTTCATTGGCAATAGCTCTTACAGCATGGACTAGGCTTATTGCAGTTTGTGACTGCAGCACAGCTTACAGTGATCTGCTACTTGTTTTTTTTGTGGACTTTGACATCGACCATTTTTGTAATTTCTGGCAGAGTGTGACTTTCCGAACTTCCACCAGGCTGTGCCACTCCAACAATTTTCTTTTGCTGTTGATGCCACTACTTAATCCACCAAACAGATTTTTTTTCATGGCTCAACTTCAGTAAGCAAGACCTAATGATTTTTTTTCGTGCCCTGGCCATTGTTTTTTTTAACAAAACCCAGAGCAAAGGTGTATTTAAACAGATTAGCATATTCAAATATGTAAAATTATGGGAGGAGTCGGGCGTGACTGTGGGTTGGGCCACCTGCATACAATATCATGTTGACTGGGGTTTACAAAGAGAACTGCTTAGAACTTAGCATAAGCATGGTTTTGTGCATCTGGATTTTTTTTGGCTTAGGCACATATCTAGTTTTGTCCGTAGGCTATGTTTTAGTGTGAATTCTACACGGCTTATACATGAGGCCCCTGGACTCTATAAAGCTGCTTTTTGACAACTTGGTTGAAAAAAGCGCTATATAAATAAAATTCAGTCCAGCAGGACTGCAACAGAGGAGTTGTTAAGAAACACCCTGGCGAGAATTTACTCTTAATAGTTGCCATGTCAGTGGTTACTTCAAATACTGCGTATGCAAATGCATTGAAATCCCCGGATGTGTGTTTCGCACACTCGTTAGTACGCGAGGGCACAGGGCGAAAATGTGCGTTTTGAGATGCGCCCAGGCTGCAGCAGGCGTGGGAGGAGCAGCCTCGGCTGGCGCGTCTCCCCTAGCAACCGCGAATCCTACTGCCCTCCTGTTGAAAACATGCCGGCACACATGCTGACGCAGGAGCACAGTTGGCCCACTCGAGCCTGGTCAAACTGAGATATTTACATCTTAACGTGTAAAGATGCAATTCAGATAAACGGCACTTGCTCTAATGGGCCACTGAGTTCAGCTTGCGGGGGAAAAATAGCCCAACTTTAGCGAGCAAACAAACTCAGGCTGAGGTTTCCCTTTGCTGCTCTGCCGAAGCCTGAGGCTTCCAGTCTCACATGCGTAGGCGAAACATAGCCTACTGCAGTGGGACAGTGTCTGGCATTGTGCGTGTGTGTGTTTTTTACATGACAGCTGAAGGCCTTACAAGACACATCTGCCACGTTTAGGCTATAGATTCAACAAACTAGTTTTCTAACCTGAACCAAAATTAGTTCTAAGATGAACCCATCTGCACCTTCTTATAGCAATTCTAAGAAACAGTCATCTGAAATTGTTGCATGATGTTGCATAAAGTGTCCCTTATTATATATTATAATCTACCCTATAGAGTATGGGTGAAATCATCTGTATGGTATAATCTTTAGAGGCTGAATACAATAGACGGCAATAAACTTACAAATAAGAAACGGAAAACGAATACATGGGCTACACAAATGATCCATCTCGAGCAAGCCAGCCAACATCAAATTATTATCTGCGAATGTTTTTTAAATGTTCTTTCTGAAAAGAAAAGGACTGGATACAGGTATCTTGCATGTGAATCTGAGCGTTAGGCACCTCTCTCTGTAACCGGAACAGGCAGGAGGCGGTGTCTATCAGAGCCCAACATTAACCATATCTGACGTCTATGGCTCCATCATCATCGCCTCTCAATGACCAAAAACTCTGCTTTCAGCGCCTCTAAATGCAGACCCATGTATTAGATATATTTTCCCGGGGTCATTTTACCTCTGAGGACATTTATTTACATTCTTTGGACGAGTCGATTTTTTTTCGCAAGTAGCGGAGCTCGTTTGACCGAGACCGAGACCAGACTGACCGCTGTCCAGCCACAACCACCCGTGGATTCACATGAGTGTCCCTCCGGTGATCCGGGCGCCCAGCCCCGTCCCGGGCTCTCAGGGCGTCTCCTTCCACATTCAGATCGGTCTGAGCCGGGAGCCCGTACTGCTGGACTCGGGCGACTTCAGCCTCGCACAGGTCCGAGAGATGGCGTGCTCCATCGTGGACCAGAAGGTAAAACTCACCGTTTCTCACTACTTCTTGCTACACAAAATATGATGCACAATTAGTACATATAGAAAGTGCCGAGTGAACTTTCTGCCAAACTCAAACCCCCGGGCGGCTCGTCGTGAAGCCGATTAGTGACGGACCACCGCTCGATAGCGGTCACTCCACACATGCTGACGGAGTGGAGATGCTAGAAATTAGATATTTGTACGAAATTTGCCAAGAACATTGATGAATATTTGATTTATACGTCCTTAGGACAGACACTGCGTGACAGAGTTTGGAACAGATTTTCCGTAGTGAGAAGTTGTGTCTGAGGAACTACGAGATCAGCAACTTAAAGTGATAGCTCATTTCTCTTTGACTGTGCGGTAACTTAAATGAACTAAAATAATAAGCACTTTATTGTCCAGGAGCTCTCAGTTAGTTTTGGCAGCGAAACATGCGAAAAGCAGCGCATCTGTCTGTATGTGAATACGAAGTTACACTTCAGCTTCTAAAGTCACTGATGACGACACTATCTGACGTGGTACTATTCTCAGATAGGCTGGCCTGCAGTACTGGCACACACACACACACACACAGCCTACTACAGTGTTCTCCTGTGACTCAGTTAGTCAATACTTTTCTCACTGGTGAAACTATTCTATTTTTAAAACCTCTGAATCACAAGCCCATGCTTGCCACCAAGGAGATTTTGCATTTTTAATTCTCTGTGGGTCGAAATTAGGACTGTCAGATGTGCACAAAAGTGGCCTGAAGTAGAAACACTCATGCAGCACAATCACTGGAAGAGAAACTAGTCACCATCATTTTCTTTCTTTATCTTTTACTTTTTAATCTACAACAAAAGCTCCTTAAGTGCTCTCACAGTAGCGTACAGCCCATATACACTGTGCAGGTTGTATATCACAAGTATATCACTGAAAATATCAAAAATATGTGCAAATAGAAGACCATCACATTTATAGAACATAAAAAAATTATAATTCTTCTTTATGGCCACACAAACATCACAATTAGATGTTGCCTGGTACCTTTCACGTCTTTAACAGACAGTAGGCACTGAAAACTTTCCTCTGAACTTATATATATATATAGTTAGATAGATAGATAGATAGATAGATATATAGATATATGGGCACAGAACTAACTTGTGCTGTTGAAATTCTTTCTATTAATTAACTGATATTTCTTGTTTCTCCAACAGGAAACCAGCAACTTAAAACTTGTTGTCCATTTCGTCTTTTTCTCCCTATCCTGCAAAATGCTTGTTTGTTATTGGTGTTAACAGTTTTACAGAAGTTTACAGTCTGCTTTTAGAAGCACAGGTGTTAGATTGCGACACAGTATTTTGTTAAGCATAATCATCTAAGGCTGAATGAGGAAGACTTCTTTTCATTTTTTTCTTTTTCTTTTCTTTTTTTTTTTTTTTACAGCAGAGAGGTTGTCAGCTTGTGTTTTGGAAAAATAGAAGGATGTGTTTAATATATTGAAAGAAAAGGAGAGGGGGTAAGAACAACAGATTTAACCTTAACTCCTTTAACACCTTGTAGACACTTTCTCAGATTTGGAGGGTCTTGGGAGTATAAGAGCTCAGAGCTCTTATCACTTTAAATAGTCAGATGTGAGATGTTGATATGTGTGCATGAAAATGACGCTGACAGTGCTGTACCGACAGACTCAGAAAATGGTGTTTCATTGTCATTGTGTGTGCGCATGTGTGTGCGCGTGCATTAATTGTTTTTCCTCTATACTTTACCAAGTATTTACCCAAGCTATAAATCTCATATAAATGTGTACTTTCCAATATAAGGTCACACACTTTGCTTTCTCGCTTTTCCCTGTGGACCATAGCCAGGTGGATCTGATCAGGACTTTAGTATTGTAGACACTCGGTATTCCACACGGGAAGTTACACCTGTCTTCAGCTTTTCTGTATTGATGTGTGCTGCATCGTCGAATTACAAAACAGACAGGCGAGAACAGTATGTGAAAACAGATTAATATAAAGCTAGCCATTACACTGTTCAACCCAGCTCCCAATGTGCTGGCGCAGTAGAAAATATATACGCAGCTTTGTTGAGTGCAGGAGGCAATGATTAAATTGGAGACAAAGATAAATGTCCTTCAACACTCTTTTGCTTTTTACTGCAGCCAGAGCAAAGCCTCAGTTGTAACCCTATGAGATGCTACTTCAGCATGGCACAAAGACACGAGTAGGCGGCTAGGTGAAGTGTGTCAGAAGATTTACAGTGTCTCTTGAATTCTCAAGCTACAATGCCCTCAAGTGCTGAGGAAACCTGAATTGAACCTGAACAAGAGTCGATGTGCATGAGGCTGGTGCATGCTATCATGGAAGAGGGGGACCGCTGGGAAGAGGGACCACAGGAAGGTCAGTGAGCCGGATGAGATTACTGAAGCAGCAAGGTATTATTTGAATATTGAACAGTAATGGGAAGTCCTACTGGATGATTACTTTAGCTAGTTATGGTGTTTTCCTTAGAAATGTCTTATTGTGGGTCATTGATGTGGGGAAATAGCCCATATGGTTTTAGGATGCACAAACTGCATTTTGTAGTATTTTTAGCTATGATACTGGGGACAAATGGAAAAAAAAAACTTCCAGGAAGTTGGTGTGACCACTTCTGTAAAAAGAGTGGTGTGAAATAGATTCCTTTGAAAATATAAGTTGTCTTTCTCAGATTAGCAACAGCAGCCATAAACTGATTTAACGGTATTCCCCACCAAACAGGATTAGACAATGTACTGAATAAGCATGTCAACAAAAGACTAACCTCAGTGTCTTCATTCAACTGTGATAATCCCCCCCTTGAGCAGGTGAGACAAAGAGTTAATGGGTGTGCCAGAAGTCAACAGACAATACGGGCCCTGTAGGTACAGTTACACAAACATTTCCCCAGATCCCACGCTATTTTAGGGGTACATTGTTGCATTTGAGGCATCAATGTAATTTTATTTCTACCAACACTTCACTGAAGACTGGTATGTGTAAGGTTTCGTGACACCTATATAAACCTTTCATGATGAGTAACACAAGCCTGCTTAATCATTTATAAAGGCTTATTTCAACTAATGTCAACTGTCATAAAGGCTGCTTCAGTCAGTTTTGGTGCCACTTCATCTCAGAAAATGTGACAAACTGAGGCTTTTTGGAATGAGCCTTTATAAATGTTTATGTCAGTCATGAAAGGTTTATGTAAGTCTTATGTGACCTTTCAGATACTGGTATTCAGTGAAACCTGTTCGTAATTCTCTTTAAAGGTAGTGATTCCACTGAGTTTATGATATTTCATGCTCTAGTGGCTGTTATACTCTCCATAAGCTCTCCAGAGCCACAACTGTTTGGGAAAACGTTTGTTTGCCGCCAATCAGCTGACCACAATTTGACCTGGTCTGCGGTGGAGGCACTAGAAATGAACGCTCGCTCAACCGTCTTCTTTCTCACGTTGACAAAAGTCCTTAGTGCTATCAAGAGGCTGCCAAATAGACTGTGAATCCATTAGTGCTCGGGATTATCAGGTTTAATTAAAGTGATGGCGCCTTTGTTTCAGCTTTGCACCTTTTTGCATTACCACTTGTGCAAGTGTTCTTATTAATCAGTGGGACTGCTGTGCTCATGCTAAGTGCTAACCACTCCCATTGCTCAGTCCACGCACACGACTGGCGGATGAGCAGAGAGCTTGATAGCTCAGTAGTTTAGTTGTGCCCTATCGACAGGTCTTTTCATGTCCCTCCTATGTGTCTGTCGTGAGTCTAATTTATGTCACCTTTGTCTGGAGGCCATGCTTCAATGACAAAGATTTTGCACTGAGAGTGCCTCTTCATTCATTCACATAAAAGAGAGTGATATTCTACCACCATTAACCATTGTGCACAGCTTAAATGGCCTACATTTCGTACAACACATCAGCCTCATCCTTGAAAGATGTAGATATTAGAACAAATTATATATTCACCTTCACAGAGATATTAGATGTGAATTAGCGATATTAGCTTATATGGTCATCTTTCCAACATTGGTCTTTCTGTATGAGTTGGCGAGTGGTCCCTCTAGTTGCCTGGCAACTGATTATGATTGCCTGTGAAGTACTCATCTGAGTGCCATTATGGTGACAAGAGCCATGTGCGGTGGGGTCACACACTCACACACATGCACACATACGCATCCACACACATGCACATGCGCACACACATAGGCAGAAGATGAGGACTGTACAGAGGCCATTGTGGAGCAGCTGTTTTGGAGAGCATTCAGAGAACTACCTTCATTTGCATGAGAAACATGATAGTGTGTGTGTGTATGTGTGTTTGTGTGCACTGGGAGGATCATGGCCCCCTGGTCTCAATCCCTCAAAAGTTCTCGAAGGCTCAGGCTGGCACTACAAAAGCTCATTCGGGTGTATCAGCAAAAATGGTTTCAAAGATTGCTGAACCTAGACTGTGTGGTCTTTTTATGCCATGTATGATGCAGGCAGGTATATTCAAGGAATATTCAAATGGGCTGTCATTCATCAAGGACAATGGCTCTGCCTCTGCCCTAAGGACTCTTCTTCTCGTTTGTAGTGAGGAGCAGAGAGGAGCAACAAAAATAATCTTTTAATTACTTTCTGTAAAGTAAACATTGCATGTTGCTGTAGCTGGTATGACTAAAAACTAAAAACATGCAACAGTTCCTCTCAGTGTTAATGCGCTTGCATTGATAAGCTACTTCATTTCCATGGCTGTTCAGGCAGGACCTGCAAAACACAATTACCTCTTGCAAAAAAAGTGCACCTGCTGAAGGAAACAAATTGTCCAGTTGCATAAAAAACAAACACCAACATTGTGCCTGGAGGAGATATGTGACAAAAAGTCCATCAATTAAACACACACGAGGAGTGAGGTTGTAGCATGTATTCCACATGTTTAAGGATAATTGTGTGGATACATTATTCGCAAACCCTGTGCACAATTGCGTTTTCATCCCATCACACTGAAACAAAGTCACACAACTGTCTTAGGCAGTCTGGGAGTCTAAACCCAGCATTAATTTTAGCAATTGTTATAGCACATACTGTGCTGAGGAATCCAATAAAACTTGTAATCAGCGAAATATCAGAATTACAGTCAATTCAGAGGCTTACCACCTGCTAGGCCTGTCATATAATTTTAATGATCTGCCATAGCACCTCAAAGCCCAGTAGAACCTGTGCCACACTCTAGCACGAAAGCACTGTGCCAGGGGTTAGTTAGTGGGCATGCTGGCGCCGAGGAGGAGAGCTGCAAAACACTCACTAATAAAGTGTGAACATACAGCTATTAAGGTGACAATGAGAATCTTAGCAGGCCTAAAAGAGTGCTTTAATTATATACAGTGTGTAGTCTTGCTTCAAATGAAAAGCAGTCCCTTCATCCTTGTTGTCCCCATCAGTATTAAAGACATGTAAATGTATGCAAGCCATATCTCTCTGTGGAGTTTGAGATTGACACCTTTAAGGTTGAATGACCCAATGGAAATGCTTATGCTGTGTTTATTTGCATAGATTTGTTGGTGTTTGTTGGGTTTTTATTTATTCTGAAGTAACCTCTAAAACATATGAATGAATGTTGGCAATGCTTTTATCCAACCCCCCCCAGACTAGCAAGATTTCTAAAACATTACCAGAAGCATCGATGGCTGGAGGGAAGGCAGTGGTAAACAGAAATAAATCTGTGTTGATGCTGTAGCCATTAAAACCAAATTCAGGAAACTCAACTATAGCATGAAAATGTTTCTCTGTCTCTGCTCACCTAATGATACATTTTGAAAAATAGAGAGAAAATAGACTTAACCAGCATCTTCGACAAATTTGCACTGAATTCATTAAAGACTAGTGATGTTTTTTAGTGTAAATTAAATTCTAACTCAGCACTAATTCAAAAACCTGAAAAGAACTCTTAAACTTTATATTTTAGCAACAAGAGATTAGCAGCAGACTATGACGACATATGTAGTGAGTCAGATTTGCACATGCGAAGAACTTTTTTTTTTTTCCCCACTCTAGCCGGCACTTCTCGCTTAAAATCCCTGTTGGTCAATCAATGACGTCAAGTTTTTATTTACACTAACATAGTCGTTGTTACTGAACATCAAATGGCTTGGGCATACTCAGGCCTCAGTGTATATCTGTTTGCTCTTTCTGTTAGTCCTTGAATGTGGCACCATGCCTGCCATTGGCAAAACGTTCAGAATTTTTTGGTCTCACAGGCGCAGAGGGGGGCAGAAAAACAAAAGCACAATGTTTCAACAGTATTGACCAGTGGTTGTCACAGCACAGCTAGCACCTGCTAGCCTGCAGACTACACATTGCTAGGAATGGCTCTGATTGGTTCATGTTGTGTGTGTGTGTGTGTGTGTGTGCGATGGCCGGTTCTGTACAGGAGCAGGCTTGCGAACAGAAAAGACTCCTCACAGGTATAATGCATTGTCTGGACTACTAAGAGAACCTAGCAGCTTTAAAGAGTGACATATCCAAATTGACATTGTATATTGCATTATGTTACAATAAAGGACCCATTTCAACATGTAATTTTCATATATCCTAGACCTCAGCAACAAAAATCTGTTGCTAAGTCGGTTATTTGTAGTCCTTCATTGTAGTCCTCTCAGCGCATGGTACTGTGGAAAGGTAATAAAGAACAAGATTGAAAATACTATCGTTGCATCAGGACAAAGGTCTAGTTTGATCTACTAAAAAGCTATGGAGTTTTGACTGGCCCAATTAACATCAGCATACTGTGCTGATGGGTTCTATAGGTAGTAATCTTCAACTGCAAATGGTATTTAATGAATAATTTTGTTTAAGGCTATGCTTATTTGTCTAAGTTCTGAAGGTCCCCTGTAATAGCTGGACATGTATAAAAATTGTGGTGATTCTTCTATAGTTTACTCCAGTGGTGGTGAGAGCTACGGCCAAAAATATCAAAACATGGTCGAATAAAGAATACACCTCTACGATAATGTTAATTCCAACCCCATACTACATCCAACCCTAAGCTTGAAACACACACATACACACACACATATATATAATAACACGCGCTATTATCACATTAACATTGCATTCAGATACACAGACTTTCATATGGACTTGGTCCCTCTTTGTAGCTGCTATAATGGTTTCGCCCCCATGCTCTGGACACTGAGGGTAACTTGTTCTTCTATAATAAACTAGATAAAATGTGAATGCCCTGCAGTGGCAAATAGATTTGGTTTTATATTTGATTTGATTACATGAATGTTTAAGTTGAAATTTTAATTGCAGCTGTGTGACTGTGTAAAGGGAATACTGCTGTTAAAAAGCCCCTTATTTGTTTAAAGTGTTTGCAAATCAAATGTTATTCCACTTTTGTTCATATAGCAGTACTTTCAAAAGAAACTTGCGCAATACACTAGTTTTGAATTGATTATTTAATTTTGCACATAACAGTGTGATTAAAATTGTAATTGTTGCCCAGCATTAATATATATTAATGTGTTGGGAAGTAACGGAATAAGGCGTTATGTAATTAGAATAGAAATTATGAGTAACTGTATTCCGTTACAGTTCCCGTTAAAATAGGTGATAATCAAATTACAGTTACTTTGTTGAAATAAATGGATTACACGGCGGTATTTTCCTGTTCATTGTTAACCTTTCAAATGCCTTTCAAACCGAAGCTGTCACCACAGACAGTTATTTGCAATATTTTTTTTTAATTACCGTAACTCTTGAACCATTTGCACAATCTAAAAAATTCCAACGGTTTCCGAAAGCAGAGAAGCTGCGTTTTTCAGTGATATTAGTGTCATTACGGTAGTCATTTTTCATTTTTTTAAGAGGGGGCTTTCACCAGGCTGTAGCCGGGAAGCATTTTTCGGGAAGCTTACTCGCCTGGATGATTAGGCCTGGTTCTCTTCATGCCACTTACCTGTCATTTTTAAGTTTTCAGAAGAGGGGGCTCCTCAACCATGATGAGTGATCTGAAAAAAAGTGCTTCTAGGTTGGCTACAACCTGCCCAGAGCCCTCTTGTATGTAAGGGTTTAATGTTGGTGCCATCAGTTACGCAATGGACCCGGAGCCAGCACAACAGACAGGGGCGGACTGGCAATCTGTACGTTCTCGAAAAGTCAATCGGCCTGAATTTCTTGGCCGAGATGTGACCGAGATGCACATACCAAACAAATTCTAATAAATTCAGTTTTGCTCTAAATAATATAGGACCACAATGAAAAAAGAGGAAAATCCAACCTTTAATTCAAGTGCATTAATTCAGAGGGAAAAAAATCCCACATTAAGAAACAATTCTTTTACATCAAATCATGTGTGACACAATTATTAGCACCCCTGATGTTAATACTTTGTAAAACCCCCTTTTGCCAGCAAAACAGCACCTAATCTTCTCCCATAATGTTTCACAAGATGGAAGAATACAGAAAGAGGGATCTTCGACCATTTCTCTTTGCACAATCTCTCTAAATCATCCAGCGACCTGGGTCCTCTCCTCTGCACTCTCCTCTTCAGCTCCCTCCACAGGTTTTAAATGTGGTTGAGGTCTGGGGACTGAGATGGCCATGGGAGGAGCTTGATTCTGTGTCTGGTAAACCATTACTGTGTAGATGTGGCCACATGTTTAGGGTCATTATCTTGCTGAAAGATCCAGTGACGAGCCATTTTCAGCTTTCGGGCAGAGGCCACAAGAGTTTTCAGAAAACGTCCTGGTATTTCAAAGCATTCATGATGCTATGCACCCTAACAAGGTTCCCAGGGCCTCTGGAAGAGAAATAGGCCTACAGCATCACTGATCCTCACCCATACTTCACAGTGAGCATGCATACTCATGTTTTGTGTTCCACCACACCCACTTAGAGTGTTTGTTGCCAAAAAGCTCTATCTTGGTCTCATCTGACCAAAGCACACAGTCCCAGTTAAAGCCGCAGTACCGCTTAGCGAACTCCAGACATTTGCGTTTATGATTGTGAGTGAGAAAAAGTTTTTTCCGTGCATGCGTCCCAAACAGCTTGTTGGCATGTAGATAACGCCTGATGGTTGTTTTGGAGACTTTGTGACCCCAAGATGCTACCATTTGTTGCAA
>JBBPCY010000001.1:39462185-39476272 GCA_037974405.1 Brachyalestes nurse
ACTCGACTCCTCGTGCGGTTCACCGAAGCCTTGTCCTCAGTATGAATGGAAAGGAAGCAGTATTTAAGCGTTTATTGATGTATAATTTTGTGGTTTCGCGATTTGTGACTCACGATTCGTTCCCAGCCCTAGTAAGCATACATTCACTGACAACAGAATACCTTTACAAGTTACCATGGCGTGCCTGTTGAATGCCGCGAACTTAAAGGTGCAAGCAAGTACTGAAAAAACTCAGTTGATTTCTGTTATAAGCTGTTTTGATATTCCAGTTAATTTCTAATTATAAGGAAACACTTTGAAAAAGATTGTCTGAGGCAGTTATAGCAAGGATGCTTCAGACAAAGATACAGATGTGTGAGTATTCCTTTAAGAATATGTTAATTTATCCCATTTTATGGTTCCCTTAATCACAACAGCCTGATTTCAAAAGTTGATCAGCTTAAAAAAAGTGTCACAAACAGGCCACAAATGGTGTGAGATGGCTGCTGGGATGGAAAGATTGTGGCTGAGCATGGAGAGCAGCACATGGAAAGAGATAAATGCGAGGCATGGGTGAGTGAGGGTCTGCAGTTAAAGTGGAAAGGATGATTCACTCCTCTCTCCTCAGCAGCTTTCAGAATGCTCTTTGTCTCTCTCTTTCACTCTCTCTCTGCCACTATCTGTGCCTCTCTCTCTCTCTTTTTCTCTTGCCCTCCCCTGCATCAGTACACCTGCCTCTTTCAGCCACGCTCGTTCCACCTTGACAACCAGCTTCAGCAACCAGTTGTTTAAAGGGAAGACAACGTCCAAATTGATGTCCCTCGCACTGGGCTAGTCTGTCATCCACAAAAACACTGGCAGTGAAAAGAGAGGGAGAAGGAGGGTGGAAAATGACAGTCCTGAAAGAGCAGCACACTACGGGTCCTTAGAGGTAGTAACATGACAGTTGTTAGAAGATTCCTGAGCTTGGAACCAGGCATCTCCCAAGGGGTTAATGACAAGGATTGGTGTGTGTCATTCCTGGCTCTGACGGCTTCACAGCGCGGCACATACACGCATCCATTTGTCTCAAATAAATGAATAGTGCTCAATCAGGAAAGAGCCTTGGGTTCCTGCTGCCATGACAACCCACACTGTTACAGTGAGGCTGCTGTCATGGTGACCTCCGAAAGCGCACTTGCCTCTGTGTATCTTTATTGTGTGGAACTCATTAGAACCAGACAGGAGGGGGGCGTGCTATTAACTAGAAAGAGGGGGAAAAACATGCAAATACTCAGTGGTGTAGATTTAAACAATAAAAAAAACATGTTAATAGCAGAGATCACTTATATATTATCAGCAACAGAACAACGTCTGTGTTTGAATTGACTGTTTCAAGCTGCCTTCTTGCCTTGACACAACGCAGTGCACGCTTGATTTGAGGTCATTGAAGCTGGTTGGGATGGCAACAGAGCCGATGCAGTGGTTTGCTCTGAAAACAGGAATCTCTTCAGGTTTATGCCATAGCAAAGTGAAATACTGACACCATACTTTGAGAGTCTTTAAATAAAATCATGAGCTGAAATTTAACATCCAATAAATTACTTCTTTCAAGAGCATTGCCCATCGACCTATTTGGCATCCATTTAACCTTTTGTAGCAGATGGCCTGTCTTTTTTATGTTTTAAGAATGGTTTATCAAATTTTGCCGCAAACCTTGGTTATACACCAACGAGCCACTTCATTAGTCAGATAGACAGATACCTGTTATGTATATACACTCATTGTGTATTTTATCAGCCCCACTTACCAAAAGTACTAATCAGCCTTACCTTTTTAACCACAAGCCTAATCCCCTTTGTGCCACCAAACAGCTCTGTCCTTTCAAGGCTCTGTCCTTTTTACAAGATCTCTGTAGATGTGCTGTGGTATCTGACACCAAGATATTAACAGTAGATCTTTTAAATCTTGGATGTTGTGGGTAGGGCCTCAATTGATCAGGCTAGTTTGTCCAGCACCTACCCGAGTGCTTGATCATATTGTTATCTGGGGAATTAGAAGGCCAGCTCAACACCTTGAACATTTGTCAGTTTCCTCAGACCCTTCCTGACCAGTACTTACAGTGTGTTAGGGTGCATTAAAGAGGTTGCCAGGAACGGGTGTACTTGGTCTGCAAAAACGTTTAGGTGGGTAGTATGTGTCAAAGTAATATCCACATGAACGCCAGGATCTAAGGTTTCTGGAACATTGCCCAGAACACTGTCTCTGCTGGCTTGCCTTCTTCCTGTAGTGCATTTTGGTGGTCAGGGGCACAACAAGGAAACTCTTACTGGTCTGCAGCTGTGTTATGACACCTTCCTGTCCTTAACAGCATTATCTTTTTCATCAGTTTGTGTTGCATCAGTTGCTCTTCTGTGAGATCAGACCAGATGGGCTAGCCTTCGCTCACCCACATGCCATCATTGAGGTTCGGATGCCAGTGACCCTGTTGTGGGGTCACTGGTTGCTTTTGATAGGTACTAACTCCTGCATATGGGAATACCCCATGAGACCTGCAGTTTGGACATGCTCCAGTTAACTAGCCATCACAATTTTTCCCTTCTTTCCTTGTTACAGGTGCTACTGTAACAAGTTACTCAATTTTATTCTCTTCAACTGTCAGTGATTTTAATGTTAAGGCTGGTAAGTATAGGTGCACTTTACAGTTTACAATTATAGGCAGTAGTCTGTCTGGTTTTCTGCATTATTTTCTAGCCCCATTTACAACATTCATCAATGGTCAAGACCCCCACAGGACCACTAAAGTGCAGGTGTTATTTGTATCATAATCAGCCCAGCAGGTAGTGTGAGTGTGTGCTGTGCAGAGTGGATATGTCACTGATGATATATGTCCATGTGGTATTCCACAGAAGATAACCTTTCAATTGATGATTCTGAATGATTTTGTAAATGGGGTGTCTGCGTATGAATAAACTTTTAAAGTCAAAAGAACCTCCAATTAAAATCTTTCCCTAGAATTTAGAAGCATTTTGGAAGTTTAAAATAACAGCTGTAAACTGAACACAACGCTTTCCTTTTAAGGTTTGAAATAACAATGAAAGCAGTATGTTATAGCATATTACCTTACATTGTTGTCCGTACTCTCTTCACTTTGAATGTAACTGTGATTTAGTCTATTATTTTCCTCTTTGGATGACAGAGGAAAAGAATCCCTTTTGCAGGTGGTTTTCAACTTATTATTTATTAATAATAGTTACAATATAAATGTCAATTTGCAAAGTCTCTAGACAACTAAAGCAGAACAGACAATGTGACATAATTATATAAATCATTTTTTTGAAGACTAGACAACTCCCATTCATGAATATCACATGTAAAGATGACTTGCATAAGGCTTGGGTCAGACCTGGGCATTTTACGGCCCCCGGGCCACATACGGTCCTTTGGGTATCCCTGTCCGGCCTGCGGAATGTCAGTTATAAACACAAATGGATAATGTTGTAAAAAAAAATCGATTCTCAGATTCTAATCTATACTAAAATTTAGTATCGAGTTCGATATCAATTAGCACTGGTATCGATACTTAAATGCCAGTTTTGCATCTGCCGGTTCACGGAAATCGGCATCAGACTACAACAATTTTCAACAGGCATTGCAGCAGGCAGCCTCTCCCCGGCTACCTGAAGGACCCAATGTTTACATGACAGCCCATTTGGGATTTAAAGGTGCGTGCCGCTTTTTTTTCTCAGTAGAGAGCCAGCTTTGGGGGAGCTTTGGGGCTTTTCCTCTACTGAGGAAAAAAAGTGGCACGTACCTTTAAAAACGGCTGTCACAGAGCATTTTGCCCTGTAGCTCGGCCGGGAAACAAGTTAGTGCCGCAAATTTTACAGGGACCCTCAGCTCCCTGAGACCTTTTGAATGAGGCTGGTTGCGAAGCTCTCCTCTGCAGAGAACCGGCGCGACAGCCCCTGAGCACACTTTAAATTATTTATTAAAAAGTTCCTGTGTTTGTTTTTTCTCCCCCTGTAGTATCGAAAATAGTATCGAGGTTCGAGCACCATCCTTAGTTTCGGTGTTGAGTTTGAAATTTTAGTCTGGAGACAAGCCTAGTAGCAGCTTATCAGAATATATAATTTACTGCTTTTTTACAATGGGAGAAAATTAATATTGAGCAGAAGTTATCATTGGTTCGGCCCTCCAACACAGTTCAGATTTTTCATCTGGCCCTCTGTAGAAATTAATTGCCCAGCCCTGGCCTAGGTGTTGCTAACATGAAAAGCTTTGTGTGTTATTGCAGTGTTTATTAAAATTACTAAAGTGTTTAGATATTATTTGGTATGTTGTGCCTATATGACCCTACAGAATAATTATTATGCTAATATGAGTAAATAAGTATGTAAATAGACCCAATAACAGGCCCAGTGTGAGAGACTTTTGTGAATGGTGAAGGTTTGAATAGCCATTCCATGCAGACAGGACTTCTCTGCGGTGCCACTGTAACTCAGCTCAGCAGCGATCAATAGAGAATGAAGTTAGCAGGCCGTTTCCCCAGCGGCCTACATGGGTCAGTCAATATGTTGCTCTCTTCTTTGACATTGAATTGATTGTGAGACTGTTGTTCGTAAAACTGTTTAGGAAGTGCTGGGAAAAAACAGAAATAAATAAAGAATGTTTGAAACCATGCTTTTCATGTATGATAAGGACCATGGTAGATTTTAGAAAAGAGATTAGCTGTTCATTGTCTGGTTTGTTTTAGCGGAAAACGTGGACAGAGCTGAAACTCTTTTTATGTACATGTTCATATGAAGATCGAAAACCTGCTGCTTCTTTGAATGTTATAATAGCATGAAACAGACTAGGGCTATCAATATTCATCAGTTAAACTTGATAAAGTGAATAAAACAATCACTGAACAATCACTGCGCTCTTAAAAATTGCTTGATGAATTAGCAGTAATTAATTGAACATTTATGCAATGATAAAGCATATTTAAGTTATCCTTGTCCTAATTGTTTTTGAAAGCTAGTTTATATTTTGCCAGTAAAGTAATTTTGAAGGTTAAGGCTCAATGTCAGTTAAGGTCTAAAAACTTAATAAACTGTCAAAATTCAAATGTGCTTGTAGAAGGCTTTTAAAGGGGCGTCACAAAGCAGCTTTACAGAAATCTTGAGTAAAAGCCACTAATCAGCAAGCTGAGGGAGACAGTAGCAGGAAAAGCTTCCTTACAGCAGAAATCTTGAAAGGAACCATGAATCAAAAGGGGATCCCATTCACTCATCGACTGCTAGGAAAGTCCAGTTGTTTTTGACTAAAACATTTAGTTTAACCAGTGAAACGAATAACAAATGTTAAAAGCTTATCTAAAAAAGTTATTTAAATCAATGAAATCCATAACTAGATTCAATTCAGTAGGACCTTTAGTGAAATAATCTGATCACTTATTAAACCGGTAGTGGTAACCCTAATTGCAGCTATCAGCTCTCCCTGGC
Organism: Brachyalestes nurse; assembly: GCA_037974405.1. NCBI lineage: Eukaryota > Metazoa > Chordata > Actinopteri > Characiformes > Alestidae > Brachyalestes > Brachyalestes nurse. Next base: position 39,467,633 of record JBBPCY010000001.1, read on the forward strand.
AGTGACTTTAGAAACGTCCACTATAGCACAAATACACAGAAAAATGGTGTGCTGGAATTATGCAAATATTTTTCAAAGATGGTACAGAAAATATGACTGTCTCTTAAAGTTTTAACAAATGACACCCAGAGGAAGATGTAAAAGGAGAAACATTTCTCCCAACACTTGATTAATACAGCTTATTTTTTTACTTACTTTCCAGTTCCCAGAGTGTGGATTCTATGGGATATATGACAAGATTCTGCTTTTCCGTCATGATCCGACCTCTGAAAACATCCTGCAGCTGGTCAAATGTGCATCTGACATCATGGAAGGAGACCTGGTGGAGGTAGTGCTCTCAGGTATGAAGTTTTATTGTCATACTATTTTTCAATGCGTATCTTCAGATAATCTGGACAGTTTACCAAAGACTGCGTTCTTTCAACTGAAAAAGTAACAGGGTGTAAAGATACATATATGTCATAATACAGAATGCATTGTGAATGCATTCCAGTGATAAGTATGGACAGTTTTTATCATCCTTAATCTATCTGTTTTTGTTTCACAGTGCTGTGAACCTTCTCAGACAGTCTTGCAAGCGATAAAAAATTGTATTGTATTGTACTGTCAGAGAGCACTTAGAAGTGAACACATAAAATCATGATGATAGCTTTGCAGTGTTTTTCATATCACCATTTGGTTGCGCATGGCAACACTGCACCATTTTTGGCTTTTTGCTCATCTACCAACCCCCCCTTGTTTTTGGCGTGTGGGAAATTTGACGCCCATCCAAGCTTGGCTGCCTTAACGGGTGTGAAAGCTGGAGCTGTTTCACCCAGGAGGAGGAAGCGATGGAGGTATCGCATTTGACACTGCTAAAGTGTTTCTACAAACTCTTGGAATGCTTTTTTCCCTTTTTACCTGCTTCTCTTCTCCACTGTGGTATGACAGGTAATTGAGTCAAATCTGTTCTTAAGAGATAAAGAGGGACTGACACCACTTCTGCAATCCCCCTCAATCTACCCACCAGCCTGTTTTGTCTGTGTGCGTGTGCATGCAGTTGTTAGGGAAAGGATCAGGTTATTAACATGCCCAGATGTACACAGTCACAAAGGCAAACCTCTGGGAGTGACACTCCTTGAACAGTACACCCAGCAGCTGATATCACTGTAAATGAAAATAATAGAACATCCACCACAAAGTTAGATCAATGGTTATTAATTATGACTCTCCTCGACAGAGCTAAGTCAGCCAGAATCATTTATAATGATTGTCTCGTCACTTTTCTCTTAGCGTATAATTTCACTAACAAGCAATGCAAAAGTTGGATTCTGCTGAACTCAAAAAGTTGTTGCGCTTATCTAGTTCTGCACGGATTTAGCGTTTGAGTTTTTAATCACTGTGAAAATAAACTGTATACATTTTTTCATTTGCACATAGTAACCCCATCTTACCTAACATTTAGTCACATCCTTTGGTAATCTCCCGTTTAATCTATTACCAGATTCCGGACGCATATATGTCCATGATTGCCAAAGGATTTTTTTTCTTAAGATGGAAGTTTGTGATGTTAATAAAATAAAATCTGTTTTTTGGGTTGGTTCTTCACTTTACCTTTGAAACATATAAGACAATCACACAGAGAAAGGGTGAAACTGAAACAAATGCTTTCTTGAGCTTGTGTTAAAGGGTTAAAAACATTTTTCCCCAATCAAAATCTCTACAGTGGGAAACTGTAGAAGTGTAACAATGTACCTAACATTTTCCACTATGTACCAGTTCAGTCAAAGCCAGTTTCTGATGCAGCTTTCCTTTACCCATCACACAACAGCAGCATAATGGGGGAACATGGAAGCTGTTCATGCCTCCTCTTATGTGTGAGAAACTTGTCACATTATCAAACACCGGAATATTGTTTCTGTCACTAGGAAACCTTTTTAACCTCAGAGCAGAAAAGAAAAAACATTCTTAAATTACCACCTGTTAAACTAAAAAGTGGAGAGGTTTGTTCTCTAAAATAGTTTCAGTCCATTGGTCACAAAATATAAAGGGCAGGGGAAGCTTTGAACAGTAAAAAAACAGAGAGAGTCTTTGGTAAGGAATTTGCTTTGCCACACTGTCATCCAAATGGTTGGTATTCACATAGCTGTCCTTTCCTCACACAGAGAATGCATAGTGCTGTCTTCGAGTGGACCTCTAGTCTCTGATGACCCATTGATATGAAATGGTTTCAAACATTTACATTACTTGATTTGATGTGTTTCATATTACAGTTGAGCATTTTTTATCTTTCCCCGTGGTTTTAATAAAAAGGTGCCATATAGAAAATATACAGACATTTATCTATTACCTAAAGAAAATATTTCTGTAATACTAAAAAATGTTTTACTTGTGAAGGGTGTTTCACCAAATCACACACATACTTGATGAAATCTAAAACCATTATTTGGAAAAAAAAGTCTCTTGTTGCCAGTTAGGATGTAGCTCTGGAATTTTGTCTGCAGGAGTTATTCTTTACTTGACTGTTGAAAAGTTTGGAATCACACCAGGAATAACCTTTTCAGGCTGAAATTCTATAAGCTAGACACCAACGACATTTAAGATGCATGTTTTTTTGCATGTTTTTCACACTTAAATGTTTCAGATTATCAAACAAATTTGAATACTAGACAAAGATAACCCAAGTCAACACAAAATGTTGTTTTTAAGGAAAAATAAACTATCCAATCCTTCATGGCCTTATGTGAAAAAGTAATTGCCCACGAAACCTAATAACTGGTTGTGCCACCCTTTAAGCGCTTGTAATAACTGTCAATGAGTCTTTCACTTCGCTGTGGAGGACTTCTGGCCCACTCTTCTTTGGAGAATTGTTTTAATTCGGCCATATTGGAGGGTTTCTGAGCATGAACCGCCTTTTTACGGTCATGCCACAGCATTTCAGTTGGATCAAAGACTTTGACTAGGCCACACCAAAACCTTTATTTTGCTTTTGTTAAGCCATTCAGAGGTGGACGTGCTGGTGTGATTTGGATCACTGTCCTGCTGTAGAACCCAAGTGCGCTTCAGCTTGAGGTCACTAACTGATGGCTGCACTTTCTCCTTCAGGATTTTTTGGTAGAGAGCAGAATTCATGTGTCCATCAATCACAGCATGTCATCCAGGTCCTGAAGCAGCAAAGCTGCCCCAGACCATCACACTACCACCGTTTGACTGTTGGTATGATGTTATTTTTCTGAAATACTGTGTTACTTTTATGCCAGATGTAATAGGACGCACACCCCCCAAAAAGTTCAACTTTTGTTCAATCAGTCCACAGAGTATTGTCCCAAAAGACTTGAGGATCATCCAGATGTTTCTTGGCAAAAGTGAGACGAGCCTTTATGTTCTTTTTGGTCAGCAGTGGTTTTCGCCTTGGAACTTGCCATTTTTGCTGTGTCTCTTTCTTATAGTTGAGTCATGAACACTGACCTTAAGTGAGGCAAGGTGTTAAAGGAAGGTAGGGAGACCCTGATGACCTGTGGTCTGAGTCAGTGCAGATCCCATAACAGACAGTGACATAGCTGATCAGGATGCTCTCTGTTGTTCCCCTGTGCTCAAAATAGTACTTTATCTGATGGACTTTATCCATTTTTATTTTGGGTTAATAATTGTCCACACTGCTGGGAATATATTATAAAATAGCAAACACATGTCCTGATAATACTACAATCACCACTCACTCAACAGAATATAAGAAGAAAGCACACCAACAGGAAGACGAGTAGAGAACAGAAGAGTGGCCGGAGAAGAAAAAAGAAGAGAAGAGAAGAGAAGAGAAGAGAAGTTGCAGAATGAAGGTGTCTGTGCTGGTGTTGCTGTGCTGTGTTGCAGTAAAAAGCGATAATGACATTACTGAGCTTGAAGATGAACAGATCACTGAAAATGAAATTCAGTCTGAAGTAGAAAAGGGAACTGAGACCAGTGTCTCCAGCGAAGAAATCTGTAAACCTGACATTCACACAGTGCTGAGAGAACTGAGCACGAAACTCGCAGAGCAAAGTGTGGAGCTCAGATACACAAAGAACCAAATGAGCACTTTGGAGAAACAGATGGAGGAACTGAAGAAGCAGAATGAAGGTACAACTGTGTGATGAAGTTACAGCTAAAGCAAAAAAAGTTTTCTATCCTGCAGTGACTGATGTGTCTGTTTTTAAAGTGTCTGAAATCAGACTGGAGGAACTGAAGAGAGAGAATGGAGGTAAAATGTTCACAATGCTCGTATAAATCCAGTGTAAATCTGAGAGACGCTGCTCTTATTGAAGATTTCTGTGTGGAATCTCAGGTCAGGCTCTGGAGCTGAGAACTTTACAGATGAGATCCAACATCACTGAGGGCCACGTCAGAGAACTGAGAAAGGAGAACACGTGTAAGTGTTGTGAGTAAATATTCAAATGAAATTGAAAACGGCAAGTAAGAGGATGTTTTTTCCTTTTTAATATCATTAAAACTGCTGTGATGAACAGATGAATGGAAAGATAACAAAATTAGTAAAACAATCTGATACATTAATTTAGAGGAGAAGGAACAAAGAACAGAGTATAGAAGAGAATGTATACAGAAGGGAGTAGAGAAGAGAAATCTGACCATTCATTCAAGCTTATTGGCTCTTTAATATATATTTATTGAAACAGATGAATCAAACTGTAATAAAGAGTTCCAGAAGAAGCTGAACAGTAACTAAATCTTCAATGTACAACAATAATAGAAACCTGTTTACATACAACGACGTCTTGATTTGTTTCTTTTTTAACTAGTGACACATGTAAAATTTTGATTTATTATGTGTTTCATAGATAAAATAGCTTTTTCAGCATCAATCTCTGCTCAGAGTAGTACAATGATTGGACCCTTTAACACTGAGATCACACTGAAGTACGCGAACATCTATGTGAACAATGGAAACGCCTACAATCCAAACACAGGTACCCCCACCCCACACACACCACTATGATTCTTTTCTTTATTATCAGTGTTGGGCAAGTTACTTTAAAAAAGTAATTAAACTACTAATTACTGATTACTCCCTATAAAAGTAATCAAATTACTAAAGTGATTACTTTATTTTAAAAAAAAGTAATTAGTTACATTACTAGTTAGATTACTAGTTACTTCCTGACCCTCTAAAGAAATTCTTAAATCAACTCAAACACACTCGTAAATCAGCTCAAACACACTCTTAACTCAAACACACTTTATTATTAAGTGTTACAAACCTACGACAACTCACAGAATGTTCTTGCCTTTAACCGAGATTAATTTAAAGTAAAGGCTATAATTCCAGCTACTGAACGTGAACTTCTGACCCTCAGTGCTGTGTTTTTGTTTTAGTTGGTGTCGCACGCAGGTAATCTAATTACCAATTTTCAAATTATAATGCATTACTGCCCAACACTGATTATTATTAAGGTGAATTTAGCCAACATTTACCTGTCTACAGGTGAGTAACCTGTATGCTGACATCAAATGACATTTCTAACAAACGTTAATGCAGGAAAAAACAGGACATTAAAAATAAATAAAAAATATAATACCTTATATTTAATGTCTTTACTAATGCAGGAATCTTCACAGCACCTGTCCGAGGCGTCTACATGTTCAGATTCTCCATTAGTGGACGTGGTAGTTCTTCGAATGCTGTTGCCGCGCGGCTGTTTAAAAATAATCAGGAAATGGTCATGGCTTGGGTTCATCAGCCCAGTCATTTTGCAAGCAGCACCAACGGAGCGTCTCTGCTGCTGGAGGTGGGAGATGTGGTCTGTGTACGACTGTTCCGCAATACACACATATATGATGATCAGGATCACTACAACACGTTCAGCGGTCAGCTGCTCTTCACTGTGTGAAAGGAAACAAAACGAGTAAAAAAAAAAAACTAGAACATTCACCTTCACTGAAATATTCGAAAAGTTTTTCATTCTATTATTTTTTAAAACATGTTTTTCCAAACTGTAATTCCAACATTCTTGCCCAAACTCACTGACTCAGCTGAGAAGCTACCAAACAGGAAAGAAAAGAATAGAGGATAAAAGATAAGAGTAGAGTAGAGAGGAGAAGAGAAAAGAAGTGAAGGGAAAAGAAGAAAAGAGAAGAATAAAGAAGAGAAGAGAAGAATAGAGCAGAGAAGATTAGAGAAGATTAGAGAAGAATAAAGAAGAGAAGAGTAGAAAAGAGCAGAGAAGATTAGAGAAGAATAAAGAAGAGAAGAATAGAATAGAGCAGAAAAGAAAAGACAAAAGAGAAGAGAAGAGAAAAGAACAGGTGATAAAAGAGAAGAGTAGAAAAGAGAGGAGAAGAATGATATTAAGGAGAAAAGAAGAGAAATCGGAACTTTCACTGATGCTTATTTATCCTTTATTACATTGTTATTAAATCCTAGAGTTCCAGGACAATCTGAGCAGAAACCTCCAATGTACAAAAATAACAGAAAACTATTTACATACGAAATCTTGCTTTCTTTCTTTTTTAACATGAAATAAAATGTCAAAGTTTGATATATTGTCTCTGTGTTAGATAAAATAGCTTTTTCAGCAACACTCTCTACTGAGGTTTCCATACCGAGATTACGCTGAAGTACATGAATATATATGGGATTCCAGGTAATGCCCTCTGTGTTAAAGTGAAAATACACAAACAAAAATACACAGAAGCAGAACTTTTACGAAAAAAATGATGGTGACAACACGCATACTACGTGTGGAGAGCATTCACTCAACATTGTTATCTCATTTTTGACAGAGATGGTGTTTAGAGGCTTCATATATACATATATATATATATATGTATATTAGGGCATTAACGACTCAAGATTTTTTAAAGTCGACTAGTCGATCAGAATAGTCGAAACTAGTCAAACTAGTCGTTTCATGACACGCAGAGGAGGAACACGGGTGTGCAACTCTGAGCAACTTTTGTTAAACATTTACAGTCAACATGACAAATAAACAAAACAAAGCAAAGGCTGATACCTTGAATTTTCTGGTAAATTTAAGTGTCCGTCTGAGAGGGAACAGTTGATGACATTTGGTGCAGACAGTTGACATAGATTAATTGTTTTGATTATACACGGGCTCGGACTGGGCTCGGGCTTGCATGGTAAATGTGTGGTCAGGTGATATGTTTCGATTAGCGCGAGAAAGGTGCAAAATGGATGCTGAGAAGGTGAAACGGAGGCTAGACCCACCCACTGCATCCCAACCACTGCATCCCAACCACTAGCAGCAGCAGTGAAAAGGTGTTCAGTGCGGCTGGACGCACCATCAGTGAGCGCAGGACCACATGTAGCCTAATGTTGGTGAGTAAAGGTTTTTCAAATTATAAATAAGTATTATTTGCGTCTTAAATGCATGATGTTGGCGATTGTGGAGAGAAGTGGCGAAGCAAACCCCGCGGAGCCTTTATCTGAATTTAGTTATTGCCAAATACCCATCTTAATTTAGAATTTATCTTAATTTCATTTGTTAAGAAAGACCCATTTTTATTGGCTCGTTGACCTATATTTGGCTAAGTGTATGCTGGTTCCGGCTTTTAAAAGCTGTCAATCAAAATGGCCATATTCTGTCGGGTTCGGGCCTCGTCGGGCCTAACTTTTAAGACCCGATTACAACTCTGTAGTACATAAACACTGTTGAACTCCATGCAATTTAAGCTGCAAAAGCAGCCCTTTTGAAATTCACTTTGTTGTGATGTCAGAAACACATATTTACATATACACACCTCAGTCTTCAGGAGTTTAGAATGAGGCACAATACAGCCAAACAGAACAGAGCTTGTTCAGCACATTCTTTTTTTTTTTTTTATAAAAATGTGTTGTGGTACATGCACACTGTTAAAGTTGAACATATACATTTCACTTCCCAGATTATATACCTCATATATGCAAAATAATCTGCAAAACCAGCCTATTTGTGACATTTTTGTTTTGATGTCACAAAAAACACCATATTTACAAATACCCCCTCAGCCATTCAAGGGTTTTGGCCCATGCAAGTTATAAGGAAAGTTTCAGCCTGGACTGCTTTTTGAATGAAGCACAATACAGGCAACCAGAACAGAGCTCATTTACTTATCAATCTTAAAGGCACAGTAACAAAAGTCAGTCTGTTTAATTCTAAGGCGGCTGGAAAATGGTAATATAAAGATGAAGTATTTATATATATCCAAATAAATCCAAATGCAGTTAATGTAACAATGAAATGTAAGTTCAAATAACAATGATCATAACTGTAGTTACTCTTAATTTTAGTATGCAATTTATTTCTGTAACACTATAGTTGCTTCCTGTCTAGATCTTGTCTTGATCCCTTTTATGAGTCCACTCTGCACTCAAGACTGAAGATAAAACAATTTAGGCCACATTAGTCTGTCTTATGTTTATGATGCTAATTACCTCAGTTTGAACCGATTTTATAACTCATGAGTCTTAGATAACAGTGAGAAAGTAGCATGTACGCAAACCAGTCTTTTTAAAGAAAGAAAACACATGTTCAAAGACGTGTTCTCCGGACTCCTAATAGTTCCCAGAATTTCAAAAACTACAAAGGGGGGCAGGGCATTTTCATATTTGGCTCCAAAGCTTTGGAATAGCCTTCCAGACAGTGTTCGGGGCTCAGACACAGTTACCCA
>JBBPCY010000001.1:39476372-39499406 GCA_037974405.1 Brachyalestes nurse
TAAGTGGCTGTAATTCTGCACTAAGTCTGAATTTCGGAAAGAGACTTCAGATACTGTATTAGGGGACCATTAGGACCCATATAAAAGCATAAAAAATCAGCATGTCATGGGACCATTAATGGTTCTTTAGAGAACCATGTTGTAATTGAAAGGTGTGAGTGTGAAGAACATTTGTAAAGTTTAATGAACTCTCACTTAATGTAAATATTCAAGAAATAGTTGGTGACACACAGCTCAATTACAAACATTCTTAAATAAACTGAAATTATTCAATTTCATTGCCATCATTTTTAGTATAGTACAGTATAGTATAGTGTAGCATAAGATTTATTCAGCTTTGAATTTCTACTATTCACTAATTAGAAACAGCAAGTTGTAAAGTAGTATTTTCATATATAGAATAAGTTTAAAGATTCATCTGCAGTACCTGGTTTAATACTGAAAGCTGTGAATTTAAACATTTGAACGGTATTGTAGATTTGGGTAATATTTTGCTGGGCTTAGGACATTTTGACAAAAATTGTGTTAAGCAGTAAATGTGTTATATCCTGCATGCGTTTTGGATTTTATTTTGCTCCCTGAGGTCCACTTATGTTCATGTGGTTTTATGTTTTGCACTAATAATTACATTGTTTTCAAAAAGCAGCCCAGACTGAAACACTCCTTTTAACTTTGTGAATGGGAGTGGCTTAACTACTGCAGGCTTTATTGTAGGATACATATATAAATGCATTGTTTTTTGTTACAAATAACTACTTAAAAATGGACTGTTTTTGCAACTTAATTCCCATATATGTACCCTATGGCCCAGGCATTAATGGTGAATTTACAGTTTAGGAGTTTTTAGGTACTACATTAGTCTTTTATTCCAAAAGGCGAGGAACTTTCAAGTTGGGCTCTTTAAGCCCTAAAATAGCTGGTAAAAAGAATCTTAATTCAGAGGATGATCAACTACGTTCTGCTTAATCACAGGTGGACCGAAAGGGTTTTTTGCTCCAGTGAGCTCATCAATACATGTCAACTCCTTCATGAAATCTTTCAGAGTGATTAGTGCAGGCAGAATGCTTTGACAGCTTTAACTTTGGAGTCAAAAATATATCAGAAAGTAATTTTTTCTTTAATTGGGGTGAAATTGGTTACCCAGACTGAAACAAGCATAAAAATGCACCATTATATACTGCATGGACCCAAAGTGTCCAGCCGATAGCACATACTCCTACTGTATATCTAGATCGACATAATTGCAGTGAATGCTATAGTCAGAAGGGGATTGACCTCATACCCCTTGAAGGAGTGAAAAATATAATAGTAGTGCTCTCGCTGGTTGAGTCACTGCACCATTAACCCTGACATTAGAAGATCCATTTTTTATTCTATCTCTCTAGCATGTTGCACGTCATGCCAACACATAACACATTCTATTAATTTTATCACAAGCCAGCTTAAAAAGACTTATGCATATTATAATTTCCACAAACAACCTGACAAACTTGGAAAATGTTGCTCATAGACAGACAGACAGACACACACACACACACACACACACACACACACACACACACACACACACAAGTATTTACGTTAAGTCAGCTCAGGGTGCATTTTCCGTGCCACCCTCATTTCCCTGAAGCATTTAATGACAGTTTACAGGTAGTTCAAACTTGCAAACATATCTTGGCCTTTAAACAAAAGGCAAAACAATAATTTGAATGAATTGAGGCAATTTAGTCAGAGAATGGCTAATCAGAATGTATTCTACTTGAGCGGGCTGTGGGGAAGCCATGTTGGAGAGCAGGCGAGGGGCGCATGCTGAAGCATGCAGTCCTCCTGCTGGGTTCACCACTCAGCCACTATTGGTCCCACCAACATGTAGCCAACAAGAGCCAATCAAAACACTCCATCTGTCTCTCCAAAAACCCACTCTTTCATAGCACAATTTGCAAATATAAATAAAGCTGGGTTTGTTTTGGTGAAGTTCAAATACTGTTCTAGGCTTATGAACAGTTATTTAAAAAGTGTATATAATATCACAAGTGGTTATGTGCAGTTGCTCAGGTAATGTAATGTAGTTTGATGGCCAACGTGTATTATTAACTTTTCTTAGCAAAGAATGATCTAAGGGGTTAGATTAAGATTTTAGGGGCTAAAGTGCACAAGTACCTGCACTACTGCCACTGTTTTTGTTTAGTGGTTGATTTCTAAGAATCTGGAAAGTATAAAAAAAAAACAATAAGAAATTCAGAAGTGTATTTTGGAAAAGCTGAAGCCCAAACCACTTTAAAGAGACAAATCAGTGCCACTGAGCTTCAAATTGGCTCCTCTGTGAGACTTTCGCTGCATTCAGATGGCCCGAATGAAAACCCTTAATTAATTTGCAACTGACCATCAGCCCCTCTTGGGGAGCCGATAATCTCCAGCCTGCTTGACCCTGACAGACATGCGGCTTGCTCCTGTTGGGAGAGAGGGCTTGCGCCGTAGAGAGCTGGCTGCCCAGGGTCCAGTGCAGGCAGCGGCAGCAGCAACGCCAGTCTGGCCTCTGACAGATCGGCTTTGGACAGGACTCTACTCCATCTGCCCCTCCAAAGACGCACTTCCCTGGAGGGGGCTGCGCGAAAGGAAGCGCGATCGAATAAAAATATATCTCCCTCTGCACCACTTGTTTGCCTTTTCCTCTTAGAAACTAATGCCGTGTTTATTCATAATGGCATGGATTTTGAAGAGCTGAATTCCCTCATGAAGTTAAAAGTCCAAATGATGTGATAGGCAGCAGGGTGAGCAAAACAAATTGAGTGAGATTTTGGTTGGGAATATAAAACGATTTAGGCCGAAGCATTTTATCATGCAGTTTATCATAAAACTTTACTTCTATGAGACCACACATGTGATTTTGTGCATATATTATTAAACAGACGCATTTGTGAGTTCAAATCCCAAGACTGCTAGTGACACCTTTGAGCAAGGTACCCTTGAGCAAGGTACCGTCCCCACACACTGCTCCCTCCGTGTGGGAGCATTTCGATATATCTAAGAAAGACACGTGGAAAGCCGTTTGTAAAGCGCGGAGGGGGGCGAGATTCTTGGGCTGGGGCCGCTCTCAATGTCATTCCACCGGGAGGGGGGGTGCTGCTAATGACGGATTCTGCGCAGCCGGGGCCCCACTCACTATCATTCTTTCGGGGGAGGGGCGCGATGGTGGGGGTTAGGGGATCCTGATGGGATTCCGTGCCGGTCCAGATTTACCATCGGCCCACCGGGCAAACGGTATGCCCGATGGCCAGTCCAGCACTGGCTATGCCAGTCTTTGTTTTTATACACTATTTTGTTTTAGGCCCACAGAGAATGTTTTATATCTTTCAACAGTTTTTAAAGCACTTGTTCTGAATGCACTTTGTTCATCCACTTCGTTCAGAATATTAAAATGCACTCGAATTCACTAGTTTTATGAGAGAAGATATTTACTTGTATAATATTTTAGCTATCTTGCTTTTAGGCTATTCATGAGTGGGGCCAAGTAAAATATTTTATTTCAAAATTTATTTTATATTGTGTATTATTTGACTATAAATATATTTTCATAGTTTTGTAACAGATTTATTCTTTTAATAATTTAATAATAATAATTTATTTCGGTTTTCCGGTTTTCGTTTTCGGTTTTCGGTTTTCGCCCAAGTGTTACCCCATTTTCGGTTTTCGGCTTCGGTCCAAAAAAATAACTTCAGTGCATCCCTAATATGGATTTTTCACAGTTGTCAGTGAGTCATGGATGTAAAAGTGCAATTGGTTCAAAAAGAGGGTAGGAGGCTCACATCTACCATAGGCTTCAGTGCAATATCCCTGCCAGTGCTGCTGGTAGTTACACCATTTAGACCACGAGCCAGAAATGTTTTCAAATAATATTTAGCAATAACCTATTTATGTGTTTTTAGCTTCAGCCACAGTTGAGGACTTTCAGATCAGGCCACATGCCTTATTTGTTCACTCATACCGTGCCCCAGCGTTCTGTGACCACTGTGGAGAGATGCTGTGGGGCCTGGTTAGGCAAGGACTCAAGTGTGAAGGTACGGAACCCATATATGGTAACATTTTATTTCTGTTATGTGTTCAAGTAATATTAGTGTACACAACAGTTAATGAAAGCAGGTAGGCCCAGATGGCATAATACCACCTGTACTATATTAACAGTAATTACTCATTAACCGTAATTATAATTTTTGTGGAGTATTTTTTTTACAGTACACACATTTATGTAATGAATCATAAGAAGTATAATTGCTTTAGGAACAAGACAACTAGACCACTTGCTTGTTCCCTTCCTTTGAAATTGTTTCATGGATTAAGGATGTGGGCTGAACTACCACAAGCGGTGTGCCTTTAAGATCCCAAACAACTGCAGTGGTGTTCGGAAACGCCGGTTGTCTAATGTGTCCCTCACTGGCCTGGTCAACACTCGCTCTATGTCTGCTGAACCCTCCCCCAGCACCTCTGATGAAGCTTTACTGGTGAGTTTCAAATGCTGCACTGTGGAGCACACCATACTACTAAATCTGCTTTTTCAATTAATTGACACATCTGGTTCAAGCCTTTCATGTGAAAGGCTCGTACCTATGCTTAGGAAAAGGAAAATATTTTAGTAAATTTAAAAACGAATTGAAATGTCTAAAATGTTTAAAAATGCAGCATGAAGCATTTGTTGTAGGATTTTGCTCAAGGCCTTTTGCTGCCTTACTAATTTTAAACAAAATTTTAAACAATTTATTTTATAACACTTTTTGTAAAGAACATGTAGGGCTTGTTATTGTAGTATAACATGTTTCAGCTTATATGTGTTTCAGCTTGTACACCTTACACTGAATTTTCCCTTCCTGATCTTAACATTCACATCCTAATAGTCTGAAAACCCCTCCCTTAAAATATATTTAAATAAAATCAAAATGTCCAAACTAAATCAATAGTTCTAATCCAATACTGTTCTATCTTTCCTGTCTTTCCTATTTCTGTTTTGTCAAGTCTCCTGTCAGTCCAAGCATGGAGGTAAGTACTGTTTCTGGTGCAAAATTTGTTTACAGCTGTATACTATGGAAAAAGGCTACAATAGGATTCAAACATGTCTTATGTATGTCATCTATATGATGGACATTGGTTTCTATCATATCAGGTGTCTAATATTTGTCTTTTGAGGTTGTAAATATTATGGATGAGTGTGCTGAAAATCTTAGTGATCTGCATACCTGAAAAACGAACATTCATTTGGAATTTGAAAGTATTCAAAGGTGTTCTGTCAGTTTTTGTTGCAGCCATCATGCGGTGAGCTCCAAATCTCTCGTTCCCAAAGGTTGAGACATTTCATCCTGACACCAGAAATGCTGTGATACACACTTGAGTTTGTTTAAAGGAAACTGTTAATTGTTGACTGCAAAAACCGACATCTGCTGACTGTAACCCAGTTTACCTTATCAAAACGGATCAGAGCAAAGGAGCTGTGACTGTTTTTCTGCAGATGTGGGACAAATTTGGCTTTCTATTAAATATATCACAACATCAAATTCTTCATCTGCCCTGTACCCATATAACCAAAGGTTTATTTGCTTTATTGTCTTTTCTACCTTGTCCCAGAAAAATGTGAGAAAAAGAAATTACATGACTAAGTTCCATGTAAATGAAATATAAAGGTTTAATGCCCAAACTTGATGTAAAGGGTCACAAACAAGCTGGTGCAGGGTAAAAGGTGAGCCCAGAGTAGTGGTGTTCAAGTTGCCTTAGACTAAGCTCAGATATTGTTTGATCATTCATAAATCTGTCACTCCCACCAGGTGGGGCTACACTAAAAAAGGTGTGCTTTGAGTTTAGTACACTAATACAGTCGCTACCTTTTATTTGCTCTTTTTTGGCAGTAATAAATAAGGTGTAGTGTATTTCATTCGTGTCCTGTTGTCCTATTTATTTTCCCACGAGAGCAGTAATGCAGGTGCTCTCCAAGTGCTCGTTATTAACTGAATGCAATGCACTAGACCAGTCTATATCTTAGAAACAGTCATACTATACCGCTCAGATGTAGTATAGTAGTTCAATTATGTGGTTATTACATTCTGCACATTTTCCATTTGTTTTCTTTTTGAATTCAAGAAAAGACAAAATGTAAAACAATCTGAAAAATTCCATTTATATTGAAATATCTCCTCTCACTTAAACTATAGAATATGCCCTTCTGACAGTATTTCTCCACTTTTTTCAGGGAGCTATAATAGTGAAATATGTAACTTATCTAAAATTGGATGTACTGCTCATAGGTCATGCTGATTTTATTCTGTGAGAGGTATTTCATTTTATAATTGAATTACAGTAATCCCTTCCTTTTCGCGGGGGTTATGTTCCAAGTGCACCTGCGTTAAGTGGAAAAACCGTGTTGTTGTGTTTTGGTAAAAAAAAGCCTAAAAATGCCTATTTTTATTGTGTAAACCCTAAATATGCCCTTAAATAAGCTTCCAGAACATTTTAAACCCAGGTTAATGCATTATCCATAAAGAAAATGTAAAGTTAAACCCATATTCGCCTCTTTTAATTGAATTCACAGTAATAAAAATGCAGGGCTTTAAACAAGAGAAACACTGAGAGGATGCACGGGGGAGATTCTGGTCTGGAGTGCCACAGATGCTTCAAATGGCAGCAGCAAGGAGAAATAAATCATCAGAATCAGAAAACCTTATTGATCCCAGGGGGAAAATGCTTAAAAACTGTTAGCAGTATCAGTTAGCATTAGCACACACATACACACACTCTCAGAGACATGAGCAGACGCACTCTCTCTCTCTCTCTCTCTCTCTCTCTCTCTCAGAACACTTACATTTCATTTTAAACTTAGTCTAATGCATTACCCTTAAAGAAAATGTAAAGGTAAACACGCATACGCCTCTTTTCAAGGTAAACCCGTCTTTTAATTTAAATTCCGCGCCGAGATATGCAGCTCAGAAGGTTGCGTGACAAAAGTATTGGGACACCCGGTTTTCGGAGAATAAAACCTTATCTACTCGGGCTAAGGTCTCCTGGAGATCTACTGAACTGTGGAGTTTGAAGTGTCTGAGTGCTTTCCCCACCGAGATGTGCAATTTGGAAGGTCGCAGGACAAAAGTATTGGGACACCACGGTGAGGTGAATGTCCCCTTGTGCGAAAACATCCAGAAAAAAATATATTTATTGCCACAAAAAAGCAAAAAAAGCCAGAGGAAAAAAAGTTTCGCGTTATTGTGGGGATTTCCAGTAAAATTATGAGTTCGGTTCAAAAAAAAAAATCTGCGTGTGACTGAGTTGCTGAGTCCTGATCCGCGGAAAACTGGGGGATTACTGTACACCATGATTTTGCTATAGCTGGTGATACCTGTGACTTTTAGGTGCACTGATCAAATTTAAACAGGATGTAGCAGATGCCTTTTTTACTGAAATGGAAAACTGAATAATTCAGACACTGGCAACTCATAAGTACCCTGTGTTGGAATTTGGCAACACGCTCAGCCCCTCAGACATGTGTGACATTTAAATGTGAAAAATTTAGCAGTACTTGTGCTCCACAGAGAGGATATGTTGACCATACCTGGGTCATTCTCTTACATAGCCATGATGATGAGCATTCCATCATTCTTTGTAAATGGCACCATGGACCAGAATAAACTGGAACTGTCAGACAAGCCAGAAGAGTGACTGGCAGAAGCCAAAAGCTCAGCAAATGCATAACGAATGCAACGCTGTGTAAGCCACCCCCTTCTTAACACTTGGTGTATTTATATAGTGGAGGGGGCCGGATGGACTCTACATTATTGGATCTTTCATCCTACAGCGATAATGCAGTATAACAGTGTCATCATGTTCGTTTTAAAAGACCTGGAAAAGTTGTCTGTAGATAAGTGCACAACGTGTGTGTGTCACAGCTGTTTGTAGAAAGATGTGAAGTGTAAAAGGTCTTATAGATCTTGTAAGCATTTTGGGCACTTTGTTTCCTCCATTAACCTACTGAAGACTACTGGCCATGTATGCAACATGAAGAGGAGGAGGATATTGATCGGTTACTTTCTTTAGCGTGCAGTGTGCAGTTGATTTGACACACCTGCGTGATGTCAGGTCTATTCTCAACAGGTGGTAAGACATCTGCACGTGTGCCAATCAGCAGCACATTAAAAATCAGCTTGATGCAAAACTCGTTCTGAGTTTAATGCAAATCTGCCATCGCTCCGCTCTTCCACAACCTGATTTTTCCCAGGCACACATTCTTGTTTGCTTCTTCAAGAATGTTGTCACATTCACGTTACTCTAGATGTCAAGCTTATATTTAAAGAAGCAGTGATTTGTGTAGCTTAGAAAGTACAGCAAGCACACATCTGAATGACCATTGCACTTTGAAAAAGTAGTTTAGGTTTTTTGCATGAAAAAGGAACATTATCTGAATAAGAATTTATCTTGATAACTGGCTCATCACACTAATTTATCAGTCTACTCTGGCTTTATACTGACCTTTTAAAGATACATCTAGTAGTATTTTCCTAAAAATGTTAAAAGTAGCTGTATTCTGAGTATTGCCTTTTAAACGTGTAACATATACTAAACTGGGGCAGGGGATGGTGCCTAGAGGCCCATAGGTTTAGAAACATGAGAGACAAAATGTGTGGCCAAAATCTCAGGACAGGCATCAGGATACAGATTTTCTGAAGAGTAGCATTAGGTGTTCTTAGTTCTCAGAATCTGCTTCTCCCCAACAGAAGAGCCAGGCCGACATATTCCCTGGAAGAGGGCGGTCCAACTCACAGTCCTACATTGGGCGTCCCATCGAGCTCGACAAGATCCTGCTGTCCAAAGTCAAGGTGCCGCACACATTCGTCATTCACTCCTACACGCGCCCCACCGTCTGCCAACACTGCAAGAAGCTCCTCAAAGGCCTGTTCCGCCAGGGCCTCCAGTGCAAAGGTATGAGCTCACACTTCCCATTTTAAACTTGAGTTGACATGACTGTTTGCCCACTTCATGCACCCTTCAGAGATCTTGCTATTACTCATTGCAAACATAACACACTTGGCAGCATGTTTGAATTTGTGTAAACCTCACATAAATGCCAGTAAATACAAAACTTGCAGTTGCTGCATGTATGACATTGCCAGCAAGTCACTGCAAATCCCAAAACAGTAATGTTTTTTTGCTTATCTAAATGTTTAGAAAAGCAGTCTCAACAAAAATGAATTTTAGGCAGCAGAGTCTGTCATACAACTAATGAGTACCAAGAAATCTAACAATTTTTTTTCTTTTTAAAATCTTGAACATTTTAACCTATTTAAGGTATATGCTTTCATCAAAAAGATTTGACCAAACAAACTTTGATTAAGGTCTGAAATGCTCATGTTTTTAACAGTGTATAGCTACAAAGTACATAATCTTATTAGGTCATCATTAAGGCTGAATGATTTGGGGGCAATGATTTTTCTGACATTTGCAATTTTAATGTGATAATATTTGATATTGATTTTTTACCCTTTACACATAATTTCCTTGAAGAGTTTTTTAGTTTTCACATAGGATCTCTGGAATTGCCCTTTCATGCATGTAGCAGCAGGTCCTCAGCTTCTGGTGAAGTTTTGCCAATGGGTAGAGCATGCAGGAAGTAGGGCATAACATGGTTGTATAGTAGGTTTTTAATGTGGTCATAAACAACCACGTCTCTTGCCATTTCTTGAATTGGCAACTTTGAGTAAACAAACCGTTTTTGGATACTTTCTTCTTTTGGTTTTGCGTCAATCTCGTGATAACATCATCAACATGCCCACTGTAATTTCTCTTTTCAATTACCAGCTCTATTGACTCAATAGAGCAAGTAGAGTCAGTAGAGTCAACTTACTGTATTGACTCAATGACTCCATTAAGTCTGGTGCTCTGTTGAGTTAATGTCCTGCTTTGTTGACTCAAGCAGACAGTACACAGATTTTATACTAGAGTACTGGTAGGGTACAGTCTGTTTAATGTCTGATCCAACTGACATTTGCATTCACACAAACTTTTCCAGTCTTGAAACATTTAGGGCTTCAGTGCATGCGTAAAAGGGTCTTCAAGCTGAAAAGGAAAACTTAAGACCAAAGTTAGCTTGAATTTGAATTTGAATTTTGAACTAATGAGAGACATTGCTTTAAAAAGTTTCAGATGTTCATTTTTATTATCAAGCAATTTCCTCTAGGATGTTTTCTAATTCTGATTCTGTTTTTCATAATATGTCAATCTTATACTATTAATGTATAGGTAGTAGTCATGAGCAATGGAAGTCTGGAACTGAACTATGTTGAAGGGGATAATACTGCACAACGTTAAGGTTTCTGTACATGTCTATATAGTGCAGACAGAAGTGCAGCCGTGCTGCTGCGATATGTGGTATACAACGTGTCAGGCTTTAGAGTGCTGTCAGCTGACTGGCAGAAACAGCTTTAATGTGCTTCTGCAACCTGCGAGGTCTCAGCCTGTCAGCCAATAGCACAACACACTCTTATGTCAGTGTGCCAGGTCTCTCTTTCTCTTTCTCCCTCTCCGACTTTGCCACGATTTTCTCATCTCGCTTTTTCTCACACCGTTTCAGATTGCAAATTCAACTGCCACAAACGATGTGCACCCAAAGTGCCAAACAACTGCCTTGGAGAGGTGTCAAGGAATGGAGGCAAGTCTAACTTTAGCTTCTTTACATGCTTCTTAATGGCATGATCAACAACACTGCATTTTCTAACCAAAAACAACAATATTTATCCCACAGAGCATTTAAAATACTGCCTTGGTCTGTACACACTCATCTCTTCTCCTCTCTTCTCTTCTCTTCCTTTTTCTTCTCCACTTCTAGATCTATTGAGTCCTGGTGCTGAATCAGATGTAGTGATGGAGGAAGGCTGTGATGATCATGATGGAGAAAGGAACAGTCCTCTAGATGATATGGAGGAGTCATTGGTATCTGACCCTGCCTCCCTAATAGACACAGGTCATGGTGAACTTGGAGACTTCCATGATCCTGATCCTGATGAATCCAACAGGATCATCAGGTAGACCCAAAACGAGCATAATAATATTTTTATATAGATTACTGGCAGCTGATTATACTATAAATCTATAGAACATTTTAAAATACATGCAGTTTAAAATTGGCCTAAGTGAACAATAGCAAAATATGCCTAGTCTTTAAAATGTGGTAATACATTGAAAAAGGATAAACAAGAAAGTATTTTACATGACTTGATACTGAAAAACTATTTTTGAAAATAGAGTATAAGAGTGTGTCTATGGGCCTCTGCTTTTTATAGTAAAAAGACTAGTAGGAGAATTTATAATATGTATCATCATTATCATCATCATCATCATCATGCGAACAGTCCATTAATTGTTGCTGATTCAGTGAGATCAGTTTTAAAAAATCATTTTCCATCAAGTGAAAATTGATTTGTCTTTGTGTTTGAATATGTTTGAAAGCCCATGCACGAGCAACAACATCCCACTTATGCGAGTGGTCCAGTCAGTCAAGCACACCAAAAGGAAAAGCAGCAGTGTGATGAAGGAGGGCTGGCTTGTGCATTTCTCTAGCAAGGACACACTGGTGAGAAATATGTCCTCCTAAGCTTACTGTAATATGAATCACATGCACCTTCAAAATAAACAAATAGAAACTGTTTGCATCAGTTAGTAATACAACCTTTCAAATCTTAAAGGGATTTTGAAGTTTCTTTGTTTACTGAGTTAATTGTTATTCCGGTAGTGGCTACAGGGTGGCATACCAATTCTAATATCCTAAGGTTTCAACACAGGAAACATTTTTTAACTGAAATGAATGGGAGGCATAAAAATTGTGGTATATAACACCTTACAGTTCATTACATTTCATTAAAGATAACATGATGAATGACTATTATAATCTGCTGTTTTTTACCAGCGTAAAAGGCATTATTGGAGATTGGATAGCAAATGCATTACTTTGTTCCAGAATGATACCGGGAGCAAATATTATAAAGTAAGTTGAACCAATCAGGTAATCAAACAATCATTGTATCATTGGGACAAAACCTCGCAGCTCTGTTTCTGTGTTTATTTTTATAGTTATTTTAATGTAATTATTTTCATATTGTAATTTAATTATGTAATTACATCATTATAGTATATTGATTCAATCTTTACTTGTGCAGTAAATCTTGTTTTCACTGGATATTCTTCTGTATGGACAGTTTTGAGCCTGCAGATCCCTGATCTTGCTTTTAAGCTCAGTACTTTTAATTTAGAAAACTTTTGGAATATCTATTAGTTTCTCTATTCAGACCTGTTTATTGATTATTTTGTGCTGCAGGAAATTCCCTTATCTGAAGTTCTATCTCTGGAGCCAGCTAAGACCTTCAACTTGCTTCCAGAAGGAGCCAACCCTCACTGCTTTGAGATTGCTACCACATCGCTGGTGTACTATGTAGGAGAAAGCCTTTCACGGATGGAGGACTGCCATGGCAGTAGCTTGCTGGTCAGCGGAGCTGGGCAGGACGTGGCCCGCATGTGGGAAATGGCTATCCAGCATGCCCTCATGCCTGTCATTTCCAAGGGCATGGCCCACAGCGGCCGACACAGCCAGCACAGTATGATTTTTATACTGAAATGCATTGGTTGTATTATATTTTCCAAGCTTATTACATCCTGAGGCTTTTAAACAGGTGCTAACAAAGTTGTTGGAATTATCCAGTAATACCTCTACAAACTTACCCTTCCTCCCCTCCCCCTTCAGAATATAAGGTGCAATTAGTAAAGTATTATTCTGTGAGCTTTCTGTGAGCTTTTTAACATTTAGCACATTAAAACAGCCCATACATGAACCTGGCTTAGATGATATAAATAGAAAAAAATGACTTGCTGTGGTTAAAGACGCAAAGGAATGACCAGTTTTGCTGGCTAGAAGAAATCTGGCCAATCAAACTCTGCCCAACATCTTTGAAAGTTCTTTTTTTATCAATACTCTAATTACATGACATCTGTATACACCACTATTTGTTAAGATGCTTCTGGTGACTCATAACAGCCACCCTACAAAAATCCATAAAAGCTATTCTATGCAATTAAATTTTCAGTGAGTTCAAGCTAATTACCAGTAAAGTACTGTCAATAGACATGAGTGTACTGTAATTGTACCATAGTTTTAAAACATTAAAATCACAGTACCTTTTCTAAACACAAAGTGTTGTTCCCAACTATGTACAATGCATTATGTTTTAGATTAAGAGCACAGAAAGCTTCAAAATATATTAAAGTATCTTATAATAGAAGATGTTATGGTCAGAACCTCCCTAAGCTCATGTGCTATTATAATTTGAAAAAAAACAAAAACAAATAAAACAAACTGTAAATTGTGTTGCAAGGGTTGTTTTTTTAGGGTGCACTTGTTTGTAACTATTGATAGCGGTCTGATACTAGCTCTCACAATAAATAATACAATTCTTTAATAGTACTATTGTCACATATTACAAAAAGAAATAGAAACAGACAGCACATACTCATGTTTGTTTTCTAACAGAAGACATCTCCATCAGCATCTCGGTGTCCAACTGCCAGATTCAGGAGAACGTGGTAAATATACATTTATTGTTTCTCATTTCCATACTTCACTTGCTTTAAAAGGAGGGAGGGAGGGATCATTTCAGCTTGTAGATTACTAAATCTGTAAATTTAAGAACATATACACAGCATTTGTGATACATTTAAAATGTGTATGTAAAAAAGATGCTGGTCATTTATTAAAATATTATGGTGGCATGACTACCTCTTAATATGTTGTTTTAAATACAAAATGCCAAATATATTTTTCTTTTCTGAGTGCAGTTGTATTTTTGTGTTAAAGAAGTCTGTTGGCTTGTCCATACCTGAAACCTGTAGAGTTTCAGTGTGATATAAACACGCAGTGCCTCTATTGGAGATTATTTTGATTACCTGCCTGGCCATGGGGTTGCCATAGTTACCTGAGCTTCTCTGATAGACTCCTCGTGGGATGCAGTAATATCTCTCTGTGTGACTGCTCTTAATTCAGCCACTGTAGCTGTACAAAATCAAGATCAAACGAAGCGGAATATATATCAACCAGCAGTTTAGAACCCTAGAAACCTGTTTTAATCTTGTTCATTTCTTACATATTCCTCAATATTTCATCTCTTGTAGGACATAAGCACAGTGTACCAGATATTCCCTGATGAAGTCCTTGGATCTGGGCAGTTTGGCATTGTCTATGGGGGTAATGAATAGTGTATTTACTGTATGTGGTTCTCTTTGTGACCAATAGACACATAAGTAGTATGCTAAGTGTTCCAGAATGTATTAAAATAGTGATGTAAAAATGTATGGAAAATTCTTCACATAACTTTGATTTTGTATTATGTGTAATGCTTACATTATTTCCGCACAGTGATAGAAATATGACATCTAAGGTTTCCCCTATGAAAAAAATCCCTCTTCTTATGTATACTGTAGGCAAGCACAGGAAAACAGGCAGAGATGTAGCAATCAAGATTATAGACAAGCTGCGCTTCCCCACCAAACAGGAGAGCCAGCTGCGCAATGAGGTTGCCATTCTTCAGGTGAATAAACACAAATTTACATATAGGTTATAAGGTCATTTTGTTATGATAAGAAATATACAGATCAGAAGTGTGGACTAAAATTGGTACTGCATAGATACTGGTTTGTAAAATTCTTTCTATCATTTATAGAACCTTCACCACCCTGGGGTTGTGAACCTTGAGTGCATGTTTGAGACGCCAGAGCGTGTGTTTGTCGTCATGGAAAAGCTCCATGGTGACATGCTGGAGATGATACTGTCTAGTGAGAAGGGGAGGCTGCCAGAGCGCATCACTAAATTTCTTGTCACACAGGTAAGTCTATCAAAAACAATCATGAGTTGGATGCACTTGACCTTACTGTTACTCTGTCGTACTTCATACACACAAAAGAACAGCCACTTGTTCACTGATAAAAAAAAGATTGGTAAGTGAATTTCTTTGTGTTTACCATGCTTTGAATGCACAATATTCTAAATACAATACTCCATGATTTTGATCTCTTAAACCTGTTTGTATGTGGGCCCCTCAGTTTGATTTGCATAACTTAATGCCATAATGACCTAACAGCAATTATTTGAAATGATTGCAACTGTTTATGCTGAGCACTGGTACTTTCCACAGCCATTAGTTGTTACACAGTTGTATTGTATCACAGCAAGCAGATTTTGAAATAGATGTAAATAAAACATATTCCCTGGTATAAGTTGGCTGTCTAACAAAAACAAAAAATTTTATAAATTGGGTGCAGGGAGCATTTGTCTGTTTGGTTATTTGCAAGTTTAGCATCTATGCTTGAAAGGCAAATGTGGTGGTGGTGGCCTAGTGGGTTCCTGAGCAAGACCCTTAACCCCAAGTTGCATAGTAACTTTATAGGAGAAACTTTATATAAATTAATGTTATGACCATTTCTGTTGGCCCATTCATCATGAAATGTTAACACAATGTCAAGGCCAGCAGATATTTTACATTATAAACAAAAGTAATGGAGTTACATGTATTGATATGACAATATAAAGTAATTGCCTAGGTTTTAGGGGGTTCATTTATAATAGCGTTTAGATGACAGTAATACGTGTGATGTTTACCAAAACAGATTTCCTTGTATTCATTCAGATCCTTGTTGCTCTTCGCCATCTTCACTTCAAAAACATCGTACACTGTGACCTTAAACCCGAGAACGTCTTACTGGCGTCATCTGACTCCTTCCCTCAAGTAAGTAGCACACTGAAAAACGCGATCATTAAAAGAGACTGAATAAAGGGTGGAAACAGTAAAATAAACATGAATTAATCTGCTTTTATAAAAGCAAAAGAATAACAATAGGAGGTGGTAATTACAGTTTATTCTGTGGATGGCGCACAGTGTGTGTGTGTGTGCCTCTCTGCGATGCAAGACTGCTAAATTATCTCCCCATTGTTTCAGCCGTCTACAGTGCGAAGCCTGCTCTGGAAGCGCTCAAGCAGAAGGATGATTCACTGTGTTTGAGCACTAGCAAGCATCTCAGAGGAATACTAAACAAATCGCATTTGTGTTATTTACCACAAATATTTTTTTTTCCCAGAATGAACACAAACCAGAATAACAGAACATCAACATCAGAATATCAATCACTTGAACATCAAAGATTGCTGCTTTGCACTTGATTGTAATGCCAACACTCCCCCCCAAACAACAAATGCTGTTCTTTCCTCTGTGCGAGTAAATGTTTTAAAAGTGAAGGGGGAAGATCAGTGGGAGAGTGCACTGTAAACGCTTTTAACTGTGCGATAATTTCATTCGAGCTCAGTGCAGTCTCTGGCAACTGCTCATTATGGTGTCTGTTGTGGAGAGGGGTTTAGGGAAGAAATAATGGATGCTATTTGTTGCGCCCCAGTCAAATAAGAGAACTGTCTACTTCCAGTGTCAGGCTCTAGCTTGACTCTCACTGATAATTCATTGTCTTTCCCAGGTGAAGCTGTGTGATTTTGGCTTTGCCCGAATTATCGGGGAGAAGTCGTTCAGGCGTTCAGTGGTGGGCACACCAGCCTACCTTGCGCCTGAGGTGCTGAGGAACAAGGGCTACAACCGTTCACTGGACATGTGGTCTGTAGGGGTCATCATCTATGTCAGTCTTAGTGGGACCTTTCCATTTAATGAGGATGAGGACATCCATGACCAGATCCAGAATGCCGCCTTTATGTATCCTCCCAACCCATGGAAGAAGGTGACCCCAGAAGGTAGGTTTCAGACCTTTACTGAAAGTGTCTTTTGTATGCATGGTTAAAGGGGGATGTACAACCAACCACAGGAAAATGGAAGTTCTTATAAGTTCTCATAAGCATCGTGATGCACAGACCCTCTTCACAATGGTAAGTCGATTAAAAAAGACTTGCAGGTCAGCTCAGTTATCCAGATTACAACGATCACTATGACATACAGAAAGATGAAGTGTGCATTAAAGCATCCAGAGAACCAAATTACACAAGGCAGTGGTTAAATTATTAGCCTTTTTGAATCTCAGCATGAAGGGTGGAGTACAGTAATCCCCCAGACTCATAGTTTTACGTGGAAATCCCCACAATAACAAGGAAACTTAAAATATGCTCCGCCTTTTTTTTTTTTTTTTTTGTGGCAATGAATATATTTCTGGATGTTTTCACACAAGGGTGCCCGTTCACCTCGCCACGGTGTCCCAATACTTTTGTCCTGCGACCTTCCGAGTTGCATATTTCGGCGGGGAAAGCACTCAGACACTTCAAACTCCACAGTTTGGTAGATCTCCCTGAGACCTTTCCAACGAGCCCTCATTTGTATTTTTAAATTACATTTAAATTAAAAGACGGGTACCTTGAAAATAGGCAAATTCTTAAAATTAGAAGCTGTCAGATTAACATATTTTTCTGCCAATAGAAAAGTTATCACCATGTTTTTCACAAAAGCCACTGGGAGCACATTCACAGAAACTAACTACACTGACCATTCAACATTGTAGTTAGTTTACTTTCCAACATGAACTGTTTACTTCCTATAGTTCTTGTCATCATTCCTACCATTTCAAATGACATTCTTGAGCACCTCCAGCCACGAAAGTGTATCAGCCAGAATCCTAACTTTTAACAGCATAAGGGACAACTTTTAGGCAGTGTTTTTTTTTTCAAGGTGAGCCACTTAGGAACACTAATAAATAATAATTATTCAAATTATCTGGACTGACTGCAGTATTAAATTGTTATCTGAGCTAGCTAATCTAACATTTGAATCACTTTACACCAGAATAGTCCAAGCATGTGCTGTTGCCCTAGCAATTAACCCATAAAATTTACCATAACCATTTTGGATAAATCAGTTCAAAGTGCTATGGTGGGGTGGTCTATGTCTGCTTCTTTCTTGAGTAATGTGGCAAAAGAGCGTTAAATGTGGGATTACAAGCCCTCTAGAAAACCTTTGTAAATAAAATGTTAATACATAAGCAAAGTAAGCAAACCCTTTTACCAGGAAAGCTAATTTTATTGCATTCTGGTGTGAGTGATGTGCTCACTCGGGTACACTTGCTGCTTTTTTATCAGCCATTTTAGATGTTTTATGCCAAGACACTAGTAGATTATACGGACATCAAGATTAGAGCTGAGTTGTGCTAAAGTGGTCAGAAAATAGCCAGTACTGCATAATGACTAACATAATTATAATCCTACACAGCTGTTAGAGCCATGTTTTGTAGGCCTCTCAACTACCAAACAGTGATGAGTTGCGTGTGTCAAAGCTGCTTTAAACATACTTTGCTAGCTGTAACTTGAGTCTAAAGTAAAGCCAAAAAAGGAAAGCCTTATCAAAATACTATGCAGAGTGTGTAAATGGGTTTTGTGTGGTGTTATCTCAGCTCTTCTGTTTAATTAAAAATGCTTGCATTTTTCTGTTGACATTGCCAGAGCAGACTTCACTGACTGTGCAGCCTCTGTCTCTAAACACACAAATTAATTACATACCAGTTGTTTTTCTATTTGTGTTCCAGTTTAGATCAAATAAATTTTCATTGTAAAAAGATTTTGTTTTACAGGCCATGGTAATTGATTAGTTATTGTTTTCAGTTTTTAATAATGAGGCTGAGCATGCCTAAATGCAATGTTTGAAAATATTAGCAGAACAATAGTATAGATAGATTATATTATTCACAGTATATATTAATATAATCACTCATATGTTAGTTTTGTTCTATTGAAAAAAACATTAAAACAGTTTAGTCAAGGTAGATATTAAAAAAACAACACAATGCCTGCCAAGAATAATGCTTGTTACAGAAATGGGTAATTTTATGTTGTTTTAATTCTAAAATTGAGAGCATTATAGAGCTCTCCCAAGCTGCTATACGTTTATTTTTTTAACCCAAGTTACGTCTTGTCAAAAGAGAGAGAAGGAGAGCAAGAAGGAAAAGCAAAGGGGGTGGAAAACGGAAGAAAGGAAGAGCAGGAGGAAAGACTTAGGGTTTAAGAAAGACATCTGCGAGAGTGTGCTCCATTTTTGTCATGGCCCATTCATGTGAGTAACGCCTGCCGATTGGTGGGACTAAAGCTCGAGGGGCTTGAGGTTAAGAACCCTTGGTGGCTCTCAGAGCTCTGTGACCCCTGAAATAATGTTAACATGATGTTAGTTTTGCTCATTATCCCCCCAAGCTCCAAATCCTTCAGCTTTCCCACCATGGCCCAGCCACTGACAGGCTGCTTTGTTGTTCCAGCAATTGACCTCATTAATAACCTGCTGCAAGTCAAAATGAGGAAGCGCTACAGCGTGGACAAGTCCCTCAGTCATCCCTGGCTACAGGTCAGTCCCTGCTTCCACACTGGACAACCCACAAGGCAAATACAAGATGCTTTACCACAGCTTTTATAATGTTAATAATGTTAATGTTAAATACAGAGAAATGTGAAATCAGATTTTCTGCATAACTATTTATATCTGCCAGTACAAAGCTCAAACAGTGGGAAACTCTGCTTGCAGAAATAAATATAGTTATGTCAGTATTCTGACAGAATTTCATGTCCAAATTATGAAAGTACTTTTACAGAATGATCTGAGACTAGACTCACAGTTTACGTGCTACTATAAACATGATTATATGTACATTAGATTTAGAATTAAAAACAAATGCTGAATGTACTATTTCCCTCCCAGTGGAGATTAATGTTTGATATGAAAAGCTTCCTGTAAGAATTTAATATAAATAATTCTGTAAGAATATAACTAAATAATCTATATTACACTACATCAGTTGTAGGGTTTTAAGGGCAGAAAAATTATTTGCAGTAATTTTTACCTGTAGGTGTAGCAATAAATCATTGGGACATGACAGCTAAAACATGGGATTATTCCTAGTATCTAGTCAATGAAAGTATTAGAGGGTACTAATGACTTGAGGGGAATGCTCCCCTACTGAGTGACCATTTATCACTGATATATAGGCCTATCACATTTCTTCCACGTATTGCAAGATAGTTATTTGAACTGAAGTTAATTATTTAACTTTTTTAAAATTTTGTTTTCTTTAATAATATGTTTACATTCAACAAACAGAATGGCAAAAATGAATGTAAATGAAACCATTTAGACATGTCATGGGTTTTACAGGAACAATGCAAGTTCTGACTGCTGCTATAACACATTTGTAGTTTTTTTTTTCGTTCGTTTGCTAGGTAGCTAGCACTGATGGTTTTAACATGTTTGCTCACAAAACAAATGTTTTTCACTCATATTTTCAGTTGAGAAAAACTTATGTACTTGACTTGTAGACAATTTCAATGTCAGCGTTATGTGTTGATACAAGCTATTATGAGCGATTTTGTATCAACAGCTAACCAAGGTCTTATCAGCCATCATAGCTACTTTAAGGCTATACTCTAATAGTTGCATAAAATGATCAAAAAGTTAATATAATTTATTGCAGTTGTTTACATGAACATTAAACATGAATTAAAAATGAGTTAAAACATGAGTTTCATGATAGCCTTGATATACTAGAAAAAAACACATTCTACTGCGTACCTTTCTGGAAAGTCAGTGCTTACTACTGATAGGTAGCTGTTTGTCAGCAGACAGATGCATTTTACTTAATTTGCCAGTCAGAGGAAGCATGTAAGAGTGTAACAATTTTTTAGTGTAGCGCAGAGGTTTTTGGTATTAATCCATGAAAAAATCCTGTTTTATGACAGGACTACCAGATGTGGCTGGACCTGCGAAATCTGGAGTGTAAAATGCAAGAGCGATACATCACACATGAAAGTGATGACATGCGCTGGGAACATTTTGCGGAGCAAAACGGCCTGCAGTACCCAGCCCACCTCGTCAACCCCCATGCTGACATTCGCGAGGAGGTGGAGTCTGAAGAGGCCATAATGAGCACGCTCAGTGATCGAGTCAGTGTGCTATAAATTGCTGCCTGTCCCTTTATGAGCACAACACGACTAAAGCCAACTGCACACTCCCAAAGCAAGATGCCAGACAAAACATAAAGCCAGGACCGAGAAAGCATAAACACAATTACTTTCCACAGTAAATTTCACCAAACACTCAGTGCCTAAAGAGCATGTCAAAAAATGACAACACATTTTTCAAAACTCACAATTTTGTGCAAAGTCACTATACTAAACAAATGTATGTATGTATGTATGTATGTATGTATGTATGTATGTATGTATGTATGTGTGTGTGTGTGTGTGTGTATGTATATAAATGAAAACCATCATGATCTAGCCACTAAATGTGCAGTACAGTTCAGTTGAAGGCCACCATAATGTGGTGATCGTCGCCTTAGTAGATGCATAATTATTAGAGAAAGTGTAAAAGCAGAACGTCTTTGCTGTTTTTGTGCTCTTGTGTGGTGCCACTGTGCATATGAGCATATTGTGTGTGCGTGTGTGTGTGTGTGTGTGTGTGTGTGTGGGGAGAACAGGATTCCCAAGTTGCGCTCTGTGCAAATCAATCAACCTGAAAAGTAACACTGCCTGCATAGATTTTTTTTCTTTTGCTTCATTTGAAATGGTTGGAATAAAAAATAATTTAAGAATTAAAAGAAACCTTTTAATGTAATAATGTTAATTCGGTTTTCAATTTTGCACCAAGCACATTTTATTTGGATGGAAGTATTTTCATACTTGTGTGTGTGTGTGTTCCAGCAGCTTGCTTTTGCTTTTATCAGCAGCAGTTCCCTTGAATTACCAACAATGGGTGATGGGTTTCTCAGACATACGGAGCTGGAGTGTGAAAGCCAAAGAAAAAAAAATATGATGACAGTACAAATCAGCAAACATGAAGCATCCATTGTAATGGAGCTGTATGTACTTGATTTAATACTACATTTTCACATTAACGATGTAGTATTTTCGGTGAAGCATTTCACTCTTGCGCAGTCCTACAAACTGCTGGACATTTTTCCCGTCCGCTCCAGCTGGACCTGAGGCTGATTTAACCCACTACGGTGGCTGTTTAAAAAATAAGAGGTATTAAGAGTTTCAGCCATTCGGCCACTATGGACCGGCAGATGGCGCTCCACACTTATGAAGCTGAGTCTGAACGGGCCGTGAACCCCACGTCGCGCTCGGGGTGGTCAGCAGGAGCGCGTGGGCCGGATGTGTTAGGGTTTGTCCACGAAGATGTAAACGGTGTTCAGTCTTGAGAATCACCTTCGTTAAAAAAAAAAAGAGTCAGCTTCAGAAATTATGGGAAAATTGCCGTTAATAAAGCAGAGCACAACAGCTCCGCGACTCAAGAGCTTTTAACTCTGAAGGCGCGCTTCTGTGAAAACAGTTTTGATCTTTTTCTTTTGTTAAAGGAACTCTGTTTTATCATCACTTTGAAAACTCCAGATAAGTGATTGACAAATTCGTCGCGAGGTTTCGTTGGTTGCTGTGTTTACAGGCTGCTGACCTGTTGGACGGAATTTCTGAATGAAAAATCCGTTACCCGTGGATAAGAGGAGAATTACGTCACTGATTTATTTAAATGTATGTTGGCTCGCCTACTTTGTCCGTCGAGACGTACACACGCACACATGCACACACACAACTGTCAAAACAACACAAACTTGAGCGCGCGGCGCTCGGGGACACATCGTGACACTCCGACTGACGAAAAGAGAGGAACGGGCCTTGAGCGAAGTCTTTTCTGCCCAGGTTCGTCATTTTACACCATTTGAGTTCCAGACCGCCATTCAAACCCCGCTCAGAGCGAAGCGGCCTGACTGAATTTTGCCATCAGCCGTGACAAACCGGAGCAGATGACGAGTGAATATTCAGGCTGAAAGAAACGGGGGGATCTTCTACAGATGGACTGTCTGTCGAGTTACCCACGCTATGAGTATGAAGCTTTTTTCTGCTTTCATTGAAATTCTCTGTTTGAAACTCCACCCTGCAGCCGTAACACTCAAATGACCCCGGCAACTGGCTGCATAACTTACTGACATACAAACATCAAACATACATATAGCCTA
>JBBPCY010000001.1:39507540-39534008 GCA_037974405.1 Brachyalestes nurse
AAAACATGCTCCCAGGACTATCACACCTAAAATGTCCAGAGGATGTTCTATGACTTATAATTCACTGTTGAACTAAATACGTTTTGTTGTCCTTGCAAGCAATAAGCAACATAAGAGTGATACAGAATTTTATTGTTTTGATCAAACTGAATGTGTTCTTGGGTTAATATCACTTTTTTTATTTTCTAAATTCAGTTCTATTTTTACACAGAAATCGTCCGGTTGTCCTCTGTAGTGGACATGCTGGGAAATTAAAATAAAAAATATATTCAAAGAAATTTATATTGTAAGGTGTTTTTAGGCCCAAATAGATAGAAAATCACACAAAAAAAGAAATTATAAGACACTTTTTTTCAGTTCTCAGGAGGTTAATAAAACAAAAAACTAATCTCTACCTCTGATTCAGTAGCGCTTGTGTTTACATGTGTGTATATGTGCATCTATACACAGTCACAATCTGTGGGTAAAATGTTTAAAAATATTACTTAATATTTTATCTAAATTATGTGTGTAATCTGCGGGTGGGGTGGTCAGAAGAAGCAGGAGGAAGTGAAGGTGATTTTTATTGTGCATTAAACTATGTGTGAGATCTCAGCATTATTACTTACACAACCACCTCACATGACGACTTCTGGGAATCTGGGAAAGCATGAGACTAACCTAATAGGCTCTTCTTTCTTGTGATACCAATTCAAGTTTCTATCCAGTCCACCCATTATACCAGCAGAATAAGTGCTAGGCAGTGTTAACTGAACTGATGAGCATACTTAGAAGTGGAGCTGAATGAGTGATCAGGACGATAAGTCTGTTTCATCTGATTGTGTGAGTCAGGGGGGTTATGTGGTATTTGAACTCGTGTTCAGTGGTTGAACTCTACACATTCCTTCACACCCCTGGTGCAGCCTTCCAAATCCACTGATGAGCTATTTCACCAAGCAGCAGCGAGTTATTCACTTATAACATGGCCTAACTGTTGGGTTCATATTGTCACTCAATATTTTCATTTCTGATGCCCCATATATAATGTCTTAACCTTAAAAAATATTTTATGCTCTCCTTGATTAGCCTATGAGGAAAGCTACTCAAGTTCACAAATTGGACTAGCTAAATATTATGATAACCTTTTCCATCCTAATTTGTGGTGGAGCCCTGCACACATGCTAGAATCAACATCAATTACTGTGCAGCATTTCAAGTGCACGGTTCGTGAAAATGTCAGGGAGTTAGATGAAGGAAACGTGGGGTCCTGGCTTTAGGGGGTTTTGGGAAGGGGGGGTTTGTGGGACAATTCTCAATCACAGAGCGTGAAGGGCAAGTTTTCCAGTCAACCAACATTTACCACTCTGCAAAGAACACATATTACTATTTTCATTCCATATAACAGCTCACTGAACAGTCAGTGCTTTCAGGGTTGTGCTTGCTGAAGTCTGTGCTGGCCACTAGTCCTGTTCCAAATCTGTTTACTGTCGTGTGTTTTTGTTGATTATTGCAGGTGGAGCTGTTTCGGCAACAGTGCAGCTAAGAGGCTCATTCACTTTCAGCCCAAATGGCTCGTTCAGCTGTGTGAAACTTCTCTTCTGGCATAAGAGTGGGGATGTAGAATTAAAACATGCTCCTTTTTTATTTGCCCCAGTCCTAACTGTAGCTAAAATGGATCATTCTGGGTTCTTTCTGCTTGAACCAATGAAGAATCTCGCTGTGAAGCAGCTTCAGTAGTTGGCAACGGCCTTGCCTCATACAGAAAGGGGTGGAAGTGAAAGGTTGCCTGGGTCCACTTCCACTCAGTGACCTCCACTCCTCCTTTTCCATCAATATAGACCCCCCTACCCACCAGTGGAAGGCAGACAGGGTACATGATGGCAGATAAGATACACTCTGCTGGAGGAGATGGGGGAATGTGTGTGTGGATCCTCTGCATGTTTTCCTGCAGTGGAGATTAGTGGGATTACGAGCTTGGCAGAGTGTGGCAGTAAGGAGATTAGGAGCCTTCCTCTACACAGCAGGGCAATTTTAGTGGAGCTTCAGTGGGCAAGGCCAGTCACCCCATCATGTATGGAGCAAGAGGCGAATATTTCAGTTATGCAGCTAAAATGTGAATGCACTGCTGTTGGTTGCTGGCTTGCTGGTACAATTGCTGAAACAATCCACTAGGCTGCTGAAAAATCCAATTAGACTTTTGCAGGCTGGCAAATCTTAGTCCACCACTGGTGGACGAGCACTGCAACATCCTACAGAAGTCTTTTAAATTTGGATGGCCTTCTGCTCCTCCTTTAAAGACAACCATGATGTAACTCCATTTCTTGGCCTGTCCTTTTTGTGGTAATAGGAACCAGGGGTCACAAGGTTGAGCACAAATATAGCCATTTTATTTGGTATTCAGCATGATCATTGATTCTAATACTAATAATGGGAAAGTAGTGGTAAATCTTGCCTTGTAGTTTGTTCTGCGTATACATCAATGCCAAATATTCATTTGTAAAAAAAAAAAAATGCCTCAGGGCTTAGGCATCATATTTGTCATACTTCAGGCAATATCTTTCTGTGCAGCAGTGTTTAAAGGCATTGAATGCCCCAGGCATCTTGTTCCAGCCACCATTATTGTGTAAGATTGCATTTTGCAAGAAACTCTGTTTACATCTTATAATTTATTTATTCATGATATTTGGAAAAAAATGGTAGAATTTTCATTTTAGTAATATCATCACAAACCCAGTGGGCCTTGATGCAAGTATAATAATGTAATGTGTCATACATATATATATGAAAACTAGTTGCAATATATAAAAATATATAAAAACAAGAGGCAAGCAGTTAGTATGACTTTCTTTATACATTTTCATGTAATTGATGATTTGAGATATACTTGAGCTATATGTTTTTTTCTCCCAATGGCATGTGTTAGAATCTCTCAGAATGTAAAACTCTGGGTTTTGATAATTTGGCAGGAGAGTTTTCTGGGTTCTTTGTATAATTTTCTCTCAGTGCCCTATTGTTTTGTCATTCATGGTCAACAGCATATCACACAATCCAACCACTCAGACCAAATTAGACATTACTGCACAGAAAAAATATGCTCAATGACAAGAAGCCCCCCAACTCTATTTCTTTCTATTTAGTCATTCAGAGTGAGTTTTGTACATCTAAACTCATGTGACTGCTTAAACCCAGGGCATTCCAGCGTGGAGGCATTAATTTAGAAACTACACTTAAATTATGCTTATTAAATGTTGTTCTACCTTGAACAAATGTAAGTCTGCTTTAGAATTGTTTACAATCAAGATTTGCATTGCAGCACATTACCTGTGACAAAATAAGCAGTAACATGTAGAGTGGATATATGATGAACGGTAATACGGGACAGTGTTTTAGGTGATCTAGAGCAGTGTGTTGGGACAAAGATTTAAGTCATTTGGGGTAGCATGTTGAAACAATGTTCAGAACAATGTTTGAGGTAATTTGGTGTACTGTGTTGGGTCAGTGTTTCAGGTACTTTGGGGCAGTGTGCTGTGGCAGTGTTTTAGAACAGTGTTCCATACAGTGTTATAGGTAATTTGGGGCAATATGTTAGGATGGTGTTCAGAACAGTGATGAAGGTAATTTGGCATAGTATTTTTGGACAGTGTTTTAGGTCATTAGGGTCAGTGTATTGAGGCAGTATTCTGAGACAGTGTTCAGAAGATCATTTGGGGCAGAGTGTTGGGGCAGTGTTTTAGGACAGTGTTTGGAAATGTGTTTCAGGACAGTGTTTGGAACATTGGAACATTGTGTGGAGAAGTTTGCTGAGATAGTGTTTTATGTCATTAGGTCATGACAGACTGTGAGAATTCCATGTGTTTTATTCATATGTCATTGATTTTCATGCTTGAATAAAAGTGATTAAATGCAGTATTTTATTTTCAGAATATGGGATATAAAGTCACAGGCTCTGAAAGCTGCATGGCTTTATTTAATTTCCGCATAACTTAACGAGCCCATTAACAGTTTTGTCCTTTGGAAAGAATGCATTGCAAAAAAGCTTCCTAAATTTCCTGTCATAAGGTGCTAAAGCACCTGAATGTTCGACCTTAAACCTGAGTAAAACGCTGAAAACGTGGACGAGCAATTTTATGGATTTATTACTTTTTTCAGGACACACTAAAATACGCCCGGCCATGGTTGACCCTGCCCCGCGTGGCTCAGTGAAGCGGAAGCTTATCGATTGATTGGGGACAATAAAGCTCGTGCAGGTGTCCGTGCGCTTTAATAAATATCGATGGCCGAAGCGCAAAACCTCCTATCTGCAGAATTTGGATTTCACTTCAGATGATGAGAACAAGGAAGGCTGTACATATTCAGCCTGTCTGCAAGATAATCTCGCCCTTCGTTTTGACAGAAAAGTCACCTGATGAAAACCTTAACAAGAAGCATTTTGCAAGAAAATATAACGTTTTTTTAGTTTTCTCAAAAAAGTGAATTTTTCAGGAGGGTTTTGCTTTTCGGCCATCCATATGAAGAGCAACGGCACGCGCTTCCCTGCGCTCGCGCCGGCGTCGGGCTAGCGCACGGCCCTCACCGCCGTCACCATGGCGACCGTAATGAGTCCTAAAGCAGGAAATAAGAGAATTGGAGGATTCGAGCTCTTTAATAAGAGCGCTTATGACAAACCAATGTTCTCAGGGCCAAAGCGAGCAGACTTTTAGCCTCCTCAGATATGAACGTCATTTCAATGGAAATGAGAGGAGAAATGAGCTAACTGCTCATTAGCGAACTCTGAGTCAAGGATAGTTCCAATTTGAAGGGAACAGGATATAATAAAGCCCGTTGATTTGTTTTTCCCCTCCTCCTTCCTCTCACTATTCTACTACAGCCTGACCCTGTCTTACTATAAGCGCTGCAAGCAGTTGCTTGTACGTATTATTATTATTATTATTATTATTATTATTATTATTATTATTATTATTATTATTATTATTATTATTTCGCGTTTGTGTGAGCCATGGTACAAACTGACAGTTTTAACTATTTGATTTTACATAAATATCTTTTTCCTGATTACAATTAATAGAGAATCAATTCTTTTTCTTTTTTGGGAAGCTGGGTCAGGTGAAGTCTCAATTTTTCAGAGACTGCACTGATTACAGCTTCAGTTGGCAATAAACACATAACTTTTAATTTGAAGTACATTGCAGTATTTTAGAAAAGGAAGGGTGGGGGTGGTCTGACATTTCTGACAAGGTGCGGAAATGAGTCCCCACCTCTATAGCGAACCTTGATGAAATGCAGATGTTCTCCACTGATGTCCTGCAAGATGAATTGGACAGGGTTTCTATTTCTGAGATGAAGGCTCATGCACTGTCATTCATCACTGATGTCTCTTCATGTGTTTTGACTGATTTTTATACGTTGCAATGCTTCTCTGCCATAGGGAGGGACTGGCTGTATAAACTTTATTATTACCAAAGGTCAGGGCTCGATGGGTGGGGGTTGGGGGGGGGATGAGCAGAAACATGGTCATGTAGCAGCAGGAAAGGTTAATTGAGAGGGAGAACTTATTTTTGGTTAGAAAATATCACTGCTGTACATAGGCAGCACCTTTAATTGTCTTTGCCACTCTGTTCAGCCTCATAAGGCTGTCATGCAGATCTTTGGACCTCTTGTCTCATGGGAGTCTAGCTTGTGGCCAGGTGTCCCTTCAAAAAGAGCGCTTGATGCCTTCACGCACTTTCTCCTTGGTCAATTTGTGGCAACCTGAGCAAAGCTCCCCCTTAATGGAGGTGTCAAACACTGGCCGTGAGGAGGGAGGAGGGAGAGGGGACCAAAGTTTATCTTCCCCTTCAATGGCCGTGAAAGCAGCTGAAGATGAAAGGTGCTATTTAGTTAGGTGAACAAACCATGGTCTGAATAGAGCACTCTGCTGTGCTCCATCCCACCCTTCACTTACCCGAATAAGGCATCTGGGCTCTATCATCCTGAACAGATGCATACAGTAAATAGGTACTGAATGAGCTGAAACACCTAACTTTATACTGAAATTAGGGTTACATCCTAGGGAAAAACAAGGGCTGGGAAGTTACAGTAGATTGTCTTTAAATTAAGCAATTTTTTTTGGTATTTTTGTATATGTTCTTGTGAACATCTAACTGAAAATCAAATCTTGAGAATCCTAATTGTTTTTTAGACATCTTTAGAAATCTTCAGAAATCTTAAAATATGTATTATTATTATTATTATTATTATTATTATTATTATTATTATTATTATTATCAGAACTTTGATCATTTGAACCAAAAAGTAATATTTTAACATGGAGACTGTGGTAAATTTACTGAATTTGTGAACTGCATTGACAAAACATCTGCTTGTGCACAAGTTTCAATGCTGCAGTAATAAAGTGCCTTTCTTTCATGTTAATGAACAACATTCTTGCATGTTAATGAATCACTTTTTCTTATAATACTGTAAAATTTCATCATTGTAATCACAATGGCCAAAGCAAAAATTGCCTGGACTATTTACACAACACATTCCTTTTCCGCCATATGTCACAAATAGTTTGCATTGTTGACATTCGTCTTGGCATAAAGTCTCTAATTAGAAAGTCACATGAAGCAAGCCTTGCCGGTTCCCTCTCCAAGTGCTCTAAGCAGTGTCACATGGTTCAGAAAGATCTGCTTTTCACGCAGTGTTACTGAGGAGGGGCTTTACCTATGTTTCAACATATCAAACACCTTTTCAAACTGTTGCTGTGACAGCTTCCCTAGCTGGTGCCCGAGCCACAGCGACTGCTGCTGTACCTGTGTGTAAACAGGAATCTCTTTGAAGTAAATATTTGTTTTTCATGCAGATGTAGTTCCACTGCAGATATTAGCATGTTGCGTGGTAAATTTACAGTGCATTCTGTTCATACTGTTATCTGCGGAATACTTGGTATATGTTCAAGAGAATAGATGCTGGGTCTAAAATGCTGCTCTTGCTAAATGAAAGATTAAAAGGGTGAAAAGAACTATATATTTTTCAGGGACTGTGATCTGAGTAATCTATTTTTGCTTGATATTGTGAAGATACATCTCGATCTAGCAGTCTGATAGATTAACCTAGATTTGGCGAATGTCAGGAGAACATTACCTACTGGAATGTGTATTGCCAACAGTAAAGTTTGGTGGAGAAGGAATAATGATCTGAAGATGTTTTTAGGGGTTTGGTGAATATTTCAAATGTGTGGCAACATTCTGAGGAAGGCATTTGCAGTTCCAGCATGATTATTTTGTGCACAAAGTACGATCCATAAAGTCTGGTGTGGAGGAACTCCAGTTCCACTAACTTTGTCCGAGTAGAACACAACACTGACACTCCCACATTCCAGATGGCCACTGTAGGGTGTTTTTGTGTGACTGATTTAACAGACATGATGGAATGCTGGGACTCTTTGACTGACCAGCAAATCCAGCAGTCTTCAATCCCAGTTCTCAGTCTGGAAGAGCAGGTAAAATACTAAAACAGGCACAGGGAAAGTATAGATGAATGACCTCCCATTTCATAGAAGATGAATAAAAATGGACAGGAACAAACTCAAGAGACCTCAAGTGATCCTTACCTTTAGAAATTAAGGCAAGGTGATGCATAACTAAGTATTAGATAAGAAATAATGCAAGAACATATTTGCTGAGCTTACTTGACACCGAGAGCAGAATGCAACATCAACTGAAACATTTATACTAAGCAATGTGTGGTATATGAATTATTGTGTTTATGCATAAACTGAGGAAAAGGCTCGCTGTGGGGCCCTTAGATTGTGCCGCTGGCTGGGGGAAGGGACATCGCAAGTGGTGTGTGAGGAAGCGCATCAAGCGAGAAGGGTTCCATGCTAGGCTAAAAGCTAATGCTAGCTGGCCAGCTATCCCATCCATCCATGACCAATGTTTGCTCTCTGGTGTGTTTTTGTTTTTACGGAGACATGGCTCAATGGCAGCATTCCAGAAACGTCTACACAGATTAGCAACATGGTAATGTACAGGAATGACCATCATGTGGAAGTGAACACTGACTGGCGGGCTGAGCTAGTCTCTAATTGCTGCTCACCACTGCTGGAGTTTGTGACTGTCAGATGCAGACCATTTTATTTAGAGCTGGAATTCACCACAGTGCTCATAGCCACAGTGTACATTCCACCCAGCACTAACGCTAACAATACAATGGTCGAAGTTTTCTGGGCCATCAGTGTGCTCCAGAACTCACACCCAGACAGACCTTTTATTGTCACTAGAGATTTTAATCACGCTAATCCCAAGTCAGTTCCCCCTAAATTCCATCTGTATGTGGACTTTCCAGTTAGGGGGGCAAGCATGTTGGACTGTGTTTACACAAACATTGTTTACACAAACAGCATACAGTGCTGAGGCTTGCCCCCACCATGGCTACTCAAACGTCCATCATGCTGATCCCAGCATACAGACCAATCGTCAGAGCCAGCTCTGAAGAAAACAAAAATCTGACCATCTCTGCTCTTCAATACTGCTTTGAGCACACTTGACTGGGACTTGTTTAGGGATACTGCAACCTGCGGCAGCTCTACCAGCCTGAACTTGACTGTCCTCCTCTTAACACAATGCATATACACTGTTCTGTTCTGCTTTATACAAACAACTCACACTCCAAATGCCTCTACAAATACCCACCTATTTATTATTACTTTGCTGCCCATTCTCTGTCTCTGATGCTGAACAGACAGGCTGCCTGGAATAAAGAATAAACAAACCTGTGACACCCTGAACATTCACCAAGAGAACAGAAGATGAGATGCAACATGCCCTTCATTAAGATCCTTTACCCTGTTGTGCTCCTATAATATGTTATGCTTATATTTGTCTGTGAATCTTCCTGTCACAGGATCACACTTTTAAACTTCTGTCTAAGAGTGCTGATTTAGGATCAGTTTTTGTCTTTTCCATTCTTGAAAGGCCCATATCCTACATTATTTTAATATCTCATTGTTTCCCCTATGGTCTACTTATGATATTTATGAGGTTTTATATAACTGTCATAGGTCATGACCTTTGCTATGATTGGCTGCTCTATATTATGCTATTTATCCAAAAAATAGCCTCCACTTAAACATTCCACATGAATTGGTGGGGCTAAACTGCTGTGTGTTGTGCATATGTCAATTTGTTAGGTTTCCTGGACAGTGGATTTCAAAACATCTTGCTTTTGCAGCTTAGTATCCAAAAATGAAATGGCCTGGGGAGTGCATTGTTAATTTTTAAATGTTTTGTTAAAAATTAGATTTTTCCATATATGAGCCCTTTTAAAATAAAGACTTGGATGTATGCCTCTAGGAAAACTGTGTTAAATTATGTCAAATAGAACCTTTACATTATGTGGAGGTTCCCAACCCCTGTTCTGGAGTGCCCTGCTTTACATATTTTGTTATTTTCCCCGCTCCCAACAAGTTTAGTCTAACTAACCAGCTCATTATTAAGTGTTTCCTGAATTAAACTGAGTAAACTAGAGAAGGAAAAGAGTGAAGCGTTCAGAGCAGGGAGGCTGGGTAAGGATCTGGTACCTTAAACTATCACACATGTAACCTAAAAACGTTATTCTTTGAAGAACAATCCATTGAAAAGTTTTTTTTCAATCCAAACCAGGGCATAGCTCCAAAGATCCCTTTTTGCATGTTTATAGGACGTTCATGAAGTTATTTCCTTTATCCATTGAAACACTGGATCAATATGCACTGTTGAATACAGGTAATAAAAAGAAGCTACTGTAAAAACTCCACTTTTGTCATTCTTTTGTGGGAAAATGTTTTAAAACAAGCTACCATTTACATTGTTTCAAATACCACCAAAGAGGACTCCATAAACCTTTTTTGCTATATGCCTGGATGCAACTTGCGTACTCCAACGTGTCCAAGAGAGCCTCAGCTACAATATCCAACGCAACATGCATACATCAGGATTGAAAGCATGAAGAGACCAAAAACAAATGAAATGGCCGTTTTCAATACTTCTTTGCATGTTCCCTGCAGTTTTTATGGGCTCATAAAACAAAAAATCCAGAATTAGGACAAGAATGTATACATTCTAAGTTAAGTCCTGAGTATTGAAGATTGTAGAAAAGTCACATGTTGAGTGTGCAGAAATCAGTAAACCTAGGTATTGGGTAAATGAGTGGGTTCCCAGACCACGATGGAAGTAACTGAGGGATTGTATCGGTGAGGCCCATTTTGGACGTATAAGATCAATTAATCAATTGATCAACATTGTATTGCCTTTTAATTCTTTCATGCCAGCTGTGCTTTCATACTGACAACTCCATATCCATATCTAGGAGAGGCTGAAGATAAAGATTCTTCAGTTTAGAGCCAACTGAATACTTCAGTTAAAGTTACAGTCTATAAGAGTTGGAACAAAGCAGGGGAACCTGCTACGTGATTTACAACGCTTTATTTTTGTATCCGACTGTCACTTTACTTTTTCCATCCTTCCCATTTTACATCCAGTTACAGCTATGTCCTCACAACAAAAGCTGTTCCCAAAGCTGTCCTTGACATTATGTAGCCTTTCATAGAGACACACATTATTTGATCCTTTGCTGAGTTTGTTAGTTTGCTGACTTACAAAAAATGAACAGAGGCAGTTTCATTTTTACAGAGAGAGACATAAAAACATGTTACATAAAAGTTATAAATTGATTTGCATGTTATTGAGTGAAAAAAGTATTTGATCCCCTACAACCCAGCCAGACTTCTGGCTCCCACAGACTGGCTGTGTGCCCATGTTGCACACAGATTACAATCATTCTATCAATTACGGAGACTCCTGATCATGACTCGTTATGTGTATAAAGCACACCTGACCACAGAATCAGCTTCTTGTATTCCAACCTCTCCACCACCATGGGCAAGACCAAAGAGCTGTCAAAGGACATCAGGGACAAGATTGTAGACCCGAGTATCTGTAATTTATAGATTCTGTGGGAGCCAGAAATCTGGTGAAGTTGTCAAATACTTATTTCACTCAATAACATACAAATCAATTTATAACTTTTATGTAACATGTTTTTTTCTTGATTTTTGGTTGATAATCTGTCTCTCTCCATAAAAATGAAACTACCTCATAAATTAGAGACTGTTCACTTTTTGTAAGTCAGCAAACTTACAAATTCAGCAGGGGTTAAAAAAATTATTTCCCCCAGTGTACATAAATATTGTTAAATATATTTAAGTTTAATTGGAAAATTGTATATATCCATTTATAAAAATGTTGGATATAAAGAGGTTTCAAAATAATTAGAGTAACAGAATAAAAAAAAAGGTGGCATTGATCATTATATAACATTAGCACTTCTTGTATGTCTAAAATCAACAGCATATATCATGAGATAAAAAAATAATATGAAAATGGTCCTTAATGCAACTTAGAACAAATAATGTTGTACGGCTTTTGTTTCTTTCCTGGCAATGAAAAGTGTAAAAATGACTGTTTTGACTGGAAATTAAATAAATGAAAAGTCTCTGTTTTTTATATAAATACTGCAGTGGAATTAAAAGAACTCCACAGCATCTAAGAGTCCTTAGACACATACTAGAAAACTGTTTATAACAATGAATAAAAATATGCCATAAGGTGGATGTTAACCATAAAGATTGTCTATTATATTCCTGTAGTTGTTTAGAGGTATTTTAAGCAAGCCTCTCTATAGATAATGCTGCTTCAGTCTTGTGGTAACATGCATAAAACACCTAAAGTAATGACCTTAAGTTGAATGTCTATAAATTTTGCTTAGAAGCTTTATTTTGCAACTGTCAAAAATAAAAAGATGTAAACTTAGTGTTTAATATTTAATTTACTGTACTAGATTCTCAGTAAAAATCTCTGCTCTTTAAATGCTCTTTATGCAGCTCCCTGAAGGGGAAAATGTAAGGCTAAAATTCACTTGTTTTATGCAAATGATAGAAAAAAAACTTTAACTCTATCCAGGAAACTACAGGGAAACACTTGCAGTGTAAATGCCTTTTATTGCAAAGAGTGGGCACAGTGATGGTCAGCAGTTTAAGTGGATGAAAACAAAAATACAGCCATAACTCTGCAGTACAGATTGACTTTCAAACTGCCAGACTTAATAAAAAAGAAAAGAAAATAATTACTCAAGGTCTTGTTCTCATTGTCAGTGATATCTGTATTTGTCATTTATTTAGACTAAAATTATATAATTGCACTGCCCTTAAAATAATTTATTTATATATGAACCATTTCGCCTGGGTCTGCTAAACACATGAGGACCAGCTTGATGCTTGGACATGTTTCAGTTCGGAAATTAAATAAACTGTCAGGAGGTTCACACATGTTGCCCCTCTGCTCCTTACAAAACACACGTTTGTGTTTGTGTTCCACACCTGACTGCAACTCCATTTTGGAACAAACAGGTATTTACGTTTCACATTAACCTGATGGGCACCACAGTGTTTGTACCCTGGGAAAGGCCCATCGTCCCTGGGGGGGCTTGCCAGTCCAATCTGGCGGTGTTGTTCCTAACCCTGGGGAACCTGGTCCTCTTTGTGCCCACGGTGAGAAAGGTAATCTGGATGGATAGCCTCCATGAATCAGTGCCACATTGAGTGTCTCAGCCCTCTTATTATCCCCCACTGCATTCTGCACCCCTGGGGGTCCCCAGCGCCCAGGCCCGAACCTAACCACATACAGTTGCTCATTACCAATCTGCCAGCCGGGGCCTGGCTGGGCCAGAGTGCCTGCTCTTGCCCAGGTACGGGGCCTCAGCTCCTTTCTTCACCTCCATACAATGTCGGCCGGCTCTGGGGTTAGCAGAAACAGAATGCCTTTCAGAAGCGCCGCAGGTGTCACCATTCGCCAAGTCCACCACAAGGCCCCTCCCCTTCCATTTGCTGTCAAGCAACAGAGAGGCTGATGGGGAAGGGAGGGAGGGGAAG
Source organism: Brachyalestes nurse (assembly GCA_037974405.1). Taxonomy (NCBI): domain Eukaryota; kingdom Metazoa; phylum Chordata; class Actinopteri; order Characiformes; family Alestidae; genus Brachyalestes; species Brachyalestes nurse. The sequence goes on from JBBPCY010000001.1 coordinate 39,520,469, forward strand.
GTGGGCATGGGGGTGTTGTGGGGGGAGGTTGGTTGAACTGGGAGAGACTGGAATAATGGCATGGTAAGTGTTTGCCTTCCTCCCACATATTCCCTCATGAGCCACAATTTGAGAGTGACTGATACTGGTGGGAGAGTTTGGGCCAAACCACACTCGCCCAATTAGGCTTTCTTTCCCACCGCCAAGGATGGGTTGTCATAGCAGAAAGCAGTAGAAGGATGTTTTTCTTGTAAAAAAAAAAAAGGGAAAAAAGATATAAACTGTGAGCCTTTGCAGTAAAGCTAGTGGATTTCCACAAATTCAACATTTTGACATATGTCTTATTTCGTTGTGTTCAAATTTTATGACGTGCCTCAATTATGAACTCTATTATGAATTTTTTCAGCAAGTGGCAAAAGATCGGTGCAATAATTACACTCACATTATAATGGCGGAGGCAGGGCTGTGGTACCTGGTCATTTTTCTAAATTCTCTTTAAGGTGATAGACTGATCTTGCCAGCAGAACATTCTCTGTGCCCTGATTACTAGCTAGAAGCAAAAACACATCTGCACGTTATTATTTCAGAACAATGTAATTCTCACTCCGAGTTCCAAGAAACAGAGCAAATGGGCATTCACAACAATAGTGATCTGTCAATAATAATTACACACGTGCCTGTACATAATAACCCATTCGTGGGTGAGAACAGAAATAGTTTACCATTCAAGAGCTGCTGGATGAACACAGTAAACTGGATGTCAGCAACAGCATTAAATGATTAAGTCCAAATCTAAAGTGAAGCATTATCTAGTGTGAAGATGGCAAATGATCCTTTAAGTTGTTTCAGGTGAAGGAATTAAGCTCATATAAGCCTTAGGCTTATATAAACAATAAACAAGCCACAAAACCTATTGCATGTGCAGTGTATTTATCCAACTCTTAAATTATATAAAGATGCAACTTCTGATCCTTATGCTTCCCACACAGACTTCTCTGCACCTGCATTGCAGTTTGTTGTGGAGTCATGTTTGTTTCCAAACACATGCCATTGTATGGTGAAACCTGATACGAACATGCCAGGTGATGAAATGAGGGCTTTCTACAACTGCCACTAATCCCAGTTTACCTCCTTGTCAGTGGGCCTACATCACACTAGCTTTACAAGCACACTTTGGTTTCCCATGCTGAAAGTTCTCCAGTTCCATACTTTAGTAAACGGCAGCTTTGATGTCTTTCCCACACCAGCCTGGATTACTCAGCACGACCTGAAGTTTTCAGCTGTTCATCTTAAGATGTCAGAGCACACACACACACACACACACACACACACACACACATACAAAAATGGGCTGATGTTATGTGAAAATGATCAGACAATATCTGGAGAAAGTCTGAGCACTGAGTATAAATTATGCTGGATTTTGTCTTTCTTTTTCCAGCTGACACAAACTAGCTTTGTAATTATAACTCCTCATGAAACATTCTCTGTCCAGGGATTCCTATTATCTCAGACCAAATGCCAGTGACAGTATGTCTGCCCATTTAATTCAAATAAAATTAAAGTTAGCTGTTGCTTTACCATTTCCCCAAAGATGTATACTTACAGTCCACCACAAAGGCCAACATCTCCATTATTCAACACACTCTTGCCATCTCAATGCATAGCTTTAGTAATTACATTGTTTATATTCTTCTCTTATTTCAGCTGTTAATAACATGTAAAAATGGAAGATGATCCTCCAGCCTTTTCTACTAATTTCTCCATGCAGCTTTAAAGCATCATATTGAAAGTGATTTGTGTTGGGTCAAAAACAAGCATCTAAATTCCTTGACTGACAGATGGCTGTCAAATCAGATGAGAGTGATAAGCAACTTGCTGTTTTGAAAAATAACAACTTCCTCTTCACAGCGTTCCAAACCATGACCTCTAACCTGACTCTCGTTCTGTTTTCTTGCCCCATCAGGGGGGTGCAGACTGCACACAGGTGCAGGACAAAGAGGGTCACAGAGGGTGGAACAAGTGGCTGCCGTTCTGATTCCTGCCCCAAATCACAAGCCAAAGCAGGAAGGATCTGAGCTCACTTTCGACCCTTTATCCCTGCAGTCTGTGACCTGGTACTGAATACAAGGGACATCTATCTATATATCTATCTATCTATCTATCTGTCTGTCTGTCTGTCTGTCTGTCTGTCTGTCTATCTATCTATCTATCTATCTATCTATCTATCTATTTATCTATCGATCTATCTATCTATCTATCTATCTATCCATCTATCTATCTATCTATCCATCTATCTATCTATCTATCACTAAATTACGTGTTCTCAGATGAATCTTGTGTTCACTTTAACTTCCGTGTTGTTGAAAAGAAGGAAGCAACATTTTATATATATATATATATATACATATACAATGCTGGACAGCATAAGTATTCAACCCATTTAAATGCATAACCAACAAATTGCACAAGCTAAAGTATTTACATATAGGCTAATGTGAGGTGTGACCGGCTCTGCATTAATTTGATACAATCAAGTACCATTCTTGCTCGCATGTCAAGGCATGCATGCCTGCAAGAATGTGTTTATTTATTTATTTGATTGTTTGTTTATTCAGAGATGCATGCATATCCAAACCATTTTTGATCCGTGAGCCATACTCCAGCCACATCCAAGCAAATAACAATAATTATTTCACTCTTTGAAAACCCCAGGGATTATTTGTACTTATAGGCCTAGAGGTGTAATGAATAATAGCAGTTTACTAGTGGAAGGAGGGCCCTCTCTCTCACCGGAGAGAAGGAGAATGAATTAATAGGCAACACACCACTCAGCACAGTGCGTGGTAGAGGAACAGCATGATTACAGTATGCTATCAAGAAAATTAGTTGTTTCATTTGAGTATATCCCCAGCATGCCGAAGCAACATAACAACTTGCTTTTGTTTACAGAATGCTTCATTATGTAAAGACAAACTCAAGATTCCAAACACCTGCTACTACCAAATCACATATTCAATTATTGTGCTTGCTCAAGATCATCCAAATATTTTGTCCACTTACCACCGAACAAAAACAGTACTAAAGTGATTATGGCTGTGGAGTCGAGTTTCCTTTCCAGGGAGGCTGAGCTAAGGAGAGGGCAGCCGCAAAGCTTTTTCCAAATGACTCGCATGTATCCACAGGTCACTCATTGGGGTTAGAGGCCGTAACCTCTGCTCATTTTTCACCCACAAAGTACTTTGATGAGTAATGCGACACTTGGTAGACAGGATTTTTAGTTAATTTTCCCCAACAAAATGCTATGATTAAGTTACTTCTTGACATTTTGATAGAGACACAGTTGTACTGAAGAGGACAGTTCTTGAACCATCTGTTTTGTTTTGGTTTTTTTAGTTCATGTAAGCCACTTGACTTTCCAGTACCACATCATCACATTCATACAAAACTGTTGAGTTGTTGTGTCTCCACAGAATTAAATTTTAATGCATTTATAATCATGTGTACAATTATTCCAGAGATTTGCTGAAAATATTTGCTTCACAGTTCTGTGAAAATAGTGGGCTCTGTTCGTTTGGGGAATTATTGATGTGTGTGACAAAGCAAGCCCTAACGAACTGGAATTTTTAGGTAGTGAGTGAGGCTTGTTATATTGTCATTATTTTGGCTGCTGACATGTTTGAAGAGAAGGTAGCTCATGGCTCAAGTGAGTAACACATCAGGCGCAATGAAAAACTTTAATACCTTTCTTTGCTGGAGACTGACCAGTACACAGTGCTGTAACAAGCTCCTGGATCACTTAGGCCAAAGGTCATACAAATAGGGTCAAGACAGTCTTCATCAACACAGTGCTGAATTTGATGACTACATATAGCTCCCATGCTCAGGCTTTTCTTTTTCTTTTATGCCGCTATTGTGTGCAGGTGGAGGGGAACCATTGAGTTGTGCCAGGGTTTGCCTTGTGTGCTGTGACTGACAGGAGGCCTGCGGAAATGGGTGTGGATCGAGCGAAGGTTCTGCAATGGGAAATCCACTCAACATCTGAATTGCCTTCTCCACTCCAATCAGCTTGGTGCAAGTTAAATGAAGTGCCTCACCCCCACCCCCCAATCCTTCACACTTCCCATCTGCAGAAAGAGCCTATGCAGGAGGCTGACAGCGGTACAATCAGTTTGCCATTCACCACTGGCCCTATTTTAACTTTGTGTGGAAGTGGCATTGGTTGTTAACACCGACCTCGGCAATTAGACCAAGGAGAAATATTTGAAATGGTCAGAGAGTCTGAATGGAGCGAGGCAAGTGTTTTCCAAGACAGATCAGTTAAAACCTAAAGAATTAAAAGCATGATAATTCTTTTCTCTACATTGCTATGACTCTAGAATCAGTGCCTTTAATAAAGAAGTGCACAAATTACTCTGTTCTGTAGCTGCCCTGTCTGGCATGGTGAAAGGTCTGTCCTTGTGTCTTTCCACAAAACAAACACTACCATCAAGGCTTTGTGTATTAAGACTAAATGTTCAATGTGATTGTGGTATAGGATTTTGAGTGGAGCCTGCGGCTGAAGCTGTGAGCGAGTGTTAAGAGATGTACATGGGTGAAATGCATTATTTTAACAAATATGCCAGCGAAAGCACACACAAACACATGCAAATGCATTGACATTCACAATAGATAAACTTGCGCTTTGGTGTAGGAACAGGAGGTGCTGACTGAAGTATTTTGTTTAAATGAATTGGTGCTATGAAAAAACAGATGCAGCAATTAGGAATCCCATTGCCGTACACCGGAGACATGACAAGAGTGCATGACAGTGGCTTTCACCCTCACACCCCCTTGTCTTCAACATGAGTCCTCTAACAATTCCTGTCAGGAACACTCTTTGAGAAGTGCTTGCACCAGACAATGGCTCTTCACCCTTATTTTGTGCTCTAAGTAGTGCTGCAGAATGCTGGAAATAGCTGAAAACAGGCCGTAATGTGAGAAAGACGGGCAGCCATTGTGGGAAGTGTGAAAACCAGAAGGACCCTTTTCAGAGCCTTGCCTGAAAGTGCTATGAAGACCTTTAGTCCTTTGCTCTCCCTGAATCCCCAATTAGACAAACATTAACATCAATTAAGCCTTTATAGGACACAGGTTCCATATAATTACCTTAATGGGTTGACGCTTTCTTTAGCGGCAATTTCTTAAACAAACTTGAGCCTTTGTGCGATGGGCTAAGAAAATTTTCAGCGGGGAGTATTTGCTTTTGTCAGGCTTTCTAAAGAGGCAGCCGAATTGTTCTATTTAACAACAAACACCTTCAGAGAGGAGCCCCAAGCAGGCCCAGTTCCCACCACATCTGACTCAAACGGTCCAAGCTGATTATCCAGCACAGACAAATAAAAAAGAGAAAAAAATCTGACCAGCCAGGAGAGTGAGGACACATGGAGTGAGGGGCAGTACACAAAAGGGCCCACTGAGCCTAGCCTAGTGGAGAAAGAGCCCCTTCGCTTGAATTAGCTCTCTATTTAAACGTCCCATAGAGCCAGATCCGTTCCCTGTCTCAGAAACAAAAGGAGAAGAATGAGAAAAACAGGATCTTGCTTCGTAAAACAAGGCAAATTCACACCAGCGAATCATAAAGGAGGCACTATTAATTAAATGTGGACACTAATGCTTCCTTTGTTATCCTGTCCTCCTTCCAATTTTGCTCTGCATCTAGGCAGTGACCATTAAAAACACACACACACACACACACACACACACACACAAATTTAGGTAGATAGATAGATAGATAGATAGATAGATAGATAGATGGATTTAAATATCATAATGCTGTAATAATTGTTGTTGGTAGACTTTCTTTATATTGTGACATGCCGTGTAGTTTTATTGAAAGTATGAAGCTTGTTTAACTTGCTACTGGGTCAAAATTTTTTCTTGTAATAGTGTAATAACAATATTTTCATCTGTGTATGCATAAATTAACAAGCAGACTATGTCCATGTCTCAGTTGTCCATTTGCATTTACTACTACTGAAAAGAGAACAGACTAACATGGGGAGTGGCCTCTAGAGGGCAATGGTTTCATAGCCCTCTTTGTTTGCTCTCACCAGCACTACATGTACCTGCCCCTAATGTGAAACGGGCCATAATAAAATTGTGCTCTGTAGAATTTATACCCAGTCTCAGACAAATCCCATTTAAATACACAATAATTATTTGCTTAAATTGATTTAGAAAGTCACCTTCTAAGGAAGCTGAGATTATATATTTAAAATCATGAGAGAATGGAAAGTGTAAAACCTTGCTAATGGAAACTGATTCATTTTTTTCACATTGAGTCTTACAAAATCACAGTGCAGAGGGTGGCATTGTTATTTGTCTCACACCTCACTGTTGAAGAAAATGCTGAATGAAACAAAAACTATTAAAATGAAAATAAGAAAAGCACCTTTGCTACAGACGGATGAAATATATGAAATAACATTCAAAGTCAGAGCTAAAAAGAACTCATTTATTTGAGAAGACTAGAATTAAAGACTATATTTTCATCACAAAAAAATTATGTTCTGAGAGCCTGACAAAAGCAGTGGCAAAGCAACTATTGTGTGTTACAAAGTAATTAGCTGGCTATTCAAATTTTCTTGCTAAACTACAAACACCCATGATGTTTGTAAGCGGCAGTGCGACAGGCTCAAATACAAGAACACTATCTGCTATCTGAGGAGCATTACAGAACCAATTAAACCTCCCTGCTGTGGTTAATTTGTGTTGTAATGAAACTTTATTTATTTATTCGAATTTTTGGAATTACTACTTTGAAAATGTATATACTGGTAATATAAGACCCAGGAAAGTATATGAATAAAAATATAAATTTACCATTTCTTGAAGTTCTGGTTAAAATAAAACCAAGAGTGATCATTCATCAAAATATAGTCAGAATTGCTCTGTATGCTCAGGGGGAACCTGCCATAAAAAGCATATCACTGTATGACTGCATGTGACAAATAAAACTCTTGAATCTTATATAGAAATAATTAATATTTCAGTATCAAACCGAATATTTTACTTTTTATGCAGGTCTTTTAAATTTATAGTACAGAACTGTAAAACTGTAGAATTTTTGGAATGTCTTCTCTTTCGAAAATGTAAAACTTTAATTAGATTTTTCATATTTACATACATAAATGTTCTACCATACACCTTAATTAAATTCCTAGTGTGGAATGGTTTAGATACACTAATACAGGCAGTGTGTAATGAAACAAGCGCAAGAGACCTCTGAACCACAAAACTTTAGTCCTATCACTGAATTCATACAATCCTTTTACCAACACGAACTCCTCCTTTGCACTAATAAGTTATTGCTGCCTTGTTTCAGAGGACTATCACTGGCATTTGGTCAAAGTCACGTAGTAATTAATTTAAATGTAGATTACATTACTGCCATCGCAGTGCAGGTTGTACCAGGGTAGACGAATTGACAGTTCAATTGGAATCTCAGCATGATCTGACTAATGACTCCCAAGACATATTTCAGTCCTTTGTTGAAGTAGTTTTGTAATTGATCACCAACAGTCAGTTGCCTAATTACCAAACTTAGTCTGCCTCACAGTAAATAAGTTTTTTTAACAGGGTAATAAATTCTTCATAATTGCCTGCTGCTGTATTCTCTATACTGGATGTATTCTTTACTAAATTTGCCCTTTCACTCTAATTAGTAAGATGAGAATTAAAGCGAATGTCGTTATTAGTACTTATACATTCAGTGAACATTTAGTGCCTGGACAATTCTATCTTGTGAATAATTAGGCAGTTATCTAGTTTTATCTAATGGATTTTTTTGGCTGCATTTGTCATACTGCTACTGCAAGTGTGCCTGCTCTCTCCCCCACAGGGAAGAGTCTTCTTCAGCTGAACCAACAATATCAGCTCTGGTGCAAGCACAAAGTCATAGCTTGTCCACACAAAAACATGCTTTACTGGGCTGCGGTATTGCTTTACCACCAATAAACAATGAATACAAATGCATCTTTCCAGGTTAAAATCTCTCCTTATGTCCTTATTTGCAGCGCTCTCTCCTCCACTGTACACAGAGTGATAATAGCCAACACCTTTAGAAGTCATGCACGTGTGAGTCTTAGTCTTTGAGCTTCATGTCCTACAAATGCATTGAGGTGATTTTTATCTGGGAGAAGAAAGCCACTTGTGTTCAGCCAGCAAAGTAGCGAATGAGACTGTAATTACAATCCCCCTTTCTGCAGCTTTGCTTCTCCACCAACTATAACAAAACAACAAAATCTATATATGAATCATTGTTTGAGCTCCAATATACCCAAAAATGTAATTATTTAATATAGATTTGAATGTTATGTTAATTTTAAGTGATGATGCATAATAGATACTTTTATAAAAATATGCATTCTTTTCCTGCATAGTTTTTATAAATTTCTCTTCTATTTCCAAGGTTACAATGATGAAACAAAAAGCAAACAAAAAATATTTATTTGCTTTCAGCCATGCTAACCTGAATGTCTACCTGAAGAAAAAAGTTTTTTTGTATTCTTTCCATCATATCAAAACAAGATGATTGATGTTGCTTCATTCTGTCAATGACCAAGTTCGTCAGCGACATAAATAAAGCTTGAAAACGGCTCCAGTTCACATTTCGATGAACTAAATAAACACATTAGCGCAATCTGTCTGTGTCCTCAAATAGTCATGATGGTTGACTTGCCAAAAAGAGCAGGGTTTTTTTTGCAGAGTATCAGCCTTCCTTCTTTAGGAAGTGTTCAAACATGGCACCTCTCTATCTCCATTCGCACCCTCTCCTCCTCATCACCTGAACTGTCTGAGGCCTGTCAATCTGGAGCCGTGGGAGGATATGAAAGACGGCTTTGAGTTGTGGTGGCGTTGATGGGGCAGGGTTGCAGAAAAGCACACCAGTGGTGCCAGCAAGAGAAATGGTGCGGATTCCTCATCTCTCCCACCCCCGTCCCGCTATCAGCACCCTGGGCACTGCAAGGCTCTTTTTAAAAAAGAGCAGATTGACTCCCTCTGCCCCCCTCTTGAATGAAACCCCAGCCCTGAGCAGATGTCAGAGAAGAGAGCCAGAGATGGGACGCTGGGCCGGACGCGAGGTGTGAGGCTTTGTCACAGGTCCACCACTAACGGACCAGGCACAGCGGGGAATTTTAGCACATCCATTGGATGTCTGCGTCCCCCTCAGAAATAGATGGACGAGTTTTGGTGTGTGTGTGTGTGTGTGTGTGTGTGTGTATGTTTGTGTGTGTCTGTGTGTATGAACATGGTTTTGGGGTGGTGGGGGTGTTCTTTGTGAGAACCCCTCATGCTGCATTTAGCCAGTGTTTACAGAGGTATCCTGTGCTGCTGGAGAGTCATTCACCTCATGTCAAAACTATGATCGTTTTTCGGATTCACTGATGCACTGATGGAGGGACCCCAAGAGTTACGGGGAGGTTAAGAAAATGCTCTATTTCCAAATGTGGTTCTTTCAGAGGAGGACAAACCTGAAAGGCTGGTGCTTAATGGTTATAAGCTTGTGAATAAACAAACCTCCGTGAGTATACCCCCCCTCACACACACAGACCCCATTTGAGCAGCTGGCTTCAAACACCACTTCAAACATTCCTGCCTTGCCAAAACCTATGCCAGCTCACATATCCTTAAGAAAATAAAGCTTCAACATATTTATCAAAATAGTCGCAGTATTAATCACAACTGAAGCTCCTTATTTGAGCATGTGTTACTATGCTGACCTCTCGAGAGCTAATGGGGGGAGGCTTAAAGATACAATCCTCCATTTCAACATGGCAGCCTCAGGTGCTTAATTTTGTTTGTTGATTTTAGTGGACAAGTAAGTGTTTTTTTTGTATGAGGTCTCAGTGGATATAAATGCTGCCATGAATAAGTAACCCAAGTGCTTGTGAGTAAAAGAGTATCATTTTGATCCATGTGGAGATAAAATGTTTAATATAGTGCTGAGTAGTAAGCTACAGGACAGTTGCCCCTTTCCTGATTATATCTTGATATTGCTATTTAAACGAATGGTGTCACTGTGTTTATTTATGTGTATGTGTGCCTCTGAGTGTGTGTGTTCCTAGTGGAATAACGTACCCCCTGAGGTGATCTATGTCAGACAATACCTATCCATATCCTTTTTCTGGCACAAGCAGAAGCCCAGATGGTTTAGTATTCACTTCTCTGCCAAGCAGATGGACCTACAATATACTTCAGAGGTTTCGATTATAAATGCTCGCATCTACCAAGACGGGAAACCATCTAAAACATTTTAAGACTGATTTCTGGCCACCCAACAAGTCTGTACCTCAGAGTAATTTAGACTTCTATACTTCTTGTGATAGTGTAATAAAAAAAATATCAAGAGTGGTTACTGCCAAAAGTACTTAAATACCTTATATCTTCATATTCTGTATATTGACTTACTTGAGGTAAAGCAAAATCTTTCAGACTGAAAAGAAATACCTTTAGCAATTTGTACACCACGAAAGGCAGAATTGCTTGTGTATTAGTAAACTTCTGCTAAGTTACAGCAACACATTCAGACCAGACTCACATTTGCTCAGTCTAAATAATAACTAATATCTATTTTTTGGGGGGGTCTCACCAAGTGTAAACACTGACCAAACTGGTATAAACATCTTATTTTATAAGTGAGTGGACAGTGGCTCAGTCTAATTGGGCACTGTTGATGGACATGGTCCAAATGTAGAAACCTGAGAGAATCAAGGAGGATTTCCTTCATTCTTGCATTTAGACATTGTGACTGGCTGTCTAATTATTGAGGCAAATTTCTGTCATGAGAGTCAGAATGATACATAATCCTAATAAATTAAACTGTTTTGAAATGGATTATTTCCTGCAGCCCCCCTTAAAAAGCCATACATCATTTCTGACCACATCTCTGCTGTTTTATTTTGATAAGGACATAATTAGGCCATAGTGACAGCTTTTTAAAGACTTGAATGAGTGATACATTGAGCACACTGACTTTGTTGAGCAGTTGTTTGACTTCATAATGAAATCATGACTAGTTAAAATCACAAACCAGTGTCTTCAACACTGACAGCTTTTTTTTTTACCAAACTGAGAGCAAGATTTCTTCTGCTGCATTTTGAGCTTTTTATTGCACTGGGATATAAGGTTATTAAACGCTGAAAACTTCATAGTGTGTTTAACAGTTTTATTCTTTTTAGTGTAGTAATGGTCAATGCCTGATTTACTCGTGACTTTCTTCTATTGCACCACTAATGTCAGACTGTAAAGGCAAGCGTTCATCTCTACTGTCCTTTCCCTCCTTGAGAAGTTGGGTACTCTTTGCCATAGCAATTCATAGCATACCCGACATCCAGACCAAAATTCCACTGGGATTCCACAAAAATTCTGTCTCTACCAGTCTGAACACTGTCTGAATGGTGAATCACACAGAAGTGACTCTATTTAAAGTTGAAATCTAGAAAGCCAATCCATGTCCCTGTAATATTTCTGGAATGAATATTGCAATATTTTAAGGCAGTGTGTTAGAACTGCAATGATGAAATTGCTGTAGAGATGAAAACATTCAATTCATGGTCAGTAAAATTACCACCACAACCTGTCATCTGATCATGAATATTGTATCACATGCTGCAGTTCACAATTGTACATGTTGAGTAAATTATGGCTTCAGTTTAAAAGTGTCTGAGGCTACCATCTCAATAACTTATTTTTCAAAGAATCATGTCATGTTTTTCACCCCTATAAACACGCGGGAGCTCAGTAAATTAGAACAGGAGATTTAGCTCTCACTGCATTTCTAAAGAGCGAGTTGACGGGTCAGTGGACTCTCTGCACTAACCTCTTGAAGGCAGGCATCAGGCACTGTGTAATTAGATGGCTGTAATTACCACTATGCCATTTCAAATGCCCAGCATTAGGCATTATTATCAAAAAGCAACAAACATCCGGAGAGGTCACTATGCAATTACTAAAAAGTGAAGATTTTTTAGCTGCGTGCTTTTAATGACAGGGACAATTAGAAGTTTTTATCCAGTCTTTGGTCAGTTATTTTTTTTGTTACTGTGTGTGCCACTTTATGAGGAGTCTGGAGTGTATTTTTATTTCAGATGTTATAAACATTTTACAAATCTAAAAGGTTTTAAGCCTTACATTGCATTTTATTTGTGGCATTTCTGCTTGCATAGTTCATCCAGAGAGCTGGCTCAGAGTTTTCTAAAATGCTCAGGATTCCCATTAGCAACTGACAGTGCCACATTTTCAGACTCTTAATTGTTTGATATATTGTTTACAAACACTGGAATCAAAACCCTCCTACTTTGGCTCATGACAGACTGCTCTTGGGAAGTTAGGAGACTATAATGTGTTCTTCTATATGGTCATCCTAAGTAAAAATCACTTTTAAAATTAAAAGATTGAAGAATCAAGCATAACTCAGATCTGCTATTCTTGTAATGTAAAATAGCCAACATTATTGTGCCTCAGACTACTTATGTGGTTTCTGACACCTATCTAAAATCTGGAAAGAGATAAGTGAAATTTCAAGTCATTGACTTAAAGTGAAAAAAAATGTTTTTCAGTATACATTTGTTCTCTCAGGGGTGGCTCTACACACAAATGTATAGTCTCTGCTTTGGAGTTATTTTACACATGCATATTTTAAAAGTATCCACCTAGAATGTGCTAAAATACTCTGGACACAGTCATCGGTTGTTTTTCTCTGTTTTTCTGTTTTTCAGACAGCAGTTTGTCATATACAGTGGGGGAAATAATAATTTGATCCCCTGCTGAATTTGTAAGTTTGATCTCTGAACGATCTCTAATGTATGAGGTAGTTTCATTTTTATAGAGAGAGACAGAATATGAACCAAAAATCAAGAAAAAATGTGTTACATAAAAGTTTTAAATTGATTAGCGTTTCACTGAGTGAAATAAGTATTTGATACCCAAGCAAAACATGACTTAGTACTGGGTGGAGAAACCCTTGTTGGTAAGCACAGCAGTAAGACGTTTCTTGTAGGCAGAGGCGGACAAACTTCATTATTAAGTGAAAGTACAGATACCTCTAGTCAAATTACACTTAAGTAAAAGTACTGAAGTAATTGTCTCCAAAAATACTTAAGTATTACAAGTACATATTTCACTGCATTGTTGATTTATTGCGATTCCGCGCCGGCCCAAAATTACCCAGCCAACTAGTTAATTTAAGGCACTTAAACCACACACCGCAACAAAAGTGTGTGCGCAGCAAAAATGCCTGGGTAGAAACGTTGCAGTGCAGGAAAAAAATAGCTACGACCGTGATGCAGTGCTTGGGGTGGCCAGGATTCACCATCGGGCGGCCACAGCTCCACCCTTGGTCCTTATTTATTTTAAGCAGAAGCTGGTTCTCAAGGGATCTTGGGGGTACTGCAAGATTTCAATCCATTATGATGTAATGTGTTACCAGTGGTGTTCTTAGTGACTGTGGTCCCAACTGCCTTCAGATCATTAACAAGCTCCTCCCATGTAGTTCTGGGCTGATCCCTCACCTTTCTCA
>JBBPCY010000001.1:39534200-39546705 GCA_037974405.1 Brachyalestes nurse
ATTGATTGTAATCTGTGTGCAACATGGGCACACAGCCAGTCTGTGGGAGCCAGAAGTCTGGCTGGGTTGTAAGGGATTAAATACTTATTTCACTCAGTGACATGCAAATCAATGTATACATTGATAGATATATACTTTTATGTAATATATTTTTTGGTTGATATTCTGTCTCTCCATAAAAATGAACCTACCTCATAAATTAGAGATTGTTAATTTTTTTGTAAGTCAGCAAACTTACAAATTAAGCAGGGGTTCAAATAATTATTTCCCCCACATTAAGGACCACATTACAAATATTACACAACTATTGAGGCACACATGTGAAGATTTAGGCATGTTGTTTGCATGGTACCAAACTGTCTGTAGGCTTCCATTACATCTTTAGCTTCATACCTCCAGTGCAAAACTAAAAAAGCATCCCAAAGCACTTGACAAGTCTTGGCTGATTAACTACACTTGAGCCAGAGGGAAACTCTGCAAGTTTTTGGGTGTATCTTTGCTTCAATGGATAATCTAAATGTATGTTGCATGTTGGATTAAAACAAAGAATTTCTGTAACTGGTCAAGCATTTTCAAGTTGTTTAAATACCTTGATCCATATACGCGACACTTACTTCTATTCACTTAAGTTATGTGCCATTTGTGACACCCAGCTGTAAAGTTTCATATCATAGATCATATTTAGAATACCATCATGAAAACCATCATGAAATAAAAAATACATAATTTGTAAACAATCAGAAAGTTTTAGAATACACAGCAGCTATCATTCAAGTGACTACATAGCTTTTTCTTCACCTTTGCATCTCCTTTCAGAAGTGATGTATGAATGAACTCCTTTGACTGAGGCTACCTATGACTTCCTTGCCCAGTCTCCGGTTCATCACACACATCAGCACCCTGCTGTACCATTGTGGTCTGAATTCTCATCACCACACTGGGCATACCCTCCATGTTTGTGCAGGCACAATGGAAGCCCAGCATGCTTTCTCCCCAATTCATCCAAGGCTGTTCTCCTCCTTTCCCACTTCTGCATATTTTCTTAATGTAAGCTGTCGTCTCCATGTATTTGTTTTCTGCATCTTGGAATTATATCAACCATCTGTTATCACACCTTAAGTTCTACGAATAACCTGAACCACTGATAGATTGTTTTGGATTTGAAAAATCTAAAAAAACATTACCTGCTGTCTTCAACTTTTAGAAATAGGCTTGTCGCTTTACTAGGTAGATCAGAATGGAGCTTCTGATATTCTTTGTCTAAGACAGAGTTGCTGCCATGCATGCAGTTCACTTGCAAGCTTGGAGAGGGACTCTGTGGGAATTAGCAGCAGGAACAACACTCCAGGCTCTCAGATAATGGACTTGGTGAATGTCCACCATCTGGTGTTTGTTTAATACACAGAGAAGGTCAAATGGCCTGCGATCCTTTTCTACTCTCCTGCATTCATGCCTTGAATTGGGGAAAATCATTGATTTTACTCCTCTACCGGATGATCTTTGTGTGCTGGAGCTCAGTATGACAATGACAACAACCTTATTGCTTAAAACAGCACTCAGTGGGACTGAAACAACCTGAATTCAGCACAGGAAGTTATTGCTCAGCAGTGTCCCTTTACTCTGATTGGAGCCCTCTCAGAAACAAATCCACTGCAGGATTCTGGTACCTTTGTCTGGAATTGAATTTTCAGCTTTGGCTATTTCTGCTGTAGGCCTAGAGTTTTGCATTATGTATAGCTTGAAAATTACTCAAGTCAAAATACATCTAAATTTGTACTTTTGCCACCTTAAGGATAGCTGTTCATGTTATCCATTGATTTTATCCATGACGGTTTTCAGCATTGTGTGTTTTCCGTTTCTTGCCGTGACATGCTGTGTTTAATGACTGAATGGACATTCATTGGACCTCTCAGTTTTATTCATGAGGCTCTCAGTTGCATCATGTACCCAGGCGTGTTTGGCCTTGTTCTCATTGGAGGAAGTTACACATGCTAATGATCTGTAAGTGCTAGACTGGAGAGTAAACCATGACTAACAGTAGAGCTGTGAGAGAACAGGACACGTGCAGAGTCTCATTCGGCAACAAGGCAGGCTTTCATTTCAAATGTGCAGCAACTAAATCCACTTAATTAACACAAAGTGGACAGCAAGGAAAAGGTTGAATAAAGCAGAATGTAACTGGATTTTTTGTAGAATATACTCAGAAGTTTTTAATCGTGCAGTCACAACTAATGATTAATCTAGTGGACTTTATTTCTATATTAACAAATCAATGTAATAAAATCACTCTCTTTTTGGGTATCTGCAATTCAGCATTAGTTAAAAGGTTAGATGTCAGTTTATCAGGCTTCTTTGTGGCCCAGTCACGACATGCCCTGCCTTCCCACCTGCAGTCTCAATATTGCTCTGTTTCAGTATGCTGAAGCCCTGGCCAGTCTTTAGTCTTAAATGGCGACCTTTCAGAGCTGTATTCTCAAACTGTCCAATGTGATACATTTACAACTGTTTTTGTGTGTGTACTTGAAGTACTGGCAGAATTGAACAAAGATTACGATATCAAGGCCTGTATTTTTTGTTTGTTTGTTTGTTTGTTTTTCCCAATGAGTGGATTGAAAGCTAAGTGAACTATTTTACCATGTATATCCATGAGTGTGTTGCATAAATAGGTTACTGTATTAGATTAGAACATTACTGGCAGCCTGAACTTTACTACCTTAATATACATTACTTGTTGAGCAATTGTCTGGTAAAATGCAGAGCTAACATTGAAACCCATATTAAGTAGACCGTGTAGCCCATTCAAAAGTTATTTATTTATGTATTTATTGAGCAAATTTTAAGCATTTGTTAACTTATTGTTGACAAAAGAGATTGTTAATGGAAATCAATAAAAGCAGTAGTATAAAAACTGTTGGCAAGTTTGTGAGGGGCTGCAAATGCACTAAGCCAAGAGTCGCAGCTTTTATTGTGCCCCAACATTATTCTGACGTAATTGTACCCCCACAACACAGCCTGGTGCATATTTGTCTCCTTTGAATTAGAATTGAATAAGGATCCATTTTTAGAATCATATTCTGTATTATTTTTTATCTTATCAAATGTGTTGTGTTAGAACATGTTGTGTACTGACACTGGTAAATATGAATCGAACAGTTTGGTAACTACTACCAGAGAAATGATGTCAAGTGCTTTGTTTCTTCACTGAAGTCTGTTCACAAAGAGGGAGGAATTCTTGCTAAAAGGTTGTCTAAATTTACAACAGCATTTTGACCTCTACAGTATGTGGAGGATATGTGTTTCTTCTACTGCCCATTTTTCCCAGGTGTCAGTTTTTGTAGAAATAAGCATTGCACATTGTGCAATAGTCAACCTACAGTAATTAAAATATAATGACTTTCATGATTTTATTCCAATTTCCATGCAAAGCTAATTCAGAAATTATATTTATTGCATTCTGGTATACTATATAGAGCAATTAAATGTTTTAAGTTTTTGGAATTTGAAAAGGGACTTACTTTACACTTTACACTTTTTTGCACTTTATCGCCGCCGTTTTTTCCTCCCAGATATGTCAAACCACACTACACCATGTGCAGGATATGTGACTGTGAGTGTTACTGGACCATTGACTGACTGACTGAGACAAACCCAACAGCCAGGTTTCATATATTTAAGCCCAAAAAAGAAATAGAGCTAAGATTCCAGTAAAACCAATTAAAATTTATAAATTGTAAATATACATATGGTTTTTGGACTCTTTTTTTTAAAATAATTGTTTCTTCTGGTTTAGATTTAAATGTAGATTAATTGGAATACATTGTTACAGAGACATAAAATATTTCACAGTTGATCCAAAAACCTATAATTTGTGTAATGAAGACTTTTAATTAACATATAGGCCAGGCATAGATTTGTAAGATATTGTTTTGATGTGCTTGTAGAAGGAGCTATTAGCCAACTTGGAATGTGTATTGAAATCTTAGTGTGAAACTGTGATGGAATTTGATTTAATTTTGGAGTTTAATTTTGCCCCACTGGGAGGAATTATTTGAAAGAGAGGAGGAATTATTTTAAAAGACATACCCTAATTGAGAATGTAGAATGGGAGGAAATGCAAAAAGATTGCTGTAATTCAAAGTCTTTGGCAACGTTTTAAAATCGCTGCTTGCTCCAATTTCCAATCTTCAAAGAAAAGCTTGACTAGAGCGAGAACCAGTGCACCACTTTTCACCCCAGGTAGCAATATAATGCAGCTCATGATTAATTTTAATTAAACACATTTTGGAAAATGATATTGAATGTTTGAACCCCTGGTGCTTTAATTATTTTATTGCCTCTCAGCTCAAACTCTAAAATGTTGTGGCTGGATGATGTATTGGAATATATCCTTCACAGCTGGCATGCAGGGGGCTTCCTCTGACTTCTATAGTTAATTTGTTATTAGTAATCCACTAAAAGACAGTAGAAATAAGTAAATTGACACCTCTGTAAATGCTAATTTGCCCCAGATTAAAAACTGTTAAAGTCATAGTTGTTTTAGGAAGGGGCTGAGAACAAAAAGTGGTGGAATTACTGATGGTTTAGTGCCATTTGTTCAAGCCCAAAATAAGTATGTTTCTTTGTGTAAATCATCGTACATATCTAATCACAAAGCTTTAGTAAATGAGAATCCCTAACTTATTGTAGCCTAGCTTCTGTTACACCTTGATGACAGACAGAGAAAAGGAAACATCCTCGGCTTAATGCAAACTCAAGGGTTAAGTCACATTTCAAGTGCGGTTGAAGGCAGAAAGAGGCCGGCACTACAAAAGCTTAAGTTTGCCCTAATGGCCTGACGAATGCCTGGATTATTGGCTGTGCAGAGAGACAAATAGCCGCAACAAAGAGTGCGGCCTTAAGCCTCTTGAATGTCCTCCACCGAAACAAGACAGTTCCAACAAGGCCATTATCCTGTCTTTGTTTATGGGCAGAGGAGTCGAAAACAATTCAATGGGAAGATTACCCCTACTTGTGCAGTTCTAAGAGAGATAAATTGGTAAGTTCCTGCTGGATTAAAGCAGGTGCATGCAGCTATGTGGTGTAAACTGTCTTGTGAGGATCCATGAGGAAGATGTCTCACCATTAGGGAGCTTTGTGTGGGTGGAGTCACAAAGTCACACATTTGCCATCAAATTGCAGTTCAAGATTCTTTAAAAAAAGGAGAGAATTTAAACATTAGTGTGTCTTTTATTTAACATCAGCCATGTTTTAATTATAAAAAATGATATGAATTATCTATAGTGGCCCTCCATGCGAGACAATTCAATCATATTAAATGTTTTATATGTGTAGCATCAAACATTTTTAACTTTGTAATATCTACAGGACCATGAAAAATTTGCTACATTTTGGTAGGTAAGAAGATTTCTGCAGTTTCTTATTGCTCACCAATACAGTATGTCTGCGTGGATCAAAGGATATTTCCGTAATCCAATCTGTGCTGGTCTGAAAAGGCCAATAGCCATAGAATAAGATCTAGAATAAGATCTTGATACCTGGATAGAGCTGGAGGAGCTGTTAAAAGTTAGACAGGGAATGCAAAGCCTTTAAAAAATGCCCTGTTCACTAAAAAATGCTTATGTGGCCACCAGAAAATGACAGCAAGTCGTGATCATTCAACATGATTTCATATGCAATAAACTAACTGTCCTTATGTTAATAACATGTTAACATTTTGAATGATGCATTCATTTAAATAAGGCCTAACATAACCTTGAGCTGTTGAACAAGCTGCAGTTTAAAGCAATTTTTTTATGTGGTGCAGAAAATTGTTTAATTTATAGGCCTTTGCATTGGGGACTATGAATAAAAACCTTTGAATAAGAATTTCCATTTTTAATACTGCACCTCTCTCTGAAATCTTGGCTATATTGGCTCAAATAAACCCATTAAAACACTTTGTAAGGAATGTTTCACCACAAGCCAATATAGGATGTCTCCTGTGTCAGCTATTCTAACCCTCAAAGCCAAGAGACACAGACAGCGATTGAATGTATCGATCGGCTTAAATAGCCCTGTCTTTAATAAATACTACATTATGACTGCAAGGTTCTGCCGGCGTGTTGGCTGATGAAGGCATGCCTCTCAAAGTCGGTAATCAGAGGAAGTTCAGGGGGAAAGATAATCTTTCGCTCTTTGCATCCTCGGAGACGCAGGCCAGGCAATCAGGGGGATAGCGGTGATTGCTCGGGTTGCACTTGTGAAATCACAGACTGCATTGGCCCCGGACCTGAAGGAGATATTAAAACCAACCTCTTCTAAGTTTTCCTTTTCAAGTAAATACTGATTGGGGCCTCCATAAACCAGCTACTACCCTTCTCACATCAGAGAGCAACAGGATTCACACATGCGTTCTGCACACAATACAAGTCCTTTATTGTGTTTCCATTTCAAATGTATAGTAACTGTTAATAATGCCTTCTATATTTCTGCTCTGCAGGACAACACAAATACAAAAAATGAAGAAGAAAATGTAAACTGCAAATGTGATGTAAATTGCAGGTATAAATTAGATGCATTTTGAAACTTTCTGGAATTGCACACATTGTACATTATGATTGCTGAATAAAAGTGAGAAGTTGGGCTATGTGTGGGTGATGAAAAAAGCCCTGTCCTAAGATGGGGCTTCACACAAGCAAAGCCAATAACAAAGCCAATAAACAAATAACCATCCCTTGATGGCCTGAAATCAGATGCTAAGTGAAGCCACTTGGGACAGAGCCTACAAATGTAGCCAAGGCTCAGTGGGCATCCCAGCCTCGCCTGTTTTCTTCTGACCCAAGCCCTCAGAAAGCCTTTCCCTGTTTCATACTCCTATGATTGAATTCAATAGGATCATGTGTCCCAAAGAAAAGGCAATTAGTAGATGACACTGAAATGGTAAAAGAAACAAGCTTCAAACACGTCAGAAGACAGCTGTCCAGATATTACTAATCGCTGGAGCAAACTGTGCCCGATTAAAGTTTAATGTGGCTTTTAAGGGAGCTTTTTTTTGCTTATCAGTGCGATAGGATCCAAGGGAAAATATTGTTATTGATTCCATCATTTTAGATGTAACTGATCCTTTAAGTAATTTCTCAGGGTTCCTGTGTGTCAGTTTTTAAGTGTCTGCTTGGGCTGGATCGCTGAAGCCAGCCGTTCATTTAGAATTCAGAGCCTAATGCACAAAGTGTTCCTGATACACTTTCAGTCACATCTGTTGAAAGACAACACACTTATTCCGTTGGAAGCCTGAGCAAAACATTGACTGCAGTTCAAGTCAGGGCAGCTAAATTATGAAAATTAAGTGCTGTTGGGAGATAACTTAATTGATTGTTCCAAGAGAGTTTGTTTTAAAATATTGATTGCATACCACTACATCTTAAAGAGCACAGTGATAAGATATGCATATTGATTGAAAACCAAACAGTTTCCATGACAGAGAAAATGTTTTATGTCAATGCAGAATCTGTAGTTGTTCTTAAATAACAAAATATGTATGTACAAAATATTATATTTATGTATACATGTGTGTATCCTTTTTACATTTTTCTTTTTTCACAGATATTTAATCGTAAATAAAATATATGCTATATATGTACATAATATTTATATACATTATATAGATACATAACATTTATTAAAACAACATTTGTACTAATCTAAAAAAAACCCTATTTTGGTACCTGGCACAAAGTTTTTTATATGTGGAATAAATGCATCTAAAGTGAGCCATGGCCATCTTCTCAAGACCCTGAACAGACTGTGGCGATATACAATAGCCTCGCTCAGGAATGGAGGTGTAGGCTAATTTGTCCATCTCCTGCAGTAACCCTCCACTGCTGTAAGAGAAGAAAGACCACATTCAAACCTCAACTGGATTAGACAGGCCAAAAAGAGCAGGATGTTGAAAGAATGGGAAGCTTTTGTTACTCTCCCTTTCAGAACATATATGATTTTGATTAAAGGACAGTGGTTTTAATGCATATTGATCAATTCAAATCCAATCTGAACTTTTTAGACATTAACGTACAAACCAACAACAGTAACCCGAGCATAAGTAGTACATCTTTGGCACATTAAGGGTACTTCAAGAAAGGAAACCAAAGACAGAAAATATAGGTTCAGGTTTCAGTCTTCAGCCAGTGTGAAAATATCCTCAATTTGATCAAAAATTTATAATGCAACTTTCCAGGTCTTAAATTTCCTTCAACTGCACTTGAAATGGACACTTGTTTTCCCATTATGGCTTTTTTAATCTACTTATGTCTGAGTTGTCTTGCTTAAAGATCTCTCCACCATATTGGGTGTTCAATATCTGAGGTATGTGTTCTTCATCCGTGCCCTGATGAAATAACACAACAGTTTACATATTTCTAAACCCGAGCTGAGAGCCGAATGAAAAATCGATATTGACAATCAAATTTCCCTGAAAATATATACACACAAGTCTGCTTCGAGGTGACTAAAACGAGGGAAATTTGGTTTCAGGAGACAGGAAGAGAGTTGGGACTAAGAAGGCCAAATCAGGCGATAAATGGCTACTCATCGCGACCAAGAACGAAACCCATCCATCCCCTGAGACACTTAGAGAAGGGCGAGAGAGGCAAGCGATGGGGAAGGAAGAATATGCGTTACTCTCTCTTCCTCGCAGCTAGCATTAATTATTCAGACAAGTGGAGGGATCTCCTTACATTAGCCATCTTGTTTCTTGTGCCTTTAATGACAGTTGTTGTAAACATACATAGACAAACACCGTTCCTGAGTCTGTGCAGCCCCTCTCCCCCTCCTCAGTGACAGAAATATTTTAATTCATTCAACCAAAAGATTTGCTTCAGTCCTTGAGGGCTGTTGATTCCTCTTGGTGTGGTGACATCTGTCTCCAGGACTCTTCTCGCTGGCTGGCCTTCTATCTTTCTTTCTTTCCGTACTGAACGCCTCTTCAGCTCCCAGTCAACCCTTTGAAGTTCCTATGTGTGTTTTCACAAGTTTGCTAAGAGTGATTGTGCTTTGTGGACCACTATTTTCTGTCAGGCGTAAAAGTTAGGGTGGTGAATGACAGGTAAGTGTTTGTGTGCACCCGCTTGAATTTGCAAGGTCAAGGGGAGACATTTGGCCCAGGCTGAGGACTAAAGCCTTGGTATTCAAAACATTTACCCGTTCATGTTTAAGAGATGTCCTGCTGAATAAATGATGAATGTTTGCATTAAAGCTTAAGAGGTCTACCTTTTAACAAGGAGGGAAAAACATTCAGTCTCGGATGAGCACCCACAACTATAGGGGTGGATAAGGTTTAACCTGCAATGCTGTGAACGCACAAGCAAACAGCTCCCTGAAAATGTGTGCAAGTAACATTTCTTCCTCCAGCCTGATCTGGCCTTGAGGCCTTTTTGGAGAGATTGTGTAGTGTGGGACGTATGTTTTACTTGCTATCTACACCTTCAGTTTCCCCTGGGCTTTAATTCTTAATGCTTATTTCAAGATCAAGAGTTGATACAGGACATTTGATACATCACAGATATTCATCTTGTCTACGGCACACTTGTGTAATGCTTACCAGTGGACCAAATTTTCATCCATGATCCAAATTAGGACAAGTGTATGGACTAAGAACATCTAAACCAACAGAATTTTTAAAGAAAAATTTAATGCTGGTTTTTAATGCCACCAGTTGCCCCATTCTCATGTTGTAAATTTTGTGTTGTGTATACCACATTGCGTCACTTTTGCCTATTGCAAAACCCTTGTTATAAATTCCTGTTGTATTACACAGATCACATAGTTTGGGATGGAGAACATTTTTGCTGAGAGGATGCACATGAAAAACTTCCAGACTGCCGGTTCATGTGGCACTTGAGGTGGGCCGTCTGTCAGTGACATGGGCTTCGGCTGTTGCTTCACAAACGAGAGCACTGAGGCTGCTTTGTCCCGATCTGCCCATTCGCACTCAAGCAGACCAGAGGAATGTCGGGTCTCAGAGGTGAGATTGTGCGGATAGCTTCAGTCGATCACTTCAGGAAGTCCCCATGTGTTAAAGTGAGCCTTAGAGGCACCTTGAAGAGGCTTAAGCAAATTGTTATATTGATATATGATGAAAACCGGGGGACCTAGCAATCCCTCTTTAATCCTATAATGCAATGCTGTTGCTGTGGATTGGTTATCGGCCAGTTCTCCAATGTCACTCGCCGAGGCATATCTGTGTGACCTGACATGGTGACCGCGATCACTGGCTGCCTATTCAACTTGACTCACTGGCTCAGATCTAGTTTCCCTTTCTCACTCTCCCCTCTCTCTTTCTCACTCACTTGCTTACTCATTCTCTCTCCCTCTCTCTCTCTCCTCCTTCACTTCCAGATATCAGACACTTATGTTACACGCCACACATCTTAGATTGATTTGTGTTGTGTACACGTTTCAGTGGCTCCTGAGGTAAAGGGAAAAGTGAGCCTGAAATTATCTGGCATTATTCAAAGGCCTTGTCAACTAGTGCTGTGCTAATTTCACTTCCCGCTATTCTCTGACCTGAGACCAGGAGCTAAGTGGCATCCGTATGTCCATTAGCTGCCGGAGTGTGGCTCCCTTTTCACCCGCAGCCCTGTTTTTATTTATTTATTTTTTTTATAATTAGTCCTCCCTGCTAAATGCCAGAGTCTGTAGCTACGCACCCATGATGGGGGCATTTGGCAACATATGCTAGCTCCTAAACAACACTGATATGGCTAAGTGTTTCAGGAAGCGGGCCTTGGTTCCAAAGGGTTATGTAATGGGGCCAGATCCTTCATTAAAGGCTTCTTGCTCTGCTTGCTGGGTGGGTCTTAGGTCCCCTGGCTCCTTGCATCACTACACACGCTACCCACATGCAAAACAAATATTAATTTTACCCCAGCACAAACAATAACAAAAGAAGATGTCAGTCAAACACTCCTGATTGCCTACAACCTGGAGTCTGGGGGAGGATTGGTAGCGTGAGACTGAAGGGGGTGGGATCTGCAGAGGTTTGGTTGTGTGCGAGAGAGAATGAGAAGCTGAGAGAGAGACAGTCTTTTAGCCTGCTTCTGCTGTGCAGTCTCTGCACCGTTAGATGGAGCACTTGCTGTCAGAGGACTCAAACTTATGGTCTACATTCCAGGCTTACACATCTCCATGCTTCACACAGATAAGGCTGATTAGATAATTAGTATCACCACTGATTATGGTCACAGTCATCAGGCTGGTCCATATGACAATCTACAGATATGAAAGGAATATCATCAGACTTTGGGAACTCCAGCGCTGTATTTAGTGATTTGTAGTACAATTGTATAAAGGATTTTGATTTCTTTTTCATTTTTAGTTTCTACTAAGGTTAAACCTTGCAAGAGGCATGGTGCAAAGTATTTGTCAGGTATATATCTTTCCTGTAATCCCTCAGTTTGAGGAAAGATTATGAAAGCTTTGACATAGTGAGCAAACAGGCAACTCAAATAAAGGTTGGAAACCGGAAAGTGTTGTACTTTGTGTTTGTCATACTATCTCTCACTGACAAGAGGTGAGAGGGTAGTGAGCGTGTCTCTAAGAACAATAGAGTGAATTGTCTCTAAGAAAAGTATCTCTGGTCTTTGCTTGTGCATAAACTCATGGTTTTTTTTATCCCCCTCCATCTCACATGTTTCCCTTCACTACAAAGCATTGGCTGCACATAACTTCACCAAGATCTTGTTCTTGATGTGCCCTTGAGTTTGTTCAGGCAGAGTATTTGTTACTGATGCCCCCCTTCCTTGTTTTGAAGAAAAAGCCTGCAGGATTTTGAGCTCGTTGATGGATTTCTGAGGTGTTGATTCAGAGAGTGGGGACTCTCTGCACTGAAGCTTGACAAAATATTTTGGTAGAGAAGAAGTCATTACCAGCACAAGTGATGGGGAGACAACAGCACTTCCATCGATCAGTAGGGGGATGAGGTGATCTGTCCATGCTTGCAAGAGGCTCTGCTGGGTACCACTCACAGATTTCCTTCTCTCACTCTTTTTCTCCCACTCTCTAGCCAAGAGGTGGCCCGTGAAACAAAAAACATTCACTCCCACCCTCTTTGCCTCTCTCTAACACAGCTCACAGACCCCCCCCCCCATCCCCCAGTTCCTCCTTGTCAGGGCAAGGGGACGAGCTTCTCAGGCTTTGTGCAATTAAACACTCCATCTGTCTGAGAAGCCTTCGTCCTCTCAGCGCTTTCACAGCCTTTTCTAATTGCAATTCTTATTAGAAATCAAGCGCTACACTGAAGACACAATGCATGCAATTTCAAAGTCCCTTCTCCAAATAGTGGAAAAAACCTGCTAATTGATGATTAATCCATAAGATGCTTAATTCCTGCATAATTCCATCGTCCCTTTGGGGATGGCATTTTTTGCCTGATTGTAAAGCTCAGTGGCTCTTCACACTGTCTGTATTCACGCAAAAGGTGGGCCATATTCAAATGCATATGAATATACGTGTGTGTGTGTGTGTATATATA
>JBBPCY010000001.1:39558835-39583835 GCA_037974405.1 Brachyalestes nurse
TGTTGAAACCTGCTTAAGGGGGTGTGTGTGTGTGTGTGTGTGTGTGTGTGTGTGTGTGTGGGTTGGGGGGGGGGTCTGTGTGTTTGTTGATGCAAGCAGAGCTCGTCCTTTGTGGTGGTAATTGGCCAGTGTACACACATACGCTTATGCACACACACACACACACACTCACACACAAACACACACTCTTTCAGGGGCTGTGTGAATACAGTTGTATGTTTGGATTGCACTTTGTTTATCTGGTGTGTAATTGCCTGTATGTGTAAGAATCTTAAGAAAATATCAAAACATAGAACTCATGTGGGAGTAGCAGGATCCAGCACATTTTTTTGGATGACAATTCTGTAGCATTACTATACTAAGTAGATCCTGCCTGTTCATTAAATTATTCATATTATAGATTACATACATGGAACTGCTTCTTTGCACATTGATATATTTCTTGCCTCTTGAGTGAAGCTGATAACTCGTACAAATGCTAGCTTTTCCCTTGTAGGTAAAAATAGTTACTGCGGACAATAATATCACAAAAGAGTCTCAGAATTACTTTAGTTTTAACTGTTTGTGAAACTAATGGGTCATCCTCCCTTTTGCTTGGAGTGGGGTGGGTGGGTGGGGGTGCATAAATGCTGTCAAGGTAGAAGCAGAGGTCGGTAGAGTTCACCTCTAATCTGTGCTATGGACGACAGTTGGCGGTGGACCTACCTGTGTCCATGGCAACCGGTGATAAGGATCATTAGTAAGGTCACCGGTTACTACGGAAACCTGTAAGGTTGTCAGTGGACAGTGTGGGATGGGGGTAGTGGGGCCAATTGATCAGCTCGCTAGTTGGGCAGCACAGCATGTCCTGTGAGAAGACGGTTAGAGGCAGTGGATATCTGGGTCATACATTGTCACAGGTAAGACTTTTTGGAATGAATGGCAAAATCCTAGCTTTGCTGTGTAAGGCTCAGCAAGCAGTATACTTGACACCAGAGCTTGTGGTGGTCTGTACCTGTCGAGGCATGCAGACGACAACAGCGCTGTGGATGGTGGCTCCGCAGCAGCCCTGAATGAAAGCTCCCTGCAGTGAAACAAAAATTAGACACAGCTTGGGAAAGTGCCAAAATTCAACGGCAACACACTATAAAAGTCAGTTACTTTTTCACTTATCAAAAATATTTTTATCTGTTCAAACAACTTGGGAGCTCAGCCCCAATACCATGGTCTTTAAGTTTATCTGTAGTGAATTTTCTTTGGCCTTCAAGGGAGGACTCATCTTTAACACTGAAAGATTTTTAAGCATTCTGACTTCAGGAAATTAACCTCCTTTACAGTCTGATATCCAGTGATTGCAGTGTACTTTGGAATGTGAGATTAAAACTGCTGATCCCTGATGAGCCGTTTTATTCAAGTCAATTTAGATTCTGCCATCATGCCATTTTCGCATTCTTTTAGAGGACTTACTAGAGGACTTACTATATAGTTTACATTCTGTCAGTATTATTCATGCAGTTCTGAGCATTTGAGCTGTTTTGTGCTGTAAATCGTGATGTTATGTGTTGTCTTTTTGAATGAATGCTTCATTCACAAGTGTTAACACTACTATTAGTGAAAGCCAGTCATACAAAACAGCCCATATTAACTGTTCGCCACTAGCTTTCATTCTTCACTAGCTACGTTAGCACTTTGGGGTGAACTATTCCTTTCATTTAGCCCTAGTTGAAGGATAAAGTAATAGCTCTCTGTCAGTGTTCTCCTTTAGTGCTTCCACACATACTGTTCTCTTCAGAAACTGACAGCACTGCAGTGCCACGGCCTTTGTCAAGGTGCGGAGCAGCAATCAAACAGTACAGACCTCTCTCTCTCTTTCTCTCTCTCTCGATTAATTTGATCCTTAAATGGATTTTGCAGTGACACAGACCTTGCAAAGTTACCATGGTGACTGAATCCACGGCTCAGCATCTCGTCAGTAAAAAGCCCTGTTGACTGACAGCCGGTGAATACTACTGAAAGAATGTGAGCGAGAAATATGCACATTAGAATATGCACATAGCATTTACCCCGTGACAGCTCCCTGATGTGTTAAACCACAATTTCCCTCCAGTTGGGAAAGAAACTGGCAATGTTTTTAAAACACGCACCCTCCAAACTAGCCGTCTGCACAGCAAAAAATGTTTAAAGTGAGCTAAGTCCTTGTTTAGTATAACTTGCCTTTTGCGAAGAGAACTAGATTTTTTTTCCCTTTTAGTAGCACATAGCACAGACAGGGTGAAAGGTGCTATTATCAGAATAAAGTATTCTGCAGCCATTTTCTGAGGATGGGGTTTATTGACTAATATATGTACTTAACTGGATGGTGAGCGTTGCCTTGTTTCAACATTCCAGCAGCAATTTTAACTGCTTTGTTTGTCATGAATTCCTATTTGGTTTGTTAATTGACTGTTAATGGAGAAAACGTTTATGAAGAAGTTTAAAAATTGATTGGAGAAAAGGCAAGTGGTTTCCTCCAGAGGATGCAGACTGCAGATGTAGACTCAAAGCTGTCAAACCCATGGTAGTCTGATGAATCTGCTCCACCACCAGTGCCTGTGGCCCCTGTCCACTGCTATCTTGCCTTTTTCCTGTGGGACAAAGCCTGTTTTACCTTCAAAGGTGATTTGGGGGTATATCCAGTTTCAGTCCATGTTCTCTCCCACCCATTTGTAAAGCCAAAGATCATTAGCCTCTTAGATTACTTTCCCTTCAGATACTTTTTTCCACTAAGAGCCCACTCCTCTTCTCTCTTCTCTGCCCTAAACAAATTAATAAATACTGTGAACAAGGAGGCCGTCCCACATTATTCAGTAATGGGGGTTTGCTCATAGGGTCCTCTCTCCTCAGGCAGGCTTTTAAATGGGTGCTTGTCCTCTAAATCCGTCTAGGTAGGATTCGCAGGAATGCCACCCACACATAAGGAAACAATATCAGGGCAGGAAAACCTTGCTCGAAATGAGACATGGTTGGCTCCCAGAATTGTGTGAGAAGTATAGTGTTATAGTGCTCTATTGTGTTCATTACAGTCTATGTAGTGGAGGAAGGCTTTATTGCTTCAGTTCCTTGTGTTCGTAGGAACATTATTGGGAGTTGTTGAACCCTAAGTTTTATTATAATATTTGACATGATATGACAAGTATTTAGGAGAAGAGTAAAAATTGTTCTATATTACGCAGCTCTAATGTTGAATAGTATATTTCCTTACCCTGCATTTCTGTATACAGGAGTCTGCACAATGGGTTTGCAAACCTGTTAGCTTGGTAGCCTACTGCATGAAATCTACTATTCAAGGCTTATTATTTCCCAGAAAGAGCAATCTTTGGGACTGTGGTGGAACCATTTTTGCTTATTGGCCAAGCCTGTGCCAGGCCAGGGGTCAAGTAGTTTCCATGAGTAGTGCCAAGGCAGGTCAAGTAGTTTCCATGAGTAGTGCCAAAGGCAGGTGCTGAAGATTAGTGTCGCCAGCACTCCCTGTACCTTGAAGAGCCTGTGTTTTATTTGCAAACAGAACTGTACTAAGACTCATTCAACACAAACAGTTGGAAAGTGTTCAGTAATCCGGAGTGGAATTTTATGTTTATGTTCCAAGTCAGTTTTCTGGGCTGCTATGGCACAAGGAGAAATTGTAAAATGATTTTTCAGTTGAAAACAAAATGGGAAGACAGATGATGGGTGTGAACAGCCTTTGGCTGCACAATGCTAAATGTGCACAAGTGACAGATTTGGCGGGAATTCATGGCTTGCAAGCACCAATAAATGATACAAAATATGAAATTCCAAGCTTGTTATGCTATCTCAAAACCTAATCTGCATTTTTTAAATTGCACAAAAAACCCTGAAAGCTGCAGCTTCTTTAGGTGGAACGGATAGAATGATAACTGCCAAAACCCTACCTATATTTTTGCATGCTAGTGCCTCCTCTCAAGTCTATCTCAACTATTATCGATCTTTAGAATGATGACACTTGTATAGAACATCATCTCACAGATGCTGATGTGGGGTTGATGCTCTGTGCTGAAGGGAGAGAACAAGGAGACAGGTGGCCTCCTAAAATCAGATACTGTATTTACAAGAAAGGCCTGTGGGAATCAGGCCAGGCTTTGTCTGTCTATTAGGAGGTTAATAATGAGAAGCCTATTGTGTTCTCCTGAGGCTAGAGCATCATTTGTGGTGTCTGAGGCAAATTTGTTACATCATGCCTATATACATTCTATTATCCAATGCATCTGAGAATCTGTGAATGTGATATGATCATTTTTCTTTTTTTTCAGTGTGTTGCCCAATATTTACAGTTTTTGTTTAGCTAATTAATACTTATATTATACTAAATTATATTAGGCGTGCTGGTGAAAGATGTGAACAAATACAGTGACTACAGTTCGCAAAGAAGGCATGAACTAAACATGCTATGTTTTTGTAAACAATAACTTTTAACAAATGGTACTTTGATTATATATTTATACAGACTCATCAGCCATAACATTAAAACCACTTGCCTAAGATTGCATAATATTGTCATGAGTCTGTGGCTACACATGCAGCAAGTGACATCTCTCTGTCACAGCCAGCATGAACTTTTTGTACAGTTTGTGCTGCAGTTTGCAGTCGGACAAGTTGGGCTAGCCTTTGCACTAGACATACATCAGTAATACTTGAGCACCCCTGTCACTGGTTCATCATTTGTCCTCATTTACATCACTTCATGTAGGTACTTACCAGTGCATACTGTGAACACTCCACAAGACTGCTTTGGAGATGCTCTGACCCAGCCACCTAGCCATCACAATTTTTGCTTGCAGTTTGGCTCGTCTATTTTTTCTGATTCAAACACATTCACTGACTGTTCACTTGCTGCATAATACATCACACCCCTTGACAGGTGATATTGCAACAAGATAATAAATGTTATTCACTACTCCTGTCAGAGGTTTAATACTGTGGCTGATTGGTGTAAATAGAAACACAACAGTCCAAGAAAACATGAGACCTTTTTGCACACAATTGAATGCAAAAGCTGGCACCCATGGTCATATTAGGCTATGTTTGATTAATTTTCCACACGCTTTATAGTTTATACTGTTTATTGTTAATTTGTTTATTAAATGAACTAAAACTGTTTGTGTGTTTTTTCTTTAAAATCCATATTTGTCTCTCTATTGCCATGTTTGTTGGGTCATTTTCAACACCAGTATAGAAACATGTCCTTACAAAAACAGTACTGAAAAATTATTTATACTCCTCTCCAAAGGTATGTTAAATATACCTCTTTTCAGGCATCTAGGCTGCCGTGTTCCAGCTGAGCTGCAGAGGAAGCCGTCAATTTGTCAATTTTTTACTTTTTCAGTGCTTGACCCTAGTTTGAGAAAGCTCTAGTATAGTATGTGGGTAAAAGAAAGATATGTAGGATTTATGATCATAGTCTCGCTAATGAGCACTGGAGGAACAGAAAAGGGAGAACCATAGACACTACCACTGCCCTCAAGCCATTTTCAAGGGATAGAGGGAAGAAGGAAGGGGCAGATTCCCCCTCAAAGGGAAGGAACTGGGCTCTCCTTGTTCTTTCATCCAGGCCTTTGGTGATCAGGTTCAGATCTTGGACGCTCTGTGTCTCTGAATGACAAAGTCCCTCTTGCTCTCAAAACCAACATAGCCCCTAGCCACCCACCCCTAACCCCTACTGACCTGAGACAATGTTGGTAAGGAAATGGTCACACATTCACTGGGCCAGACCTTCACTTGTGAGGGTTAAGCCCTCTTAAGCCACTCATTTCCCTGGCGTAACAGCAATTAACTTGTAATGAACTGATTTACAAACAAAACCAATTAATTTTATAGGAAGTGCCCTATCTGAGCGCAAAAGGTCTCAGAGTTTCGATCACACCAGCACCCAACCCCGCTGCCTGCACTCTCGGCTGAAGAAAGGAATCTGCCGGCTGTAGATGAGTGTAAATTAGTTTTCCCCCCTTCGCTCTTCTAGTTGCCTCAAAGAACCAACAGAACACCTTTCACCACACTCCACATATAATGAGGCAGGCTACACAAAGCTCGGCAAAGTCTGTGTAGACGCCGTATGGCATATGAATCATGAAAACATATCATCTTTATAAATCGGAACTGCTTTCCGAACGTGATAACTAATTCTCTAGCAAAATATGTGCATGTTTGTCACATTTACATTTTATTGCTCCTGAACTGTTAAATTTACATTATGTGTATCAACAACAACATGCCATAAACAAATACTTACATACTGGCTGAGAATAATTCTACATTACTAAATCATTTAAGGACAGTGTAGTCACAATGAATTCTGAGATCCTTTTAGTGACAGTCAACCAAATTGAGAACCGTTCTTGGATCTGTTTTTTGGAAACTAGTGTTTGAAATAAGTCTATATGTGCTGTAATATGCTTAATGGTGTCTGTGGAACTTCTGAAATATTTTCATTTTAGCCTTATTGAAGAAGGCAGATACAAAGTTAATGCACCACTGTCTCCATCGCCATCGCTTCTGTGCCATGTCCCAGTATTTCTGAATGTTGCGTAATTATCTCTCTTAAAATGATATAAGGTATCATACAGTAGCTTACAATAATAAACAATGCGTTTTTCAACTGTGTATACAAAACTTTTTAAAAAAGTCTAAAGTGACCATTCTGTCATACATGAACACACCACAGCATGCAGTGTGAACAGCATGAAATTCTTCCTCTGCATTTAACCCATTCACTCAAGCAGCAGGCAGCCAGGACCACAGCGCCCAGGGAGCAGTGTCTGAGGACAGTATCTTGCTCAAGGGTACATCAAAGGTACCACTAGGAGTCTTGGGATTCTAACCTATGTGCCATAGCTACTTTACAGGCATGCTCAATCCAACTACAGCCCCGTGCTTAAGCATACTCACATTATCATATTTGTTTCAGATTCATATTTATTTTTCAGTCTTCAACATCCCAGATGATTTCACTCAGGGTCTGGATGTCCTCTCAGCTTAGTGCTCCTGCTAGCAGGGCCTAAATATGTCTTGAGCAAAATTTAAGCAACAAGTAACATGTCTCATTGCCATAGCATGACGAAGTGCCCTGTGATTTAATGTGTAGGTGTGGGAATGCATAAACAGTGTATTCTCTGCACAGTGAGATTCCACTAAGAAGTTATTGTTTTGAGTCTATGAAATCTCACGTTTGGACCTAGGGCATAAGACAGATGCTGCCATAACAAAATTTTGTGGTAGTCACCATTTCAGCTTATGTTTGGGTAGAAAACAGCCATGACAATGTGTTACAGACATTCTTTTAGACGGGATGATGCCAAAAGGGCTCTTTGGTGCAGCGTCACAGATGAACCACTTATTGGCTCCCTAAAGCAGAAGTTACACTGATTTGGTTTGATCCAAAACGAATTATTTTCCAATAAAAAAAATTATACATTGCATTAAAATATTTTGTTTTTTTCTACATCAGCATTTGAATTTTATGTTGAGGTAAAATGTGTATATGCTGTTACTATATATAATGTCACTGAATGAAAATGTGCCATAGCTACTTTATGCAAGTACTAGCAAATGTTTATTTGTTCCATACACAACCAACATCCAAATATTAGACATATTGGACACATTTATCTGGATAAACTGTCACAATATTCCTTACTGCTTTTCTGAGTATATTGTGAATATACACAGACCTCAAAAAGACACAGCATGATTAGTCCTGTTAGATTGCATTTAATTAATTTTAAATACAGTTTTTTGTCTGTAGCAGTTTATGAGGCTTCGAAAAACTAAATGCTATGCAAGATGTGTGTACTGATTCTATGTTTTCATTTTATATGTTTGCCATATAGCTCACACCAGTATTAGAAAATGATGAGCATACAAACAGAATCATAATGAAAAAACTTTATTGACAGTGCTTAATATTCAAAGTTTACAGATAGTAGGCCCATGTGGGATTGACAGGCTGTCTTGCTTTTGGATGTTAAAGCCCCTTCCCATGTCACGTGAAGTCAACAAATTAAACAAATAAAAGAATTCCTTAGGCATATGTCACAGAACCCACTATGAGAACCATGACCCTAAACGACCTTTCAGAGGTTGGTTCTCTACAAAACATTTTTGTAAATGAGATGTGAAATGAGGAACATTCTTAAAGTTCAGAGAACCTACAAATGATATCATGGTTCTACATCAGTCAAACTTTTTTCTTAGAATTGTATGTCCAAGCTAAGAATAATTCAGGAACCACTATTTTAAGAGTGGTAACATAGGTGGCTTCCAAAGTGTTGAGCAGTCAGCAGTGTATCGCAATGTATCCTCTTCTCTGAGTAACTTTCTCTCTTTTTTCACAAGGAAATAGTGCTTAAAATCTAAGTGCTGCCTTTTTTAAATACCAAAATTCATCCCAGTTGAAAATTAGGGTGCAAATTGAATTCTGTCATTTGTTATGAAACTTTCCCAATCATCTCAGGGGATGAGTCTTCCGAACAGCTAGATAACAGTTTCGTTCCTGTTGTTCGAGTGTGTGTGCACACACAAGGGACTGTTATTTTCAGAGCAGAAAAAATGTGTGCAAATATTAAAAATGGAAAACAGCATACACACACTCCTCTTCCCGGCTCCCATGGGGGGAGGGTGATATTGGGCACACTACTCTAGTGTCAATTTATGCAGCCCATGCTTCTGCCTCCATTCATTAAGAGTGCTTCATGCTGCTGAAATAGAGTGCTAAGAGTGATGGAGCAATAGCAAACAGCAAGAGATGAACTCTAATTACCAATAGCTCAACACATGATGGCATAAGACGACCAGCAAAGCAAATGTTTCATGATGTCTGAAAATGTTGTGATGTCTGAATGTTTGTTTGAGATAAAATGTTGTTTATAAGGAAACTGAGATATTAGTTTCCTAATAGTATGCTGGTTCTTACATGCTGATAATGTCTTAACTGCCTTGAGAAGGAAGATTTTCAGATTTGCCTGTGAAGATAATGATCCTGACAATGATAAAATACAAGACAAATGTAGGAAATTGGCCCTTTAACATCACAATAATTTCTCCTAAACAGCAATAAGCTCAAATGGATAGACTAAGGAGACTTGTGTTGTTTGTAAGGAAACTGAGATATAGTATGCTGGTTCTTACCTGCTGATAATTTCTTAACTGCCTTGAGAAGGAAGATTTTCAGATTTGCCTGTGAAGATAATGATCCTGACAATGATAAAATACAAAAAAATGTAGGAAATTGCCCCTTTAACATCACAAGAATTTCTCCCAAACAGCAATGAGCTCAAATGGATGGACTAAGGAGGCTGCTTAAGCCTGATATTTCTCTCAAGCAAATGACCACAGTCATCTAAAATGTGTCTCCACTTTTAGTACAGATCTCAATAAAGTCACACACTGTGTTCAGATAATGCACTCCTGTTTATCTGTAACTGAGCTACAGACAGGGACTTAACCATTTCTTATGCGAGACTAAGAGCCTTCTAAGTGTAGATGCTATGCTTAGCTATTATAATTTAAGGGCTGAGCCATAAAAGATTGAGGTTCAAGCAGTACAGTTTTCTGGGAAGACCTGGAATTTCTCACACTTCTGTACATTAGTGAGGGACAAAACTACATTTATAGGCTAATAAAAGTCATTTAAAAGGGGGGTTGGATCCATCTGATGCTTACAAGAGATATTTTCAAACCCTAAACATGGAAAATCTATCTGGTCTTGGAACTCCAGTTAAAAACACTAGATAAAAAATCAGCTTTAATCCTGCTACAAATAATGCCTACAGGTGAAGTGTGTCCTTTAAAAATGAATCTTTCTTCCCTTATTAAAAAAGTATGAGAACGTAACAAACGTTCCACCATATCTTGTGTACACAACACACAAAAATAAACCCCTTACTCATTTGGCATGTTATAAAGCAAGTTCATGATTCATGCCATTTGTTTTCAATTGTATGATAACATTTTCTTTTGCCTTTCCCTCTTTAAGCTATGTTTGATTCAAAACTCTCGTTGGTAAAACGAGAAAAGCTCTGAAATGTTTCTGTTTTCTTGAAGATTTTGTAAGCTTATTTACTCAGTCAAATCAAGAGTCATGTCATCATAATTGCAAGTAATTACAAAAATACTTCTCCCCCCTGATTTCAGAACTATCTGTGACTTGACTACACCCCCACCCCCAAACCCCCTTGACCTTTTTTCTCAGTCATTAGCTTATCATGGGTAACAATGTTCTCCAGTGTTTAGTATCATCCTTCTCCTCTTGCCTGATGAATTCCCCACCAGAGACTTGGAAGGGGATGGCTGGCGGCTAGCTAACAGCGCCAAAGCCCCAATCCCCCTTTCCCCCCACCCCCCAGCCTGTTCTTCTCCATCAACAGCCACTCGTTCAAATAATTAGAGAGTAATATCTCACTTTACCTCCCTCTTCTCTTCTGAGCCTCCTTCGCCTGGCTTGCTGCCTTGGGGCCTAATGTGTCAGCTCAGAGCGGAGATTTCTGCTTCGCCCCAGGTGTGCCCTCCGAGTCTGTCCTTGCACAATGTTTATGCTAAAAGTGCACATTGAGGAGAGGACGTTTAGCAACACTCGTCAGGGCCCCTTTTTGTGATGCTTATGTCCAAGGAGGGCCCCTCATTTGGACAGATGCTGACGTTTAAACAATTGAGTGATTCGACCAGGCACCTGAAATTGAATCATTGGCTTAAGCTCTAATGGGCAATGAGTTTTCCCCAGTTGTCTGCTTGTGTGTTTGTGAGAGAAATGTGGCACAGCTGATACTAAAAAGAGTGATGCATTTAACTTACATGATTTAAATGTACATGTCATTTCTACATTTATAAAATATATGAAATGTACATGATTATTTCCAGAAGTAAATATATTTCAGGCATGTAAAAACCATAGAAATTTAGTGCACCTCATTTTTCAGTGTGTAAAAATTCTTTACAAGTATTTCCAAAAATGGTTAAAGGTCTTCCCTGACATTTATCTTTAAGTTGTGGATGTGCTTGCAGTGGTTTTTGATTATGCCTGAAACCATTCATAATGGATCAAAGGGCTTGTTACTGAGATATATCAGATAAAACACACAAAATATATACATAAGTATATGTTTATTGTTCAAAAACAGAGATAGATAGATAGATAGGGAGAGAGAGAGAGAGAGAGAGAGAGAGAGAGATAGAGAAAGAAATAGAGAGAGAATGTTATTTTCATCCAGCTGGGTTCTGTCTTCTTGTTGGACCATTGTCTCCACTCTCTTCATCTCCACAATCAGAAGATCCAGAAGGCTTTCATTTCTCACTCTCTTACACCGAACATCTGGCTTCCAGCACTGCACTTCATAAGCACGGGTCCACCATACCCATTAACTTTACACTAGACGTGTCACATATTTGATACAATGTGAAATATATTTTATGTGTATTTCTCATAACATCAGTACATCTAAGCAACACAAGTTAGGGGTTAAGAGAGTTGGTCATAAAGTCTGTTTCAAATGGGCCTTTGATATAGTAAAGATAATGAAGTATAAAAATATTTGGTGAATAGCAAGATGACTGATATGTGTCTGTAAAATATACTGTGTAAAATGTTGCATATGGCCATTGTTGTATAGTCCCACTGTGTTTGTATCTTTTTCATGGGTTCTTCTGAACAATGTTAATAGAAAAAAATCAGACGTCTTTGACCTCTTTAACAGACTAGATGCATATTGTTTAATAAAAACATATAGGAATATACATAATGAATTCAATACATTTCAACTGCAAACATAAATAAATAAAAAACAGGAGCCTGAAACAATCAATTTGAAACACTAAGGGATAAATCTGAACACTTAAATTGTTTGGTGACTATTGTTGTTCTAATAGTAGTAAGCACATTTTAGTTAACAGCTAAAAGTGCACTATTTCACATTGGTGACTTCTGAAACATTGTAAAATGACATTTTTCAGCTGTTGAGAGAAATTCTCCTCTTGCTCATACAATTCAGGGCACTTTTAAAGGCAGAAATGATGCTAATGTATGCCCTCTCTCTATCCTGCTCTGTGTGAAGGCTATAAAACGAAGCATAACAAAGTAAAATGCCTTTAATGGCGCTCTCAAATAAAAAAACATATTCTTCATACAATAGATCTTCCAAGTACATCTGAATTAAGAATAATACATGAAATTACTCTCTCCCCAGAAAAAGACTCTCCTGTCTGCAATAAAAGATTGTCATGAAAGGGGACTAAAGCTCCTGGAATAACTTGTGTTTTTGCAATCATGCCTATCTCCCAGAGCTACTGAATAATGTGCATCATGAACACTGGCAAATATCTACAATCTGTTGCAGAATGCTCAAGTCTGCATGAAATATACATTCCCTTTGTGTAATCTGAACAAAAGTGGGTTCCGTGAATTTACTGTATTATACTCAGCAAATCGTCTTCTAGTCTTTGATTTCCCTCCTATGTGGTCCTATGTGGTTTAATGCTTGGTAAATAGTAAAAAAGTCAAACATAGCCTTTTTAGTATTATGGGATTGCATTGAGGGTCATTACAAAGTCATTATTGCAACATATTTAGGGGCAATATATTGCTGACTCTCAGCCATATTTACATTTATTTGGTGTAATGAATGGAGTCCCACAAAGATAAACTAGCTCACTGATGGCAAAAAGCAAACCTTTTCCACCACAACTACTTACCTTTGTGTTTGAAATGAAAATTATTATCAATATTTTCTTTAAAACCCTTTTTTAAGATTATTTTCCTATTAATGTTCTAGTCTAAATGATTTTTTAAGTTAACTATCAAATACAATTCAGAGCACAGATTTATCAAAGTAAGGTCCTGCTCTTTTTTGTTTCGTGTTGACTCAGATT
This sequence comes from Brachyalestes nurse, assembly GCA_037974405.1. Classification (NCBI taxonomy): domain Eukaryota; kingdom Metazoa; phylum Chordata; class Actinopteri; order Characiformes; family Alestidae; genus Brachyalestes; species Brachyalestes nurse. The sequence continues at coordinate 39,571,724 of JBBPCY010000001.1, forward strand.
TTCCACTTAAGTGCTTTTCTTGAGCCATTTTCTTCTTCAGCCATTCACAGTTTAAACATATCTGCTCATTTGATGAATCACCTGCTGCTTTGATACAATCATGTTAAGCTGATGGTGAATCCGTACATTTAGCTGTAGGTTGTTGAATTAAACGTTTCCGTTATGAACTGTTTGCTTCAGCTTGTTTTGAAAGAACAGTTCAAAACAAAAAAAACAAAACAAGGTTTTATCAGGTTTATCAGATTTGGTTTGTGTTTACAGATTATAAAAGGTTGCCATTAGTGTAATTTTAATAAAATATAAACACACACACACTATTTAAAACTCTCATATCTAGTTTTTTCAATAAATTGGTTAAACACTTATTTGGCCTGTTTTTCATTTTGTTGTCCACCATGCTTTTGACCAGTAGCAAATAAGCAGGGAGATACATGACTGAACATGTGTAGTCCATTTTACTTTTCAATTTCAGAACTTGAAGCTACAGCCACATCAGTATCACATAACATGTGGCTCAGCTCGAACCTAATAAAACATAAATTAGCATTTCCCTTGGCTGTGTGGCTTTTCCTCTGTTGTGCTTGGCATGGCATGGGAGGTGATGGCAAGGCGGGCTTAGCAGCTGTTCCTGTAAGTGGAGGTGTTCTGTAAAAACGAGCCAACACTTTAGTCTCAGGATCTACTATGTGTGCCCAAGATATTGAAAATGCTAATGATAACTCAGATTGTAGTAAACCTATAGTGACATTCAGAAGTGAGCTTTGCTCACCCAGCCAGATTCTTTTTTTTGGTGTTCTCTCACCTTCATTATCAAAGAGTTTTAAAAAATCAATCTGTATTAACATCTTTTAGAACCAGCTGTTCTAGAAGCAAATAACATATGCTTAGCTAAATTTTGGCATGGATCATGTGACAGAAGGCAGAAATTTATTTTTTATGGGGTGTGAAACATTGAGGACATGCAGCTGTATAGCTTGTATTAAACTAGTGACCTCCTTAGAAACAAATTCAGAACCTGTTTAGATCTGCAGTCCAAATAGGCACATAGTCCTGATACCATGAGCCCATTTTTCTCTACTTTGAAATATAAACACGCCAGATCAGTTCAAGCCTTCGGTCTCATCTAGGATATTTTTAGATATTAAACATACTGTTTTCAATACTTCACTGTAATCTGATTCCCTGGCTCGCTGAAGTGCGGTGTTTTGAAGGACAAATGTAAAAATCCATTTTGCCACTGGTGGTAAGGAAAACGAAACCTTCCACTGACTAGCCGTCGCTACCCATGTTTTAACTCATCATTTCTTTGCTTTGCGTCACAAATTTCATGGTTTCTTCAGCTTTCAAAAATATTTATCATGATCTCCTCTTCAACCAAGATGTCACATTGCAACTTTTTCTTCTAAAAGTATCAGCAACACCTCCAGAATGTCAGGTGTATATTACTCCGTCAAGAGTCACATTGAAGGTCACTTAATTACTTTCTAATATGTGTTTCAGTGGCTGAGCGACAGATGCAGACTATTCTTACTGATGTTATTCCATTAGTAGTCTTGAAGGCTCTTCTCTCTGTTAAATGCCCCTACTTACTGTGTCCTGTCATCATAACATTATAAGTATATAAATATATAGTTGCATGTATAGTTTGAAGACTTCACTACTTCTCACTGCTTCAAAGTCTTCTTCCTCTTTGTTTTTCTTTTCACATGTTCCTGATCAAATGACCTCACATTAACCCTAAACACATTTGATTAATTCTTTGTCTCTTCTGCACACAGATTACTCTTCAGAAAACACACTCACGCTGAGGCTGTGTGTTGGAGAACATCTGTTTTGAATAAGGGCTTTCACTGTGGCCTGCTCCTCACTGGGGGAGACTTTCCAGTCAAATCCAAGTTCAATTTTCAGCATGACACCCTGAGATATCGCTTACTGGGTTTTAGTGGTGCAGCGGCGGCTCGCTGTGGTCAGCAGGTTGACATACGAGAGCGTTCCTGACTGAGCCGGGTGCAGGTGAAAGCGTCGGATTAAGATAATGAGACTATTGAGCGCTTGTGTGTGACCATGAGTATGTGTGTGTGCGCGTGTGAGGGTGGGTGTGTGTATGCTCTGCGCATGCTCTAGAATTCAAGCACGTGAGAAGAAAGGTGGTTTTGTCAAGGACAGACTTACCGTACCTGTTGATTAGAGTGTAAGGGTCAGGAAGATGTACCATACAGTGGAAAAATGATTTGTTGACTGAATGTGAGGCCGTAGATGTAATTATAGGTTCCATTATAGTTGAGGTGAACAAGTTATAGCAATTAAGCGTGAAATGACCTGCTGGTCTGTGTGTGTGTGTGTGTGCGGTGTACACAGGCTGGGTTTAAACTGACACCCCAGATCTGATTTATTTGCAAATCTGGCTGGAATCTGATTTGAAGTCTGAACAGCGAAGACAGCTGTCAATGGGATCAGTCATGCTATTTTGTAGTCATCTCAACAAGTGAGTTTCTAAAGTGGTCACAGTACCATAGAACCTTTTTTCCTCTGTGGTCTGAAATGTGAGTCAGATGGAAAAAAGTTGATTCTGTATTCCCTGATTCTATGCAAAAGGAGTTCTGACACTTGCTGACTGACATTAACACTATTATAACAGGAGACATGTAGCTGTCGTCTACATTAACATAAAGACTGCTTCTGAAAAACAAATCTGTTTCAACCTCGGCCATACTGGTCTTTCTTAGTAGCTGTTGAGTTTATCACTAAAAGTGACTGTGCCAAAGTCTTGTTCCCTTAGGATGAGCCTAAGCTAAACAAAACTGTATTTGACAGACCTCCCAATGTCCAACTTGACCCTAACAAATACTTTTAAAGCGCGTGCTCCTCGGCAAATGAGAATGTGGTGTGGTTCTAGGCGGATTGCTTACTTGTTTGTTTGTTTGTTCTCTAGCCGCTCAAAACTACTTGTGGAGAGGAGAACCGCTCCTGTTTTGTAATGGCCGATCTCCTTGTTTTCCCTGAGTCGCGCCAATCACGCTGGAAGCCACAACGTGGTGTGCAAGTGAGGGGCGGCGGGTAAAAGGGCCACGTCTCCATGGCAACCGTGGCCTGAGGGGAGGCGCTGATTGGCTGAAGATTGGCGGGGGGCGTCAACAATTGCCCTGTTGCGGTGAGCGATAAGGCGCTGGGAAGTGAAGGCCGCGCGCCTCGCCCGAGCACCCCATGCTGTTTAATAATACCTACCGGGGGCGGCGGATTGATCTCTGGCTTCGTGGCCAAAGACGCGCGTTTGGGGGCTCCTTCCATGTACTCTTCCCGCAAAGTTCTCCAAACGAAAACGACCGCAGTTAGCACACAAAGGGTCTCCTCCGGATCGGACTGTTGAAAGTTGTGTCAAAAAAATAGTTGAGCTGCAGAAACAGCAAAGCGCACGTTGTGGGGAAAATAGTTTACAAATAGGCGGTGAAATAACGTAATGTCTTCACATCGAATGGGCTATTGCTGAATTGACAAAGTGGTCAAGCGACTTTAAGCTCCTCTGAGGTGGCGATACGAGGCGCCTTTGTTGTGCGTTTGATTATTTTTGAAGGGAACTAGGGGGAGAGAAAACCGGTTGGTTAATTTCAAATGTATTGAGTGACTGCCTCCAGCCTACATAGTGGCTCCGAAAATTGCTACAAATAGCCCTTCGTGAAACGCTGACGAAGAAAACAGACCGTCTGTATCCCCACCCCTTCTCTTCTAATCTTTACACCTTATAAACAAAGACGGGAGGACTTTTCCTTTGTGTGCAGACAAGTGCGACTTATTTGCCGTACACCTCGTCTCTGTCTGAACACTCCTGGATGAAACTGTGAATTTGCTGTCATCGGTCTAATCACGGTGGCATTGATTTTTTGGTCTTCTTCTTTTCCTTTCTTTACTTTCAGGCGCTGAAGCCATGCCTGCCCTAATAGCTGTTGCACAAGTGCAATCGACTGTGGTCTGACCACGACGGTCTGGAGATGTGGTTTATATGAGAGACAGAGAGAGAGAGAGAGAGAGAGAGAGAGAGAGACGATACGAGACGAGACGAGACGAGAAGCAAAACAACAAAAAGCAAACATGTGAATCATAATTGCAGTAAACAACTGTGGTCCTGACTGTGGGTCAGTGCGCCCAACTGTGAGGGTGGGGTAATTAAGAGAGGTGCTAAATAAGTGAACAGGTGAACAAATGGATTTGTTTTAAGACACGAGCTGCGATCGATAAGGCCTCGCGTTACTGTACGGCTAATCATCGATGGTGCTTTGTGATGAAGAATCGATCCCCACCCCCCACCGGCCAGCTAGCAGATCCGGATCGGCGCGGCGGGGCTGCTGTTTGTTTAGTCAACTTCCATGAATCCAAGTAGATAATTGGTGTGTGAAGTTGGTGGCAGGGGCTGCTCGGGCTTCGTGTGTCCGCCCAGCTGGGGGAGGCGTCTGCATCCTTTAATTTCCTCTGCTTTTTTTCTGAAGCCATCGCGGGGCACAAGGAGAGAGAGAGAGACAGAGAGAGGGACTTTTTATTTGTTTCTTTCAGGTGTGAACGCAAGGGAGTGAGAGAGCTGCACAAAGATTGAATCGACGCTCAGCGGAGAGCTCGCCGATCACTGCACTGCAAGGCAGCAGTGCAATACAGTGGCTCCTGTCAGGAGTGTTTAGGGCATTGACGGATATGGCTTTGAGATATCCACGTGTTTATCCGAATTAGTCACTGCTTGTACGTTTTTGTTTGTTCGTGTAATATTTTTGTCGATTTCGAAAACGAAAATGATACATTTTGAACATCTCATCCTGGCAACGTATGAGACTAGAGAAAGATGACACCAGCAATTCATACCATTTGCAGGCTAACGATAATAAACAAATGACAGCAACATTCACAACTAGACATCGGTGTACTATTAAGATCATTTGACAGTCCACTGCATATGATTTGTGAAGTATACTTGGTCTTCAGCTGAACTTCACGTAAACAGCAATTAAATGTAACTAAAATATACTAATTTTTCCTGTAAATATAACCAGATATTCTCCAAAAAACTCCAAAAATTGAATCCAATCCTGAACCTAACCGTAATGCGCTAGATAATCCATAATCCCAGTTTCGACATCTTATAGGGAATTATCAAAATAGAATGTTTAAAAATAGTGAAAAATGGACACACTTTTTACATTTTTGTATGAAAATATAAGTAAATCATTATAAATGATATTTATGTTAAAATATTTTCGCGTCCGTCTGCCATCTTGACTGCGACTTCTTGCCGCATTGGTCAGATTTCCCAAAATAAGACAGGTCATTTTAGTAGAAAACCTTTAATGAATTTGGAGGGTGCCTTTTGTAGTTTTAAAGAACTTCTCGTACAGACCGCTCTCTATGTGTGAAGGCATGGCCAGTGTCTTAATTTAATTGCATTTATTTGTTTGTTTATTTATTATGTGCTTAAGAAAGATGTTGTCAGGTTTTACAGAGTAACCAAAGTTCCGGGGTTAGCTTTTTGGTGTGTCATTGTGTCACGTTTTTAAACTCAAATAATAATCCGCAGACTGCACATATAATTGTTCAAGACAAAATAAAAACAAATAAGCTTTATGATGTTTACTGTTTACTGATGGCTAAATTAAATAATGAACATTAACTTTAATCTAAAAAGTGATACATGTTTTTTTCACTTGTTTCCTCTGTGGCATATGGTGTTTACCAAGAAAGAAGCAAAAACCTCTCATTATCTCATTGACGGGCTGTTTCCTTCATATTCCTTTGTGTGTTAGAATGAGGCATGTGTTGTTTACTGTTGTTCAGACACACACTAAAAGACACCTTGAAGAGGACATCTCTGGAGATGTATCCACTGGGAGTCGAGCCTTTGGGTGTGCAAAAGCGAAGCACTCCATGGACACATGGGCGAACCCTCACAGTGGCACAGTGGGCACACACACATACACACACTGACACTCGTCTTGTTTGCTTCCTTCATGTAAATAAACACATGAAATCCTCTCTCATTAAGTTAGCTACTTTCTCTCTTTCTGTATGTGTGTGTGTGTGTGGGGTGGGGGGTTAGGCTCCCTTGAGCTCACACACTGCAACACACACACACACACATACACACACACACACACACACACGCACACACACACACACACACACACACACACACAGAAGATACTATTTAGGCATCAGTCTCACTTGTCAGCAAACTGGGAGAACTGTTGGGAAACATTGCGAATAACCCAGGAGCCCTAATAGTGACTCGAAGATTTCACCCTTCGTCAAAAATAATAAATTAGCACATATACATTAACACTAATAATTCCTTCCCCTTCAGGAGAAAATAGGTCAAGAATTTACGGACAAACAAGTGTTCACCAAAAGTTGCATCTAAAACTCGGTTAAACCGCGTGTCTCTTTGATGATGCGTCTTCACGGCGGGCTCGGTCAGAATTAGTGAAAATGGTGAAGAAGTCTAACGGACAGATTTCGACACGTTGGAAAAGGTTGCAGAGCGGCATTCTCGGTATTTCTGTCTCTCCTTTTTTGCACAATGCCTCTGTTTTCTTTTTTCCCTTCTCGTACTGACAGCAATTTAATCAAACTGTGACTTCATGCCCTACTATTTGCAAATTGTATAGCACCTCTAAAACATAAAGGCAAAACATTTCACAAACAAGTTACATGGACCTTGATTACGACTGTAAACATTCTCAGCGTGAGTGAGGAGCGCATCACGGGGTGGATTCAGGCTACTGCAGCACACACTGCCAGACATGCAGGAGGAAGACAATGACAAATTTAAGACTGTTATTTCTCTCTTTTGCTCCATGCACCATGCATCTCGCTCTCTCCCTCTCTCTCACTCTGTCTCGCTCTCCTTTTGGCATCGATGAGGAATGGTGATTATGGAACAACACAAACAGATGCTACGTGGTTCATAATAGACAAGAAACGATTTGCAACATTGGCGTGACTAAACGTGGCTTTAAAAATAGGGGTTTTTGGCTAAGCTAGGCATGCTCAGGACGACACCAAGTAAAATGATGTGGAAAACGAAAGGAAGCCTCAGTGTTATTTTTTTTGTTTCGAATTTAAGCACAATTCCCTCTGCATTGCGTCGAGTAAGACTAAGATGGAGTCTAGGCTAGGGGTTGTGTAAAACTCCATGGAAGTTTAAGCGTATCACACTGGCCTGAAATAAACTTCGGAAATGTTATGAGTCGCACGTGGAAATGCGGATGTTTAACATTAACATTTCTATGTGTTTTAGCTGAAATACGGCATTAATATTATCTAAAAAGTAAAATCAAATAGGGTATTATTTATAACTATTTATGACATTATTTACGACTATTTATAATAAAGGTATTTCTCCTCTGGTACTGGAAAATTACCTTTATTTCTTACTGTAAGCCTTAATTAGTTTAATATTAAAATCCTAAAATAAAATAAGTACATGTAATACTTGCACATTGCAGCCTTTCAGGTTTGAAATATGAATCCGTGTCTGAACAAAAAAAAAACCTTTTCACAACGAACTGAACTAGAGGATTAATTTAAAAAATACATTTTGTGTATGATTCCTTTCATAAAATTAAAATAGTGTTTGTTTATTTTATCTTATTTTATGTATCAATTTAAAAGTGTTTCAAGAGTTATAGGGCATCGCAAGCTAGTGCCAACAACTATTTTTTCAAAAATATATAATGCAGGTTTGTTTTGCACCGTCAGGATTATTCTCGCGCTTAGTTTCCGCCAGGATCTGCTTCAGATTATGAGTGTAATATTTTTGTTGTACATACTAAACCACATCTGTTAAATTCATGCGAAAAGACCCAAAAAAGCAAGCGCGTTCAGGACAGGCATGGAAAACACAAATACGAAGACTTGCTTTTGTCTTTATTGCGAAAGGTGTAAATTTAATCTAATATAAATTCAACTAATCCAAAGTGTTGACGTGTTCTTGCTTATTGTTGCTTATTTACACAGATTACTTTACACTGTATTGTGTAAAGGATAACGGACATGTAAGTAAGTGATAGAATTAAAACTAAGACTGTTGACTTTTTTCATCTTAATGATCAATTTAACTGCTTATTTTTGTTGTTATTGCTACGGCTGCTGCTGTTGTTGCTTGTTATTTTTGTCTGTTGTGCGAACTGTTGGGACGCACTTGCAAGGCTTAAGATGTAGATGATGTTAATACACAACAAACACTGTGAGACGGTCAGCACCCAAGGGCTGAAATATATATGATTTTTTCCCCTCAGCAGTACATAATCATTTATCAAATTGGACAAACAAGGGTGACTTAATCTCTCTCCCTCTTTCCTTCTCTGTTTCCTTTTTCTCTTTCCCTGTCTTTTTTAGTCCTTGAAGAGCAATCACTCTGACAGGGATGAATGGTGAAAACTATTCAGTGTGTCACGGGCTTGTGCACTGAGCATTAGAGAGACAGGGTTTAGGTCAGTAGGAGGGCACCCCAGACACCCTCACTTCCACACCACCCGAAGGCCAGGACTCCTCAGCACAGAGAGGGATACTTTCACTTCCCCCTTAAACACTTTTTTTTCTGTGCCATCCTGGAGTATTTGCCTCACGCATCTTAACACTGTGCAAGATCACATTTCTCATTTCCCAATCCAGACACATGTCCAGCTGGACACACAGCCATGCTACAGCTATGATGTCAGCTTTATTTTGGTCTGATTCTCTTAAAACCAAATATCTAATTATATTGGCTTTGCTGAACTCTGGTTAGTAACCATGCAGTTCACATTTAAATATTCCTTAACGGGTTTTTATGGTTCTAATGAAAAAAATGTTATAGAACTTCTAAACCATTTTATAGAACATTTTTGTTATATAACATTTTGGGGAAGTTCTTTCTTTAAACTTCAAAGTTTCTTGACACTGAAGTATCTCATTAAAATGGTATCTTTGAACAATCATTAATTGACGGCTTCATAAAGAAATCATAAGTGGCTCTTCTATGACAATGCTATTAAGAAATCTTCATGGAGCCTTTATTTTTAAACGTGTGTTGACTGCTTATGGTGAATCAGTGTTCTGCTACCTGACTAGTTTAACAACCTCATAAAGATACTCTTCATTCAGCTTTAAAGCCTTAGAGCCTTGAATGTTCGCTATTTTTGCTTCAAGTGTCCCGTACATATCAAACAAGTGCGGCCACATTTTCTCCCCATCATGCCTTCCCATTTAGCCCTAATACATTTCTATAACCTGGGAAAACTCCCAGAGAACAGTTCCCCTTTTTGCGGTGGTGCCCTGGATAGAGGAGGGGTTAAGGGGACCAGGGTAACATGATGCAGCACTCAACTTAGGGTTAAGTGCTTTGCTCAGGTGCACAACGGTTGTTCTATATGCCGGGACCCTCTCGTTGCCCATTCATTCTTTTTGGTGCCCCACTGGGAAATTGAGGCTCACAGGCCTCCGGTTTGTGCTTGGTAGCCCTTTAAGCAGTGAGCTAGCCACCCTACCTAGACACGCTGTCTCTCCAGAATTCAACATCTTGCTTCTGGATCCATACAGCTGCATTTTCAGTCAGTCCATTCTCAAATCCTCTCAAATCTAAGTTCACTTGTTAGTGAGTGTTTGCTTAACCTTATTTCAAATCCAGGTGTCCCCTGCATCAGCTCTAAGAATGCAGATATTTTAATGTACAATAGAGCCAAGGGTCTCAGTGGGTGGACCTGAGGAGCTGGGCTTGTTTGTTAAGAGAACAGAATCTCCACGAGTCACCTGTTGGTAACCATCTGAAAAGTGCCACCCTCCCCACTTAGCTAAGGCACAGATAAAATTCTTCTTTTCCATTGACAAAAGCCACTCTTCTATCTTTAGACCACCTCTGTTTACTGAGCACTATTCATTTCTAATGGTCTTCTTCACAAAATATAACAGCAGGCTTCAAATTTTATTCTTAGGTAACACATGTGGGTCGCACCTTACATATATGCTTCAAAAGGGATGCAAAATGCAAAAAATGTTTTCATTATAATTCACTGGCTATTGAAACGAGTAGCATAATGAGACCTATAAAACATTAACAGAAGTTGTCGATCTACTGTCTTCATTATATCAATATAATAATTAATAAGCTCCAATAGTGCGTGTTACGGTCGTATTTCGGTTAATGGATGAAAGCTGTACTGTTCACTGCTGAATGTGGTGAATTTCTGTGGTTGCCATGTCTATGTACCTGGAATGTGCTACATTTTTGTCAATTCAAAGCATACAACTGCTGAGGCTTTGCGTCAACAATTTAATGTGTAGATGTTAAAACTGATAAGTAACAAAAAAACTGTTGTTCTTTTCCAAGAGCGCTGCAAATATTATGCCGCGAACAAAATGGCCAACATTTCTGACAATGCATTATTTACAGAGGAATATGTGATTAGCCACTTTGGCAAAAGGCATCTCGCTTCTCTCCCTTGGCTGTTGGCTGTCTGTCAGCAGCCCCGTGCAGGGAACGGGCTGATAAAGAGCTGGAAGGAGGAATCTCCGCCACCACTGGATACTGGAACAGCCCTACAAGATCTGAAACTAATCTTGATATGTTGAACAAGCGAGCTGAAGGAATTGGGCCTGCTAAATAATACAGGAGCTTTTAGTGGGTCCGTGTTTATGAAAAGTCGACTGGTGGGCCATAATGGAAGTAATTAGTTTTTATCTCGCGTTGAGTGTTATTGGACCCTGCCCCCGGCTGAAGCAAAACTTTTTATTTATCCGGACTGAATGGTAAAGACAACGGGAGGGTGCTTTTCCCCCTGAAGGGGTGGGCATGCAGCACCAGAGATTGGGGACGTTCAGGTACAACGCCGTGTTTATGTAGCACCCCCACCAAAACGTGTATCAAAGCTCGGATCCGTGGAAATAAAAGAAATGTCAAACAAAACAAGCATTAGACGGCATAAAATAAAGTATGGACAAGGGAAACAGGTGAGGCTTTGTTTAGGTGCCTGAGGTAGATCAATATCTCGGCTTGCAGGCCAGGAATCTTGCCCGTTTTCCTCCAGCACTCTGCAGATCAGCTTACGGCTTGTAGACAGACTGTCGCCTATACTGCACTGACAGACAACCTGCCTCACCCCAACAGTACGGAATTAGGCGAAAAAATATCTCCATTCTTCTGCTGGGGGACTGAAAACCATGTGAAAGTAGTTTAGCTTTTAAGAGGCTGCGATAAATAAAGTGGTTTATTTTAGATGAACAAGGCAAAAAAAACACTGTGTACTTCTAGAACCGCGTGTTACTTGTGAGTGTAATATACATAATTTAGGAGAATATTCGTGATGACAGGGGGCAGGTGACGTCTATGCACTAAAGACAAAAAATAGATAGATAGGTAGATAGATACATGAATACATACATACATATACGTACGTACATACATACATACATTCATACACACGACCCACGACTCCACCTTGCCAACCAGTATATGCGTTATTTAGTCATCTGCAGATTGATGTCATAAAGGTGTTGGTCTTTATTGCTTGTGCTATTTCTGTATGGTGTCAGTATTTGTGGTACTGCGCTGTCCTTCTTACTGTTAGCCACCACAGTTTTACACATTTAATTAATGTAATTAATAAATAATTAGTTATATACAGCAACAATAAATATTCTTATTATTTGTATAATTATTAATATTTTCTTAATGATACGACTACTGCTACTTGTACTACTACTACTACTACGAAATAATAATAATAATAACAATAATAACAATAATAATAATAATGTTGTTATTGTTATTATTGCTGTTTATATTCTGTGACTGTAGTATATACAGCTACTGCCAGTATATATTAATAACAATGTTGGTGACGACAGGAAAGGCATAGCGCATTACTGACTTGCATAAAGTGATAGTAGAAATAAGAATGTATAAAATAATCCCCACGGATGTCCATATTTTTGCACTGACAAAACTCGGGAAGGTTTTTATTTTTTAGACTCGCGTGCCCGGGACTCGCTGGGGGCTAAATCTGTACATGTTTCGTTTTTTTGTTTTGAAGTGCCAGCCAGGACTCGTAGCTGCATAAACACAAAATATAGCAGCACATTAACATTTACGGTAAACAGC
>JBBPCY010000001.1:39594417-39611051 GCA_037974405.1 Brachyalestes nurse
CAAAACATTCACACATTCTAAATTCTTTTTCTGTACCTGATATGCTTCCTGTAGACGTGATTTCTTCTCCTTGCAGTTGATTAAGAGTTGCTCCCAGCCATCGCTGAGATCTTTCATTTTGGGTTTAATCTTTCCTTTGGCTGGGTGACCAGCAGCTAGGATCCTTTCCCCTTCCTGTGGTATAAACATCCACATGTGAGTTGTGACACACTCTGCAATTCTCTGCAATGCTCAAACAACCAGCCACTGTTGGTGGACCGGGTACAGCACCTTAATAAGGGCCTCCACGCTGTAGTGGTTAGCCAATATCTCTGCCTCAAAGCCCTGGTGTTTCAGTAGCTTAGCCTGCAGATTGATGGGATCTTTCCAGTTTTCATCTTGAGCTACTGATTTCTTTTCATTCAACCATGAACATACCTTGATGACAGATTAACAATGAAAGACTGACAATGACATGAAAATAAAATTTACAGGATAATCAGTGTATAATAAAATTAATGCATTTACTGTTAGAATACTGTTCATAGTAAAATCCATTTCTTTGATGGCAAACCTCATAGCTAGCTTCTAAGAATTTTTGTAGTTGGAAAGATTCATCCAAAGCTTTTTGTCGTGCTTTGCTCATCTCCAACAATTTTCCTTTTCTGGAAGACAACAGTTTTGTTGAGCATTTAAATACCAATACAGAAATGTTAACTTACATTAAGGCTGTGTTGTAGACTTGGCTTATAGCTCACCTATGATGAACAGCTTTGTTTTTCTTTTTTATATTGTCAGAGTCATAATGTTGTTTCTCTGCCAATTGCTCTGCATATCTCTCCACCTCCTCCACCTGCTCTAGCTGAGTTTCCATAGAGTTCTTAAACAGAGTATGCTTCCTTTGAAGAGCCTCCACTTCTGACATGGAGTCCTGAAAACCAAGAACATATGTTCCAACTGCCCATGGCTTTATAGTACATTTGAATAGAATGAAAATAAAATGGCAGTTGTCACTTGTGGTTTACATTTCAGGAATTATAAAGGTGAATTTTAAATACGTTGCACTCTCATGTTGTCAGCTGTGTATTTTGTCCTCTGGAATATCAGAGTGCTTTAACTTTTTTAGTATAATACCCATAATACTTTTAGATGCTCATCCTAAGTGAAATGCTTCAGTCAGTATCAGAAAAGAATATTGGTAAAATCTGATGTTGTGCTATCTCTGTTGTGTATATTAATCTTTTTGTCTGTTTTAGTGTCTTCTACTACTTCTGTTTTTTTTCCTGTCTGACTCAGTGTGGGATCAGTAGCTATCGGTATTTTGTGGTACACTTACCCCAAGATCTTCATTGGCCAGAAAAGCTTCCATGTTGCTTAATAAGTTCTCACTTTGTTCCACATAGCCAAGGAATATCTATACCCAGTTAAAATTCCATGTTAATAACACTTCAACAAGATGATACTTCTTAATTCTTTTTTGGCCACACATTTCAAATGCTTCATAGGATACCTGAAGGTCAAGCGCTTGGTCCAGTGTTGTCTTTCTCCCTTCCCATGCTTGAATGAGTGCTTCTTTAGCGTCTTCAAGTTTATTTGAGGCTTTTTTTATTTCTGCTGCATCACTGTGGCCAGATTTCACCAGATTCTGTCCAAAATTCTTCACCGAATTGATCCGCTCACAGCGAGCATCTATCTCTGCCTACATTCAGACATAAGTCATATTTATTGTTAACAATACATTTATTTGCTATTTTATTTCATTTGTTATTTTTTAGCTTGGAAGACCACTTTTTCTTCCCTAGTGGAGGAAAGTGGGAAGTTGCAAAACCAAAACAGCAATATGCATGCATTCTGAAATTGACTCAAACAATACAGATGTATAATAATAAGAACAGTGTTTGTATGCAGTAGAGGATGTGAAAATCACTGTGCGGAAAACCAAAAAAACATTTAGTTGGAGTGCTCAAATCTTTGCCTGTGACTGTATATTTAAAAGAAACAATAGCGACTAAAGTACTAATTCATACATGGAAGTAAGTAGACATTACCTTCCAGTTTTGGTGTTCTACTAAAAAGCTCTCTGCTTCAGATTTGCTCTTGGGCAAGCCTTTCTTTCCCATTTCTGTGGTCTGCTTTAGTGTCCAGTCCAGTAGCAGACGGTGGTTAGCTTTAAACAGCTGAAGCTGGTGAGACTCCTGCAAATGCTCTTTTCTACAGTCACACATATCAAAGTCAGTCAATTGCAGTTTCTTACTATGATGCTTTGCGCGTTGTTGAATGTCAACACACCTTAGTTTTACTTCCTTGTCCAGCTTTGTTAAAGTGGTGTTTACATCTCTTTGCTTTTTGCTGAGCTTGTCAGAAAGGTCACAATGAGTCCTTAATTGATCTTTAGTCATCCTCTCTAGGACCTGGTTTCATAAATTCAAACACATTTCTGTTAACACTTAGAACCGTGTTGGTGAGCCAGCGAATAGTAACAAACACCCTCGCTATCTTTAGTTTGACACTCACTTCACCTCTCTCCTGGATGACTCGGACCTCCCGTTCTGTCTCCTCATGTCTGCGTATTAGGTTCTCCACACTCTCCACGTCTTCTCCACAGCCCTGACCCTGCAGCAACAGCATCTGCAGCACCATAGAAATACAAAGGGCACAAAATAGTACACAAAATGTTCACTTATGCAACTCACAATATGGTGTGGTATTGTTTTCAAATAACTGATAAAGAATTGGATGTTCCTCAGTAGGTGTTGTTATACCAGATTAAAAGTGATAGCAAAGTAGTTTGATTTGTTCTAAGGAGGCTATTCATTTTCAACATTTTTCAGAACAAAAATAAGGACTTGGTGTTAGTTTTAAACAAAATTTTAATTTCAGCAGTTCAGTTTTCCATAATATGGGCCCTTAAAAGGTAATTTCCAGATACAATAAGGGGATTTTAAAGACAACTTCACCTTTTCAGTTGCCCTTTCCTTGACTTCCTCAAGGTCACGGATCAAAGAGTGTACCTCCAGTGCTGCTTTTAGTTTACTCTTGTAGCTGTTTAGGTTTCCATGGAAATTATTCCATCTGTTACCAGGGGAAATAACCAAGAATGTAACAAGCAATGCAAGCTTTTGCTCATGTTTCATTCTTTATTAGCCAAATGAGTATTTTGGTGAAATATTTATTTAACAAATAAGATGGGAAAGGAAAGGGGGTTAGACCTCTCATTGAGCTGTTGTCTGTGCTTCTTCACAGTGGCCAGCTCAGCATTGTCCTGCCTCTCTAGCTGAGTGGCCAGATTGTTAATGGTCTTGATGTGGGCATCATCTACAGTCACATCCTGAAAGATGATTAATTCATGATACTTCAAAAAATTCAATTCATAGAATAAAACATAAAAAATGGTTTATTGTTTCAGGCAATTTTGTCCAATTTTGTCATTAGTTTCACCATGGCTTGAAATGCTGAAAATTAGATCATATGAAGTCAAGCTTTTAGAAGCAATGAAGGCCTTTCAAATTAGGATGCTAGTTTTGTACATGCTGTGCAAGGCCTCTGGTGTGCAAGGCCTTAATGATTAAGCCTAATGTAGTAAAGGCTTTTGAGAACTACAAGGGGCAGCAGAAGGTGAGGGGCTAGCTTAGAGACCCATAATAGCCTTATGTCAGAATTACACAGTATTTTCTACCTTATAGTATTTTGGACCCTTAAAAAAAGATCTCAAAACTCACTATATGTTTTGATGCACTATATGTTTGATGGAACATGTTGCTGTAGCAATATTTCTATGAAAAAATGTACTTCCATTGCTCTTACCAGAAGGCTGGAGCTTCTGAACTCACTCAGCTTCTTCAGTATTTGCAAACCATGTTCATAGTCTTCCCCAAGATCCCCCACATTAATCATTACCTCCTATAAACAAGATATGGAGGCACATGAGAGAGGTTAAAAGCTGACAACAGTCTATACAGTATACTCTGTCAGATATTAAATGGTAAACAATCATTACTAGGAATTCTCATTTCTTACCCTCTGTCGGATCCAAACTTCAACCTGCTCCACTTTTTGAAGGAACTCAAGAAAGTCACGGTTGTCTTCTAGAACTTTACCTCGGGCCAAGGCGGCATGTTTTAGAGCTTCCCAGTGAGAGTTCAGAGCAGAGACACTTTGTCGCACCTCTTTGGACTTGGAATGACGAAGAGACACCAGCTCTTCTCCTGTCTGATGGAGTTGAGATAAACAGACTCGTGAAAATTGTCTAAAGTAAAGCTGTAAGATATATCATAGGATTTGTCATAGGCTTCACCTGCTGAACAGAGTCAATAATCTTGCTATGTGCCAGAATCTCTGCCTCAAACACTTGATGCTTCTGCAGGAGCTTCATTTTGGTCTGAAGGTTGCTCAGATCCATCTTGGAATCCTCCTGCATCTTCTGCATGCGATCTGATATCCATTCCTCAGCCTGCAATAGCAGATTATAAAAGTGAAACCATATCATAACAAATACACGTGCAGTCTTAAATGTTTACAACACATTTCACAATAAAAGCAAGGAAATGTGCTTTGATTAATTAATTTATCTTTCAGTTAAGAGATAGATGCCTATACCTCAGAGGCATCCCGGTTGAAGATACAAAGAAGCCGTGAGGTCTCAAGTTCCTCTCTGCGTTTTACTGACAGATCCTTGATGCGTTCCCTCCTGTCTCTGAGAGCATTCAGTTTTCTTTTAATATGATTAGCTTTCTCTCTTGCCACATCTCCCTTCCTCAGATTATCAGCTGACTTCTGAAGAACAACCATCTGTACACAGTTTTTCATTCATTACACAATAAATCTTAATTTAGGCAAAACCAGCACGGTGAGAACATAATGCAGAAATTATAATTCATGGTTGTTGTTGCAGCAGCAAGAGCACAGAATTAAACTTCATGCTGTGCACACTTCCAGCAGAAAGCTAAATTCTTTACAGCTTCTTTTTCTGAAAAAAACCAAATACCCATTTAGGAGCCTATATAGATTTGTGCTGTATACACAATATGCAGCAACCAGGCTTACCTACAAAAACCATGACTTGACAGGTACTCCTACCTTATCTTCCTGACTGCTGAGAAGTTTTTCAAAGGCTTCATGACGTTTTCTTAGAGTGTCTGTCTCGTCGACTGTTGTTCCCAAGTCACTGTTTTTTAACTGGACCTGCAAAATAGCAACTTGCTCTTCATAATGTGCAATTATATTGTCAGACAATTGATGAAGACAGAGTAGAGACATGGTTGACATCCAAATGTGAATGAAAAGAGATTTTGCCTTGGGTAGTTTTTCTTTCAAATGCTTCAGAACTTTGTTGGAACACATGTGATCCTGAACTCCATTTAGTAAAAGGAGATTTAAAATGTAGTGGTCTGCCTAACAGCTAAAACAGGTCATGGCTGGATTCACTAGCACTAGCAATACATACGTCAAATGGCAGGTACGATTTTGACAAAAAAAGTAACTTTACTCCAGCCATAGTGCAATCACGTACATATTAATATACAATATACAAGTCTGCCTATTAAAGATCCAACCTCTTGAGAGTTGGTGATTGTCTCCATGTGTTCAATGTCTCTGTAGAACACCTGCTCCAAATAAGTGTTCTCTAGCCATTTCTGCTTGGATTCCCAGCTATCTGTCAGCTTTTCTCTTTCATTCTGCAAAGTTCTCAGTTTCTGTTGAACCTGAAGATGAAAAGCCACATTTACAGTTTACAACTTTGATACAATAACCTCTTTCAACATTATGCCAACTTTGCTTTCATCACTTGCACATTACAGTAAGTAATGTTAGAAGATTTGCCTCCTTGTTGAGGACATGTACAAATATCTAACATTTTCCATACTTGTGTCCCTCATGAATACTCACTTCTCGAGCATTAGGAATGTCCACCTCCTGTAAGTGTTGGCCCATAGCTACAGCCTGGGTGTAAGTCTCCTCATGGGCTATGATCTCGGCCCACAGCTGCTGATGCTGAAATAGCTGCAGGTCACATGTGGCCACATCGCGAATAGACTCTTCTGCCTTCATTCCACTCAGTACTTGTGCACACCACAGAGAATAATCCTGCATCTGAGGAACAGAGGAAAAGTGGCAATGAAACTGCTTACTCTAATCAGGCCACAAGAAGTGCAAAAGTGTGTGTTTGTAGGCAAACATGTTACTGTGTTGAGGAAGAGGTAGCGCTGTCTGGCGTTTCGAAGTTCCTCCTCCCTCTGTTCCATCTGCATGCGGAGTCTCTCCCAGCTTTCCACCACCTCCTGCTGCTGCTCCTGCATCTTACCTCTCAGCTCTGCATTGCACAGGTCTAGAATGGAGTCTGTAGCATCCAACAGCTCCTGCAGCTGAAAAAACCCAAAGCAAACCCAAACCATTAATGTGTTATCAAGACCACTTCCGGTCCGTGAGATTCACAGTGCCTCAGTGTAGTTTGTTACAAGTAGTCATGAATATCCAATATGTAATCGAAAAGCTATTAAAAATGAAGGCACTTTTAGTTAAATGCGTGCTATTGGTACCTGTTGCTCATTACCAGCCAACTCTTGTACCAAGGCCTCATGCTTCCTCAGCTGCAACATCACACCTTGAATATCTTTGGCAATATCATCAGGAATGCTTTTGTACCTATCCTGTTGGATGTGAGATGAGGAAAATTTTGAAACACTGGCAAATGAAAATGTGATTCAGACAGCCATGCTTTTATATACTAAAGGATTTCAGTACCTCTATGTGTCCCAGAGCATCAGTCAAGTCTTTGTAGACCTTGTGACATTCCTCAGACTTACACAAATACTCTTTGCGGTCTTTGGCCAAATGTTGCAACTCCTCCCATGATTTGCTGGCATATGAAACAATAAAAACCCATACAGTAATTTCATGTTTTAAATTCAAGCACTTTTCTTTCTGAACTTGTATTTCATCCTTTAAAGAATTCCTATGATGATTGATGGGCAGTATTGCCTCACGTTTTAGTCACATCAAGTCTACAGCAGAAGTTACTCAAAGAAAGAATTCTTTATACATTTTATGCTTGCTGGTAATGGCATTTACTTTTATAACTGTTTTCGCAACCCATGAAGCTCTAGCGTTGCAGTAATAGTAATCATGATGATGATATTAATTGTAATAAAAATATTATAATAATCATGTAAAAAACAATGTAATTTTTGCTGCTTTCCCAACAGAAAAGATGTGAG
Source organism: Brachyalestes nurse (assembly GCA_037974405.1). Taxonomy (NCBI): domain Eukaryota; kingdom Metazoa; phylum Chordata; class Actinopteri; order Characiformes; family Alestidae; genus Brachyalestes; species Brachyalestes nurse. The sequence continues at coordinate 39,601,611 of JBBPCY010000001.1, forward strand.
CTTTTGGGGGAAAATGGGCAACCGACACACTATAATATATGTTCTCATTTGAAAATACTTCTACATTTTCTAGAGCTTGTTTACAGTCTTTGCTCTGGATACACCATCTTACCTGAGAAGCCCCTGTGTTTCTTGGATGATGTTTCTTTCAGGATGGTTGTTTTTGATGAGCTTGTGAGCTTGTTCTTTGCAGGTGTGCATTCTCTCCCAGCCCATATCTAGTTGCTTCAGGAACACCTCAAACTTCGCCTGTAGTTGCTGCCACAGAACGGGTGACATTCAGAGACACTATTGATATATTTTGCTAATGCCACTTAGGGTTGGCATTTTTTTTTATTACATATGATACATCAGGTTTTAACAGCATGTTGAACAACAATCTCACCAGTATGTTTTCATAATCAGAGCCATAGTCACCAGAGGAGGCAATCAACCGCTGCTGACCTATCCAGTCTTCCAGATCCGATGACGCACGCCTATATTCATGTAAGAGGAGGGTCTCCTGGAGCCTTTGGTCTCTGTTGTAGCAAAGTGTAAGTAAAGAAATCCTTTTATGTAATTCACAGAATATGATGAGGACCCATTTCTGTTGTGTAGATTTTTTCCATTCACCTGAATGTGGCTGACTGCTGTAGTTCACTTAGCTGAGTTCTGATGTGGCTGTATGGTCTCTTTAACTCCTCCAAGCCCCACACACGCACAGCCTGGTTCACACATGACTTGAGGTCATCCACTTGGAAAGCAAGCACCTCAATCTGACCTTCCACAGCCTGCACACATAAATCAGTATTACCATCAACACCACAATTAACCCAACAACCATGTTATAGCATTGATTAGAATGCTGTACCTTTGTACATACCTGATGTTGTTTGATAAGACACTGTGTGGCAAGTTCATTTTTTCCATAGTCAGTACTGACTAAGGCTGATGTTTCAGACAGGCAATTTTCCAACTCAGTACAGTCAAGCAATATCTGCAAATAATTATTCATATTTATTTTAAAGGTACATTTTATCACAATGTACATAGGACAAATTAATTATTATTGACAGGACTGCAGCTTTTACCTGTTCCCGCACAACTGCTTTGTTGAGATGGGCAGAGCGTTTTTCACAGGCATTCTCTAGGCCCTCCCATGCTGCTGTTAGGTAGTCACATCTCTGCTGCACCTCCTGGCTGTCCCATTTGCTGGACCTGGCCATGGCTCTCCCTTTGTCCAGTACACGTTGAAGATACTGGCTATGGCCATTAACCTCAGCTTGCAGCTCCTGGTAGGTATCAGAAGACCCAAAACATGAAGAAGAGAAACATTATAAAATTACATGCCTTTACCCAGACTGGAAATACACATATTTCACTCAGAGACGAGCATGAATTACTTTTAGAGGCCAACATAAAAAGTGTCATTGAAAAAAAACATGACCAAAATAAAGTAAACACAATTTTCATCTGATCATACCCAAATGGAAAAATAACAAAACATGTTTTTGAGAGAGTGAAATAGAAAGATGGATATGTTCATGCATTCCAGAGTTTTATGTAATCCTAACAAAGATTCTACCTTGTGTTTTTGTAGAAGGTTGCTGGCCCCAGCCAGGGATTTGCCATAACTACTGGTATCTGTTAAGGGTTGATGTTCAGAGATCCAGGTAAGCTCCAAGTCCACATCATGGTAAAAACTGTAAAGAGCCATATCTGCTTCCAGCTGGCTTCTGCGATGATCTAGAGGCTCCTGTAGAGACTTAAACCTGCCGAATAGAACAAAGGACTAACCATACGATTTCATGGCCTCGTGACCTTGACTACCACACATAATCGGACATGGCAGTTGAAACCTGGCAATTGATACAGGGCAACTCAATGATTTCCTAAAAGTAAACATTAAAAAAGACACAGGTTAGAAGACTGGATCGTCCAGTATGAAAGTTTCAAAAAAGTATAATTTTGACAAACTGTATATGGAGTACCAGTGTCATTTTTCATACTGATACTGATAGGTTTGAGTAACAAAACATACAATTCGAACTATCTAACGAGCTCACAGTTTCAGGTAGGTGTCTGTCTCACGAAGGATTCTCTGCGAGTCAAAGTGGTTTGTGGCCAGGTGTTTGGCATGGGTGACAATGGAGTTGATTTTGTCTGCCAGCTCCCGAGCTTCCTGTTCTAGCTGCTTATGTTCCTTAAGGAGCTGCCGACTTGAGCGAAGGTCATGGCCTTTTGGTGCATACTGCAGCATCCGCTGAATTTCCTCAATTTTTAATTTGGCATCCTGAAAAGAAGACAGGAAAACTGAAGGGAAATGTTACCTAAATGGATTTTGATTTTAGAACTGATTGTCTAAAAATTGATTTTGCTGTCTGTATTTTATTCACTAAACTTGTCATTGTGCAGCATCTTGTGAGTTTAAAGATACATTTTAATGGGTGAGTGTACTGATGTTTAGGATTAGTTCAGTCTTACTTGAAGTAGCTCCATGAGTTGTTCCTGTTGGCCAGCCTGTCTTAACTTGTCCCCTCTCTCTGTCATTTTCCTCTGGAGCTCACTCCATCGGCTCCACACCTGCCGAGACTTCCTCTGGATGCTTTGGCTGTTGTAGTGGTCCTCAGCTACCATTTCTTCTCCTGCCTGATCACATGAACCAAACACAACATATTTACAGACAAAACTTTGGAAAAAAAATAAACACTTTATTCTGTGTTTCTTAAAAACATTGTGTCATGATGAATGTACAAGAATAATGTACACTTGCCAAAAAGTACATATTCTGCTCTTATGACTGCTTTTATACTATCAATATAAAAGTTTATTCTATACTTAGTCAGAAACCTGAATAAACTACTGTAGCAGGTGGGTATTACATGTTATATATTATGTTTTGACAAAAATAGCAAGGTCGTGCATCTAAAACAACCTCTGGTTCCTGGTAAAGACAGCCAACTTTGAACTCTGCATTTTCTGATGCATCATACCTCAATCAGTCGGTCCAGACGGACTTGGTTGGCCTGCATCTCTTTCTCTGCTGCCTCATGCCTTTTGAGTTTGCGGAGGATGTTGGTAGGATCTCGGTACGACTCATCCTCTGCAATCTTAAATTTCTCTTCCATCCAAAGGAGCAGCTCCTCTGCATCCCTGTAAAACTCCTGCCATAGAGAAAAAGACATTATTCAAACTGGTGTGTTATGTAATAAAGGATACTATAGAATCAGGTTCCTCTAATTTGTTCCCTAGATAATATCAAAGTGCTGCTAATTATTGCCTACATCATACCCAGCAATACCTGATATTTTCTAGAGGCAAGTAACTCCAGTCTTTTCTGTTTACAGTTTTCTTTGAGTTTCCTGTTTCGTTCTTCAATGGCCCGAGATCGCTGCTGAATCCTGAGATTGAATGAACACTGAGTAAAATAATGAACATAGTCAAAGAAAAGACACGAAAGTTTAAGAATGCAGGTCATCCTCACTGCTTTGACGCAAAGTGACGTTTGTCAATGAGCTCCTGGCTCCGGTTTTGAAAGGTTCCGATTTGCTGGTCCAGAGCTCCAAGCAAACACTCCAGCTCCTCTTGTCGTCCAAGCAAACTATGTACGCTGTCCACAGAGTCCTGCCCACAAAAACCATCATCGTAAGCTGGGTAACATTAAACTGGTTTGGAACAGCAAAGTTAATAATGAACAAAATGACCTGTAATTTAAATTCGGCTCCTCATCAAAGCAAAACTCACACCAAGGTATTTGATCATTAGTCTGGCTTCATGACCGGATATTGTTGCGTCTATTCGATCTGCTTCCATGTTCAGTTTCTGGAGTTCAAGCGCTTGCTGTAGCCTTCTGTTTCGACTGGACCACAGTTTATCCAGTCTGTTAAATTCATGATTTAACTTTGCCAGTGTTTGCTGGACATCTCTAGTTACTTTGTCCCCAGATGACACCTGAAAAGACTCACCCAAATTCTCCATATTGTTCAACCTGGAAAAAAAGAGTTAAAACAAGCTAATTTTATAAATACAATTATTATTATTATTTTCCAAATAATATAACTTGATAGCAATGTTCCAGGTGATTCCAGTGTTTACAAACATAGTTCATCGTCATGCTTTGTTGATTACAGCTTTACTGGTTGATTTATCTGTTACCAACCTTGTTCGTTGTTGCTCAATTTCTAGCCACATTTCCTGATTCTCCTTCAATAGGTCTTGAGCAGTAGCTACATCAGAGATGTTCTCATCTTCAACCAGGCGCTCCTCCAACGCTATGGCCCACAGGAGAAGATCCTTGGTCTCCTTCTGAAAGAGCTGCAGGCGACGAGCCTCATCTAGCAAGGTTTGCTTTTTGGCCGCTTGGGCCTTGACCTGATGGAGCAGCTGCTCTAAATCACAAACCTCTTCCATGATGCCAGCGCTCTCTGCAGGGCTGCAGTCCTCTTTCCTGTAATACAGGGCAAGCACAGTGCAGAAAAGAAAAAAAATGATTATATGGTTACTGCACAACAGACCTTAAAATCTGTAATTTTGCAGAAACCCAGAAATACTAGAGTTGTAAAACCTAGGAATAAAGAGCCACTGTGTTATCAGTCAATATTATCAATAATGTTGAGCAAGGATAAGTGCTGCAGTTGGAAGTTCAGACTTACATTCTGGCTACACTCTTTAGATATTCTATCTTCCTCTCCAGGGCTTCTATCTCCCTCTCAGCCTGGGCCTGGTTGCGTTCCTCAGCTTGTAGGGATGAAGGTGAACTGCCCACATCAGGAGTATCCAGTTGGGCCATTGTTTCCAGGAGCTGGGCCTTGGCATCCTCACACGTGTGTAAGAAAGACTTGACATCAGCTAAGCTGAGGAGTTCATGAGCCTTCTCATCTTTTAGTGCCTGAATATTCTCCCACCTGATGTTGAAGAGTATATATTTTATGTATTTTTGCATATACACTACAACACTTTTTCAGTGTTCTTCTCTTTTTAAAATGTGGGTTCTGCACTTTGCCATGATAGAAGGGAGGGGGGTAGCTATTTCACTTTTATCCTACCTCTGAGCAACCTTGGCTTGTCTGGACCGAATTTCTTCCTTTTGGCTGTGCTGCTTTTTCACAAGTCCTTCAGCCACTTTGGTGATGTCCTCAAGCTGCCCCTTTCCACCAGCCAGCTCTGTAAGGAAATTCTTCACAGAAATAAAGACTCAATATAGTGACATCAGAGGACCAGTGTATGCAAATTACCACCAACAACATTAATGACATATCAATCAGCCCTGATCATTTGCACTCTTTGCTATTTTTAGTGTGATCCTTATTTTGAAAACACTGACCTCATATTTGGCCTGCACAACCTCAATGTCATCTGTGTTGGAGCTAAAGGTGTTAAGGATGTTCTCCTTGTCCTCCATCCAGGACTCAAACTCCTCACAGGTATTGCAGAACTGATGAAGTTGAGTGGTTTCATCCAGGATCTTCCTCTTCGACTGCAGTGAAAACAAGATTTATAAAAGGTCCAAATAATAACAATAATAATAATAATAATAATAACAGTAATACAAATAATAATAACAACAACAATGCTAATAACAGCATAAACACAACACCACCAACAACAATAATAATAATAATAAACATTTTATTGAGCATAATAAAAGTTACCAGTCACTTAAAACACACATTTACTCCACTGATCATCTAAATGATAGATTATTTATAGTGGGGTTATAGAATAGCTTAGGTGTAATGATTAATGATTCCAGGATGTAATAATGCAATCCCTTTTGTAATGAGATCCCGTTTTTTGTATTTTGTAAATTAGATAATTTTTGGAGTAACTACCCCAAAAGGGATGATCACAATGAGTGAGCTTGTCACAGTAGGCTGGTGATACTCACATGTGCTAGTTGATAGAGGTTATTAAAGTCTTCCTCTAAGTTGCGCTGTGTGTTCTCTAAGGTGTCTTTCTGGAAGTGTGGGTCAGGTATTGAAGCAATGGATATTTCAGCAGTGCCTCGCCGCATGGAACGAGTACGGCGAGGATGGCTCACTTTCCGCATCTGACTCTCTGGAACCACATTTGTGGGTGCAGGGAGGGCTTGCTGTATTTTCAAATATCAAAAAAGAGCCAAGGTCATCAAATATTACAAACAAATAACAAGAAGTACATATAAAAAAGCTGTACTTGCAACTCTTACAGTTGATGGCAGTTCTGTAATGTATGTAGAAGGCACGAGTTGCTCATTTCCTTTATTGTCTTGCACTAGCAGTTTATCATCTTTGTCTCTGCTGAGGATTGTCACCATTTCACCACGATCCCAAGTTAACTTCACCCCTAAATAAAATTACAGGTTGCACAGCTTTTATTGCACCGTTACAATTCAATTTTGAGCAAAGGGGAAACATACATACCAAATTAGCACTGTACCTCTGTATTTGAACCTAATTTTGGCATTAAACGCCTGTGCAGCAGCTGGTTGTGGTGAAGTTTCCTCTGCCTTGAAGTTTCCTCTGCCTTTTGTAAAAAGTCTTCCTTTTTCCTTCATTCCTGTCTCTCCTTCATCTCCTGATGAATCACTGTAGTGGACCATTTTGCTATGATGAGGTTCTGTCTGTATGGAACAGGAAGAAGATTTCAATCCTGTTTAGCTGATACAGTTGCTCAGGTCATTTAGTTCATCTTTGGCTCATCTACTAGGCATTTTCTTGAGAACATTTGTGTTTGAGGTGAATTCACAAAGTATTTTTAATGAATTTCTAGAAAGGATGCACTTTTTGGTTTAGAGACATTTACCTCAAAATGTTCATTAAAATATTATCCTAAAATTAGAAGATTCTAAAAATTCTAAAAAGTGTTAGAATGTCCCTTTTATGGTGAATGCTGAAGGTTATTATTACTCACAGTCAGAGGAGCAAGTTGGGCTGCACTTTTTGCCTGCTCCCCAAGCCTCTTCACCTCTAAAGCATACGCCTCCATTTCCTTCTCCAGTCTGTGGTGGCGCTGGAGTAGGGCGCTAGTGCTCAACTCATCCTTCCCATAATCCTCATCAGTGAGGAGAGGCTTGCGGTCATTAAGCCATGAATTGGCCTCTGTGGCATCTGCAAAATACTGTAAGGAAAGTGTAGAAGATTAAGATACACTGCACTGAAGTAATAACTATAAATGTGAGCTAAGATTAAATGTCTACTTTTTTTCCATAATTTCTTCATAGTTTATAGTTCTTATGTAATATTTATATTACTAATTATATCATACTACTATTATCCTGAATTAAGGATAACTAAAACAGGAAAAATGTTTGCGTGGTACTAGTGTACAAGATAGCAACAACTGCAACCTGTTTGATGACATCGGCTGCATGCAGTCTGTTCTTGCGGTTGATGACTTGGTCCTTGAGTTGCTGCCACTGTTTCTGCAAAGTCCGGATCCATTTCTGGATGTCTTTCTCATTGGGCTGCCTCCCTCTACACAGTTCCTGACCCCTGGACACAACCCCTGAGCATAGAGACTCTTGAGACTGCACTTCAGCTTCCAAAGCCTGCAAACAAAGAAAGTTTTCACATTGGTCAGGATACTACTTTTACCCCAGGGTAAACTTTATCCATTTTACCCCTTTTAATTCAGCTGAAAGGCATGAAACAATAAACACATGCATTCGTGTGTATTACTTATTCCTATTTCATTTTACCTTTCTGTACAGTTGAAGAGTTCTTAAACATTCTAACATAATTGATTTATAAAAAAACAGTGAGGTAAATTTAGGTTTTAACAAAAGTGCCAAACCTTATGGTTTTGAATGGCTTGTTGAATCTGACTGAGGTCTCTGCCCAAAGATGCTGCTTGCACCAGAAGCCACTTCTCATAAATCCATGCCTCCAACTCCTCACAGTCATGGAAGAACTCAAAGACCTTCAAGTGCTCTTCCAGTGCTTTCCTCCTTTTGGAAAAGAGCAGAACATCAGTCAGACTACTTATAAACCACAACCCATTAGGGCAGTACCAGACTATATCCAAGGAGCACAAGATTCATGAAGCTACGTACAATGCTATAAAACTGTCAGAAAAAAGGTACATTCATATACACCACCTGTTACTGCTGAGCATCAGGAGAGCATTGTACTGGGCATTGAGCTCCTTCACTCTGCTCTGGATCTGTGACTCATTCCTCCCTTTCCCCCTTAAAGCGCTGCAGCTGATGGAACTCAGTGTTTCTCCAAGAGCAAAGATCTGAGTGTCCAACAGGTCCTGCTTCTGCATGAGATCCACCACCTCTGGCAACTGCTTCCCCAAATCAGAGGATTCTGCCTGGGCCTAGGCATGAATCAACACAGTAAATTAAATTTAGGCTGCTTTTCTGTGTCATTTAGTACACTTCTCCACCAGATGGTGACATTGACCAACAATTTGCATTTGTAATGTGTTTGATCAGTTGGTCATCAGTGATGATGGAGGTGTATTTTATAGAGTAAAGAGTGCATTGTATTTGTCAGATATACATGAGAATTTAAAGGAATGGTTTGGCTGATCAAATTCAAACAATTTTCCACTGAAAGTAGCTGTAGTTGATATGCTGTGATATTCTTAGAATCTAAATGTTGCTTCTTTAATTTAGTATTGGAGCTAACAAACATTCAATATTCAAAAGTCACACAAATCTTTACTGTACATACATCCTCAAAACTTCTCTCAACCCACTCAAACTCTGCCCAACTCGTCATTAAGGTGGTGGAGAACATAGTGTGATATACTGTGAGCTATAAACATATAATACATATAACCAAAACATATAATGTAGCTGGAGGCAGCCATTTCAGACAAAAAGGTCTATTTTCGCCTTACGAGAGCTGATTTTTGTGGCAAAGGCCATCATAAATTTGGATGAATCCAAGAACAGTCCACTCCACCACTGGCTTTGTCTAAAATGGCTATCCATTGTCCTCTCCACCACCTTAAAGAGGAGCTGGACATAGTTTGAGTGAGTAAGGAGATTATTATCGGGGTGTAACGTTACTTACTGAAAAGATGGATGACTAATGACTTCTCGTGTTTGTTAGCAACATTAGCTTCGTATCAAGTCAAGTAGGTTTTTATTGTCATTTCTACTATATACACACAGTATATAATAAAATCAAAACAACGTTCCTCCAGGACCATGGTGCAACACAAGTGCAGACAGGACAAAGAGCGACTGCGAGTTATGAGTCTCTGCAGAACACTGACCCGAGCAGTGTTGCCAACTATTTTCAATGGAAAGTAGCTAAAGTCTGCTCGAAAAGTCGCCAATGTCGCTAGATGACGTCTTGCGCATATTTGCATATTGATGATGTAATTACGTCGTATTTGCATTCTGCGTGTTTTCCCTAATCCTGCCTGCACATGCGCAGCTCATTCACACCTATGTCAGCTGCCGTGCGGTCACGGGAATGTGCTGCTCCTTTCATCCGGAGCTAGCGCTCCCTGATCAGAGCAGAC
>JBBPCY010000001.1:39628687-39643863 GCA_037974405.1 Brachyalestes nurse
AGAGAGAGAGGGGGGGCACTTCTTGCCTTACAGATTTGACTGTCAAACATGCCATCAAAGCAGGTAATGGATTTGCAATAGCAATCAAATTCTGATCAGATGTTGTCACAAACCTTCACAGTCCTCTTCTAAGTCTTGAATCTAAGCAAACGCTGGTGTTGATGTGGAGATATTCGTCATTTTTTTACCTGTCTGAAGAGAGCTCCTTCAAGGTTGATAAGTAAAGCGGTGAATTGAACTTTGAAGCCATAATGGGTAGCAGATTGACAGGAAGGGCAACTGTCTCTCACCTGACTGTGTAATGAGTAAAGGTATAAAGGTTGCTGCATATTTATTATTGCAAGTAATTCAGCAGAATGCACTTTTAAGGAACAGCTGAAATTATAACTTTCCAAATGCTAAATGGAGGCAGTGGGAGGTCATGCTAATATGATCAGCATAACAAGTGTTTTAAATATAATTTAAAATCTGTATTACTATGTCCCATGTAAAAGAGTGTTACTTCTTTAAATATTATGCAACAGCCAGACCTTAAAAATGTCTTGGTGTTCTTGGAGGTTTGTTAAAGAAAACTTACAGAAGAAAGTACTTTATAACAAAAGACCATCACCAAAAAATTGTATTTTTTTAATAACACTTACAATAGGTCTGATTTTTAATATAGCCAGTATTAACTCCACAGTAGGCACTACATATCCCAACACCCAAAATTAATCTTCAATCTTAATCAAAATGAATTGCACCCTGCTGAAAAAAATTATGACAAGTCAATAACCAAAGACAGATCACTGTGTCATGATCTGCACTGTATCATTTAAATAATAATGCACTGTGTCCATGAGACAAGTTCTCTGTCATTTAATGATCATATGGGATTTTATATACATCATGATTCAAATGAAGATGTTCCAATTCAGCCTAATAGTTGGGATCCCAAGTTCTTTTAGTGTCTTCAAAGAGCACTTCTAATAATAAACACAGCTAATAAAGACACGCATCCATCCCTTTTGAAGGCCAAATGCCTTCAAAAATACTGTCACAATATAATATTTACAATAAGTAGCATAACCGATATTGCTGAATTAAGGAACTAACTTTAACTGTAATAACTCCATAGCAATATGTACAGTGGGGGAAATAATTATATGATCCCCTGCTGAATTTGTAAGTTTGCTGACTTGAACAATTAACAGCCTCTAATTTATGAGGTAGTTTCATTTTTATGGAGAGAGACAATATCAACCAAAAACAAGAAAAAACATGTTCCATGAAAGTTACAAATAGATTTGCATGTCATTCAGTGAAATAAGTATTTGATCCCCTACAACCCAGCCAGGGTTCTGGCTCCCAATGACTGGCTGTGTGCCCATGTTGCACACAGATTACAATCATTCTATCAATTACAGGTACTCCTGATCTTAACTTATCTGAAGGCAGTGGGACCACAGTCACTAGGAATACTATTGGTAACACACTCCATCATAACGGATTGAAATCTTGCAGTCGCAAGGTCCCCCTGCATGTACAGACAATCTTAAGTTTGCCAGTGAACATCTAAATGATTCTGAGAAGGCTTGGGACAAAATGCTGTGCTCAGATGAGACCAAAATCAAGATCTCTGGCATCAACTCAACCCGCTGTGTTATGAGGGTGAGAAATGCTGAGTATGACCCGAAGAACACCATCCCCACCGTCAAGCATAGAGGTGGAAACATTATGCTTTGGGGAAGCTTCAAGTTGCCAAGCAGCAGCCAAGAAACCTAAAGGATTTAGAGGGTTTCTGTAAAGAGTGGGCCAGAATCCCTCCTGAGATGTATGTAAACCTGGTGACTGACCATACAGTCTTACTGCTGTGCTTGCCAGGGTTTCTCCACCCAGTACTAAGATATGTTTTGATTAAGTATCAAATACTTATTTCACTCAGTGAAATGCAAATCAATTAATCACTTTTATATAACATGTTTTTTCTTGATTTTTGGTTGATATTCTGTCTCTCTCCAGAAAAATGAAACTACATCATAAATTGTTCGAAACTTACAAATTCAGCAGGGGATCAAATAATTATTTCTAGTGTCTGGTGTGACACAACACTGGAAGGACTGTTGCAAAAATGTAAAATAATGAGGCTTTCTAGGTAAATGAAATTGTGCTGTCAATCTACCAGTGTGCTGCCAGTGTTGTTAAGATAAATTCAACAGCCACTGTAGAATATATGTCTTTGAAAAAATTATTACATCAGCATTGTACATATCAATTATAATTCTACAACTTGTCATCTGTCCTATACATACTATGGTGCAGCACTCAAGATTCTGCTAGCCAGCAAATAAATCATAATTATTTTTATATCAAAAGACATGATAGTGTCATAATTAACTTGGAAATCTGTTCCTGCCAAGTAGTGGCCAAACAAGATTTACATGAAAACATGAGGATCTATTTTTGATAACCATTGCAATAAATTCTGGGTAGTTATTTGGTAAGTTTTCTATTTCTACAGTAGTGCACAAGCTGTTCAATCATCCGTCATAAAACAGTCAAATTCAGGATCAAGTGCAGCATAAACAAGACAACAAGTTGAAAACACAAATGCCCCAGGTAACATACATATATTACATATTTCAAAAAAGTACAAAGAACAAACAGAAATGTTGTGCATGTTCTATGATCAAATATTACTATTTATATTATTTATTATCCTTTAGACAGTCATATGCAAAAGTTTGAACACCTGAGGTCAAATTAAATTCAGTTTCCCTCCCCAAATATGTTAATTATAGCAAAATAAACAGTTATTGCCATTAAATGAACACAAGTGTATTAAATGAACACAAGTGTTGGGTATGTGTATTTACTTTCATTTTTTTCCCCCAAAAAAATCTTTAATCTTTAACAAAAAACATCAAAATAATATGTCACATTACCAAGTATGCCCAAACTTTTGCATTCACTCATGTATCAGTTACTGAGCACAAAAAAGTATTTCGGAACATTGCTGCAGCAAAACACCTCATAGGCATGTAAAGCTCTTTAACAGCTAGAGTGCACAGTCAGTAGTAACAGTTCATTAACCTTAAAATCATTATGATATTAAAGTCTCACTGAGATGTCTATCATTTGTATTTAAATATGACCTAGACATTATTTATAGTCACTGCTGGAACAAAAACTTGTATCTCCAAAATGTGACAATATATTCATTAGGCACATTAAACATGGAGATGTCCAAATGATGTACACTCTTGGAATGATGTTAGTATGGGAAGATAATTACCAAAAATAATAGTTACATTATGACATTTGGATTTGAATGAAATTTAGTATGCATATGATAACTAGTTTGTGTATCTGGAGGAACACAACTGTATAGTAAACCATTTTACTGTTAAAAAAAAAGCTTAAAAAGATATTAAAGAGAAACATTTTCTAAACCTGGTTCATTTGATATACATTATCCAGATCACCTACTCATACAGTAAAACACTGATTAAGGCTTATTTTGCTTTACTGGTTAACATTCCTTTTGGATGGTGCTTATGTGACTTAGCAACTGTAGAACTACAGGAGACATATTCATTGTGCACACATATTCAAAAAGATCTGAACAACTTGCCCCATCCCCTACTGTAACTAATTATTACTTAAATTCTTGAAGTTAAATTATAGCCACTGTGTCAAAGAAACCACAGAAATATTGTTCCATCCATCTAGTGCCTAAGGAGCCTTTTAAGTTCACAGTACAAATCACATTAAATGATGGAGTGTGGTAAGTTGTTTCTTCAATTCTGCCCTAAAAGGTGTCGTTAAAGAGCAAAATTATGTTAGCTGGCAACACCAAGTCACTGCTAGTCACATAAGCATTTTTGGTTAAAGTACACCATTAAGGCTAGAGCTTCAGTACTGGCTGTTACTTCCACATGACCAGCTATGTTTGGAGTGTGCACACTAATTTCTCAGTCCTCCTGGTGGTTGTACAGGATGTCTGCAGTGGGGTTCTTTCTGTGAGCTGGGGGCACCAGATGTGGTGGCAGCTCTGAAGGCAGCTCAAAACCCTCCAGCTTGATCTTAATAAGGTGCTGAGCCAGAGCAAACTCCTCATCGTCGAGCATGCCATCTTTGTCACAGTCGGCCAGCTTCCAGATCTTTCCAAGCACAGTGTTGGGCAGGCGTGAGTTCATCATCTCCTTCTTGGCATTGACACCAGTCACCTTGCCATTGATGGGCATGAGGGTGTAGAAGATCTCATCGTAGCGTGGCTTATCGCGGCTCACGATCCAGTCCTCTGTGTCAGCTCCAGCACTAATGCCTTCGCCATATCCATGGCCGAACGGCCCGTCCTCAGAGCCTTCAAATGCCCCGCCAGTCACCATCTGAGGCGGCTGTTTTCCCTCTTCCTCCCGGATCATGGTCATCAGCCCTGAAATCTTGTTGCTTAGCATCTTGTCCACTGATTCAATCAGTTTTACTTTCAAGGAGGGGAACTTGCTGAAGTCATAGTGCATGAGCTGTTCCTGTTTTGACAGATGTAAGAGAGTCAACACCTGAATAAAGTAATATTACACATGTTTCATGCAAGTTCCTGATGCATGTTCCTGCTTTGTGATTCTAAATGCTAATATATGTGATGGAGAGAAGAACAAAATAACAAGCAATGAATTGGTTTCTTTTTTTAGAGATATCTGAGACTGGACAAATGATAATCAATGCTGGCCTTTGAAGGTAAATCTATTTAGAGCACACTCTGTATCTCGTGAGTGCTACCTGAAAGCTCTCCAGTTTAAAGGGACAATTATGCACATACACCACTTCTATTCTGTTCTATTTCTTGGTAGTGATAAAATGTATATAGGGGTTCTCATTCTAAAAATAATACACACTCTCTGTAGCATATACAGCCCAGAAAATAATTTTAAATAGTTTTCCTTCTGGTAAAAGTGGAACTCTTACGATTACAGTCTTACCACTCTGTACACAATATCAGGGCTTTCTGCTGTTCTCCTCTGGGATTAAACCTCAATGAGAACTGGGGTATATTTACTGGAATATTATCACTACAAACATTTCTGTGGTAACTGTGGCAGGACAAACCTTTTTTAGGTTAGACAACTTACCCTATGCTACACATTTTCTTTTCTGTTTGTGGCTCTGTGCATCCATTTGTGTTGGGGATATCAAAGTATCTTGTAGATAACTTGAAATGTAATTTTTTCACCACTAGCAAGAGCAGTACATTGTGTGCATTTCACTTTTTACCTTTTTTTCTGTGCAAAGAACAGAAAAAAAGCTCTTAAGATCAAACTGTTCAAGACCTGATTCCTTTAAGGATGTTATATGGGTATACAAGTATTAATTACATTTAGGAGCACACCAAATTTTACTATACATCAGTCAAGATTAGTCACAGTTCCAGATTTAGTTTACAAATTTGAAATCAATCCATTGTGAGGACAGGAAACCTAATCAGGGCATGACAAGTAATTGAATAACAACTTATATTAGTGACTGATTACAGGGTTTACCTGCATCTTGTTGACATTTGGGAAATCTCCAGGAGAAATATGGTGCTCCCTCTGCAGTATCTGGTAAATCTCAGGCAAGCGAGCAATCAGCTCCTCCTTTTTCTTCTCCTTTCCAAACAGAGAGGGCATCTCCTTTTTCAAGAAACTAATGATGTAAGCATGTACCTACAAGCGTAAAGACAATACAGCAGGATTAGTGTTCGTATAAGCACGTGGTCATCCTATATATATATGAACCCTTTACAAATCCTTAATCTTGGAACACTATGTTTTGTCCAATCCTGATAAATATGATGTATCGGCAATACCCAGGAACTATTCTTTTTGTAGACTTTACTATTTTATCAGCAGGAAACTGTCAGTCTCTGTGACTGATGGACATTGCTTTTATTGTATGTTCCAAAAAAGGTCTTCACCTCATGCTTCCCATAGTCTGTTACATAATCTGAGGTCTGCCTTGAGGCTGTCTCTGTCCAAGGGAATGGTCAACAGTCTGTGTTTACACACCCTTTTCCTTAATAAAGAGGAAGTATGCTTCAAGGAGGGACTAAAATAAAGCCAAGCTTTTTCCATGTTTGTTCCTTCCATGGATGGCCACGGTCCAGTGGCAGGTCAGCGAGGTGTAAACATGAGTGACAGTGCAGATGAGGGTGGAAGGTAGCACTCCGCTAACACACGTCAGAAGCATTCCTTGTACCAAGGAAAGGGGCTGCACCAGATCCTTTCAGGGATGGAACAATCCGAATAACTGACTCACATAGCTTACATATGGTAGGAAGGAATGCAAAGAGCCCCAGGATTCCTGTTTGTTGGGCAGGATTAGGGAAAACACTGCGGAAGAGATAAGAGGTGCTCTGGACGGCAGCTCCGTAAATTGATTTTTTGGAAGGCCGCAGAATCAAATGCTATGTTCTGCACATCCAGGCAGCATGGGGTCTGCACAGTATAGTGGAGCCAAAAACAACACTAGCTGAACTGCGGTCAAATGCAAGAGAAAACAGCTATGACACACAGCAAGAGAGGGCTATGTTATCTTAAATGGACATTTGGTCTGATAAGTATTATGGTTAATCATTAGCCAGTAATTGTTTTTATAATGATCCAAATTTAAGAACATTTTTGTCACATGTGGAACAGTACTGCAAATCACCAAGTTTAGTAACTAATGTTAATCTGTTCATGTTAAATTTTATTAATAATATTTGATGTATAGCAGTGGATCTCCTGGAGTACTCCTGCCCAGCACATCTTTGCGTTTTTCCTCTTTTACTACACCAACTCAGGAAAGGAGTGGAGTTGGTTAGTGTGTCAGAGCAGGGTCAAAATAAAACATGCAGGACAGGGGTACTACATGTCCATTAGTATAGAAATCAGTGTCACTCACAAACTATATAGTAAAGCACTGCAACTAACAAAGCATGCTGACCTTGGCCAGTCTAGCTCTTTTGATGAGGTCATTGAGCTTGCGCAGGGCAGCGTTCCGCGGCAGGGCCTGGATGTCTCGGAAGAGGTCCTGTGCCTCAGCCTCAAACAGTCGACGGTTGTCTGTGTTCTGCAGTGGCTTGGCCCAGAAGGAGCCCAGATACACCCTTACCACCTCTGGTGTGTTGATCACTTTGCCTAGAGACCACATCAGGGCCCCATAGACCCGCATCAGCTGTTGTGTGTCAACCTGGTCTGCCTTGTTTAAGACTACACGGATCTTGTCATCCTGGCCACGGAAGGCCTTGATAGCCTCCGAGAATTCGTCAGAGATGTCCAGCTTATGGGCATCGAAGAGGAGTATGATGCGGTCCACACGCTCACCAAACCAGCGCAGGACTTCAGAGAAGTCATAGCCTTCATAGGAAAAAGGAGAGATGTTAAAAAAGCACTTTCTTATATGCGCTTCAGCATAAACGAAATATTGTATGTGGTTATTTTAAATGTGTATATTCAGCACTGTGATCTAGCACACTGGAAAGTATATTATTATATTAGGGAATTAGACCACCAGGACCGAACTTGTGCATTCCTTGTGTACCAATTTTCAGTAAGTACACATGGCAATTTTTTTTTTGCGATTAGCACAGGTTTCCATTCCTGGTCACCCACTCAGGATAAGCTTGTTAATTAACAAAGTAG
Organism: Brachyalestes nurse; assembly: GCA_037974405.1. Lineage (NCBI taxonomy): Eukaryota > Metazoa > Chordata > Actinopteri > Characiformes > Alestidae > Brachyalestes > Brachyalestes nurse. Next base: position 39,636,331 of record JBBPCY010000001.1, read on the forward strand.
TTGTAACAGATGTGTTAGGAGTGCAGAAAACACCAATGTTCGCAGGACAATGGGGAATCCAAACCCAGGATCAGTAATCAGTAATCACTAGGGCTGATTTTTTTGGCTGAGATAACAGCATAGTTACCTCATCTGGCTTAAAGTATGGATGATGAACACATTGTGCCAGACTAGAAGTTAATTGTGTTGCCATGCATAGCACTTGGGTGCTTGGTTGCTTTTGAAAGTTCTGTGATATTATTGTGATTGGAAAACTGTGGTCTTACAAAATTTCAATAATGATCAACCCTAGTAATCACTGAAATATGCTATGGATATGTGAGCATTTACCATAGTTACATTTGTCTGTAGCTTTGAGCATGGATATAGTACCAGGACCTGGACATTATTCGGACTCTGTATAAGGTAACACAAACAGGACAAATAGAATAAATGCATTTAATTTTAATAAATAATGTTTTACTGCACCTAATTACTTGTTGTTTTTGCATGGCCCATGCTGGATTTCACATTACAATACAATTCAATACAGTGCTGCAGAAACACCTGATTAGGTATAGTCTTAATAATCTTAAATAGGAATGCAAAAGAGATTTTGTCAGAGGGCGATGATTTCTACTTCTATGTTATTTTGAGTAGATTAGAGGTAGAGGCTATACAGTGTAAACACAAATGGTTTGAAATATAGTTCACCTCTGAAACATTTAAGTATATTTTAGATTTCGACACCTCTCTGGCTACTAAAAACTCAGCTTTCCAACCTAACATTATTAATCAATTTAACTATCCTAATTAGAAATATTTATTGACAAACAAAGCTAGCTAGGTGAATATTTGGCCCAATTTACCCCAACAGCAATTCACTAAATGGAAAATTGCAAATTAGATCAGCACACGAACAGCATGTATACTAAATATTCTTTGGACCAATTCAAGAAGTACTGCCATTGGTAATTTGAAACGCTTATGATGCCACAGTCAAGCTACTTACAGTAATACACTTATCCAGCAAGTTTTAAATAACATCAATTACATAACATAACTTCTAGCAGGGAAATGAGGGGTTTGATTCAGAGGAAGGGTTCTCAGATAGTTCTCAGATAGTGTATCACTTCTAGATTCTAACATTCAATATAAATAAGATAGTCCTCAGGCAAAACTACTCACAATAAAAAAGAATGTTCATTCAAAACGAATTGCTGCTGGACCACTACAAGCAATTTGGTGTATGTGATGACAAATCATGCTGCCAAAGCTTTACAAAAGAAGGAGCTTGGTTTTTGGAGCTTGAGAACTATTAAACCTGTTCTGTGGTAAACAATCAGGGGAAACTGACTCTGAATAATAAGACAATATCAATTTAAAAAATGTATCCACACAATAATATTTGCCAAGTAATACTGAGCATATAAATCATCAAGCTGACTTCATCCGCTTTGCAGAACATTATCGGTGGAACTTGAAAGCAATTGTTGGGTGAACGCAGCTGCAGCTGATGGGGCTAAAACAGGAACAGATGTGGAACGCCCATGGAACATTTTCCCTCAGCTCCATGGTTTAACATCTGAACGAATCTGCAGCCTGCAGCCTGCACCAACCCTGTGCTGTAGCCCTGAAGTTTTAAGATAAGGTCACGTGTCGGACTCCTTTATCAGGTTTTGGCTCTGACTCTGTATGTACCTCACCTAACAGACTAACTTAACTGAGCTAGATAATAACCTTGAAGTTGCATATGGTTTTGAGATGGTCAAGCTGAAAAGCTGGCACCTGACTTTGATACAGGGAAACTCATGAATATTTTCAAAGAAATATTTATATGTTCATAATGATGTGAGACTAATATACTGACAACATACAGAACTGTGGAAATGTCTTAGGCACCTATGCCAATCTCAGTGTGTGATAATGTGTTTTTCTGCTAGCAAAGCTAACATTAGAATACATTCAAACAAACACAAAAGCAGTAAAACCCACCATTAGTTTAGTTTTTTTAAGAAGTTGTTGATATTTTGTGGGCTGGTAAGGAGAAAATAGGTTTGTTTCCAGATTGATCCTTGATGCCTCTAGCGTTGCTTGGATAAGTGAAATACCATTAGCAGCTCACCTCATTTAATTTAATGAAAGATTGATTGAGTCAGTCCATAATACTGGACTTCCACAAAGAACACACTGATATACTGTACATAAAAACTCTATTTACTGTATAAAGTGTTTTGTATTTAGTCTGTTTAAAAAACATAGTAGAAAAAATGCTGGGAATGAAATTTACAGATCTTTCAAAAAGTGGTGGGAAATTGCCCGCAACAAAAACTTGTGAGGACACAAATGTACAAGTAAAGCGGGCAGTAAAATCACAGTATGGGTGGTAAGGCCTCTTTGGGATCTGATCTACCACATGAATATGTATCTCGGGCGCTGAAAGAACAGAGGTTCTTCAATAAGAAAAGACAGACAACCACAATCATCAACCACCACCAGTTGAGTGAACTGTAACGTTTAATTCATTAAAACACTTCCCAGTATGAAGTGATACAATTATTATATTATATTGCCTCTAAGCACAAATTCTGAAGGATCTTGTATAGGTTTACAGTACAAGAATTACTAACCATGATCAAGTCCTTCTCTTTATACAGGGATGTTGCACAAATTTCCGAGCTCTGTACAAATGTAGTCTTTGTAGGTACCCCTACAAAGTTTTTGTGCCTTTAGTCAGGACGACTACTCTCCCAGCTGTGATACCCCAAGAAACATGCATTATGCCTGCAAGTAATGCAACACTGGTTTAGTCACATATGTGTGCAGAATGATTAACGAAGCTGCAGACTATTACAAAAAGCCCATATTTGTGGGGATTATATTCTGAGGTGAATATTTTGACAAGAATTTTTTTTTTACTGATTTTGATCCTAGATCCTGGTACAGTCTGGTGCATATAAGGGCCATGACATCTGTGCATTTTATAGGTGACCCTCTAAAACATATAGACCAGGAGTCGCTGTAAAACATAATTGTCAGGCAATAATTAATACAATAACTATTTTTTATAATTACAATAATTTATATTTGAGAGTAGTCCTATCAGACCGTTACCCTCTGGTAATCAAACCTGAACGGTGAAATGAGGAACAGAAAGAGAGAAGTGCTGACTGCAGATTGCCACATCCCTTAGCACAGGCTGCTGTGTTCATCCTGCTGTGCCCACAGGATGGAAGACAGAGACGGAAATGATGCCTCTTTACAAAGGCTTACGCTTGCATCTGGTGTTTGAGATTGAAACTAATGACCAAAGTATTACGGCCACTGAAGCACTGCTGCAGAGTATTGTGAAATACATTTCACCAAGCCCCACAACTAGCCATCAAACTGGGACAAGAAATTACTTTTGGATTGCATTAAACAAATCTGAAGTTTAAATTTCATTCCATTCCATTCCAAGACCCACAGAGTTACACGGGCACCAACCTGATACAAACACCTATGCCACCCACCAGCTTCCCAGAAATAGACTGGTTGATATTGCTACGAGCGAATCTCTAAATACTAACTTTAAAATAAAGTCAGTATCACATTTCTGGATAGCGTTAAGTGCAAAGTATCCTGTTCTATTCTTAAGGTATGTATATTCTGTCAGCAGTGCGTTCAAGTTAGCTTCACAGACACGGCGGTTGTAATGAGTCGTTAGCTGTAGGGTGTCTTGATTAGAACTTAACTGTTAATACTTCACTTTAATAGACCTGAAATTTTGGTCCAACCACAACGCAGCACGAGTCCTAACCGAACCTACGCAAACTACTACACAAACTACTGGTGTGGCTCATAATCCCCTACACTTCTGGACAAAACCTGACAGAACAGCACCAGTTTCGATGATGTGAAAATAATATCCTATTATTAAGATCATTAATTATATATTTAGATCAAGAATTATATATTTAAATGCTATACAAAAATAATACTGATGTCCAGGATTAAGTTTAAAAATCGCTTCATCTGTATTAATCTAACAAACTGCTTTCAAATAACTTCCCAAATGTGTTCGCCTGGATAAAACTAGCCTTTGCTGTTCTCATATTGCACGGTGCTGTTAGCCATCACCTTTACAGAGGATGTGTTGAAATATACAAATATTAAACAAATGAAATCTAAAAGTCATTTTACTGCACTATACTTTGCTGAATCTGTTTGCTGTTTGTTAACACTTTTATTCCCTCGGGAGTGTGCCATTGTTAACATACTCTATGTAGCATGCCAGTGTAAACTTTGAGGTAATGAAAGTCAGAGAGAAGACTTGAGTAATGTAGTAAGGTACTAAAATGGGGTGAACTCAAAGTTAAGTGTGTTAAAAACTGGAAGAGGGCTATGAAGACTCAACCGTAAATTTTAAACCCGATCCCGTGCGAATTTGAAAAGGATGTCTGTACCAGACAGAACTGAGAGGTGGCATGTTGTTGATCCAACAAATAGGTTAAGCTTCTTGTTCTAGCGCTGTTATTAAGCTAAGCGGGTGATGTTCCTGTGATCTTAGCTTGTGTACATGAACCTTTTGTTGCTGGTTTTTCATTTTACAGCCGCAGACTCTCTCACGCACAATTGGTCCCTATTATTGAGTATATAATAATGCAGACTGCTTCGTCCTCACCCACGTGTGCGGACCTGCACTCCAGACTGAAACCACACCTAAAATACAGGCCATGTTATTAACATTAATTCAGTAAATCTATGTCATCACAGCCTAAACACATCTGATTATTTTAGAAGGCTCAAAATCTTACTTATGCATCAAAGCAATATGTGACATGTTGGTGTGTGTCAGGAGTGAGAGCAGTACACGGCAGGACGTTTATTGCAGCGTATGTGTCTTTGAACAGAGCTCAACAGCACTGAAGCTGGACACCACTTTGAAGCACACATAACGTCATCAGACTAACTTGCTGGTCATGTGACATCCAGTCACACCACATTAAGAACTCAATAACCTGAAGTAACCCCTTTACCTACCAGCATGATGCTGCTCTATAGTAAACAGAACACTTGAGAGGGCCACAGGAGTAGAATGGTCAGTATTTGCAGACTGCAGATTCTATTCTTGTACATGGGCAGCTGATTTCTTCCAGGCACTGTGTGTAGTATCATGGTCCTCAGACAGCTGAACTACTTGGCTAAACTGAACCCAACAACAAGATGTGAAGGTTTGGTGTGGACTGATTCAATAACATCACACACATTGTGCACTGCAGCAACTAACCTCTGCTAATGCGCTGCTTTTCCCCAGATAGGATGCCTGGTGTGTCAATGATGCTAATGCTCTGCAGGACTTGGTTAGGCATCTGGGAGCAGATGAACCTGGTGGTGTAGAAAAAGAAGGTGGACTGAGTGTTATCAAACCAAACACAGGTACGCACCCTGTAGCAGCTTGTTGACTGTAAATCACCCATCTGAGTCAGTAGGCCATGAAACCACTCATGCAGAACACTTCCCCACACATTTTACTTTCTTATTTTCTAAATTCTACAGATTTGCCAAACTGTATTTATTTGTGCTCCTGACTCCCAGACTTAAATAGCACTGTTGAAAAGATTCAAGTTGCATTAAAGGTTAATCAAGGGTTGAACATAGATTCTATAGTTCAACCCTTAATATACATAACTATGACCAGAGAATGCTCATATTTTGCCACAGTCAAAAGAAAACCTTGTATCTCGATTGTTTTTTACTGGTTTTTTTTACATTATTTGGAGAAAACAACTGCCCTTTACACAGTTTGAAAACTCCATGATGAATAGGCCAATAGAAATATTTCAAAAAGCAACTTGTTACATCAATTTCCAAAGAAAGTTCAAGAATGTTCTCATCTTCTGTAAAGATATGAGAATGTTCTGATAGTGGCAATATATTGATTTTATTGTGAGAGACTGTTTTACGTAAATTATTTCATAAAACAAAGACTTGACAAGTAGTTGGCATTGTAATACTTCACTTTTTTAAGAAAAAGGCTGATTTTCAGAAAACAGGAACTGCAACATCAACCAGCTGAATGTGTGGGAGGACCTAACTAAGAAATAGACTTGAGATAGGTTTTCTTCCATAGAAAATGATACATAACTAAGCTGATCAGGAGAGAAAAAAACACCGTCCAAAATATGCCATCATATGACGCACGGACTGGTCCACAGGAAACAAGTGTATTGTTTGAAGTTCCTCTGGAGAAGAGGAGATGTTTTCTGTCAAGCATGCCTTTGACCTCTGCAACTCTGACTGTCAAAGAAGCACTAACCCATTTCCCCTGTACATAAAAATCCTGCCAACAGGGGGGAAAATACTCCCGCCAACTGTCTGTATGCTAAAGTTAAACATTAAAAAAAGAACACAGCAAACAACATCCACTGTCGCTGAAAAAGACGAGTGACCAGCCACTTCCCACAGCTCGTTTATGGAAAGTGGTGCCAGTTATATTAAGTCATAAGGGCCAAGAGGAAGGGAAGCAATGGAGTGTACTCAGAGAACATAATTAATACTGCATTCTTCTACATGGACTAGGGGAACTGTACTGTTTGCTTTTTTAGCAACTATTTAAAAGACTATTCATCATTAGCACTGTTGACCTCTGTTGTTAAACATGTAAAGCATAATCTCAAGAGCATGTTTTTGTCTTTTTTGTTTGAATTGTGTGTACAAATCAGTGAGAGTTTTGTCAACACACGTTTTCTAATAGCTCTTCCTCTAGCACTGCTTATACCAGAACATGCAGCAATGGGAAAGTCTGGTTTTGCCACAGCTTAAACAAATGTCATGTTACACCATCTACCATCTATGAGTGTGTGAATTTTCATTCCTGTACTCTAGATATTCAAATAGGAACAGTGTCCCTCACAGTATGTTTCTTTAGAAGCAGAAGAGACTAAATAGCTTTTTTGTCATTTCCAGTGTGAATAAAGCTGACTGTTTTCCAAATCCAGTTCCCAAAAGATGAAGCACTGCTAGACTCATCTCAGTAACAGCAAATTAAGAATTATGCTGAATTATGACTGATTGAATTATGAAATGGTTAATGATACATCAGCAAGCACCATATTATTTGCAGACAAAAGGGAAACTAAAATAACACTTGATGCATAAGCACAAATCATGTATAAGCACCTTTTTGTGTGCATGAGCTGACCCCATACAGTGAACTAGTCCTTCGAAATCACTAAAATGGATAGCATAGTGGTTTAGCAATGTAAAGACAATATATGCTCAACCTTTACAGGGTTGCTTCACAATTTTTAAAACACTTCTTTTAATACTTTTTTAAAGACCTCAACAAAGAAAAATTTTACACCATATGGCAGCAACACTAATATGGCATGTCACTGGCATTTATGTCTTTGGGCTGTATGCTTTATTGGTCCTCTCTAAATGCTTTATAGATGCTTTTCTTACATTTAATTAACATTCAGCTAACATAAACTTAGAGATGGGGACTCGAGTCTCAGACTTAAGTCGCACAAACAAAGACTTGTGACTTGACTTTAGACTTGCCCTCAAAGA
>JBBPCY010000001.1:39647477-39668639 GCA_037974405.1 Brachyalestes nurse
TGAGCCACGCGGCGGTTACCAAGGCAATCAGACACCTGAAAAGAATGAACCGCCGCCCCAAACATAAACAACCAGCATGAGGACAAGGGGGTGTGGCGCACGAGGCCCAGACGTCACAGTCAGCTGTACTCAGAGGCGGGAGGTTTGAAAGCCAATCCGAGAACGTTATTTATTTCTCCTTGCTGCTGTTTGGCTGCTGCCCTGTGACGCTGCAGTCCGGAATTTTCCCCATGGAGCGTCTCGAGTGTTCTCGTGTTTTTCGTTTTGTTCTTCTTAAAGCCCTGTATTTTTATTAATGTAAATTAAATTCATTTATTACATTTAATTTAGTAAATTAAATGTATTTATCCTGCTTATAACAAAGAAAATGACAGCGCATACCAAAGAAAACGCGTGTGCATGAATTACAGTACAGTCTATACAGGGGTAATATTACATTCTAGCACTGCAGGAGTTCAGCGTAAACTGTACAGTACGAATACGGGTTTAGCTTTACAATTTCTTTAAGGCTAATGAGTTTTAAATTAAATTAAAGTGTTTTGGGAGCATATTTGGGGGAATATTTACGTTTCACAACAACTCACTATACGTGGGTGCTCTTGGAACATAACCCCCGCAAAAAGTGGGGGGTTACTGTATAGGCACCTGCTTTCTGCAAGTGCCTACAATAAGGACCAATTAACCATTAACTTTCCATTTATATGGAAAAGGGAGATCAGGGCCAGATTATTATGCAAGATCCCACAACCAGTTGACAGTGTAATTCAAAACGGAACAGAAACCACTATATGTGTGCAAGAATAACTTGAGTTTAACAAATTAAACACAAAACATTGGTTTGGCTATTCACATTTTAAAGGCCAATTTCCATGACCAAAATTAACCTAGAAAACACTGCAATTAAGAAACTTCACGTTTGGGTTGTGATTAGGTCCAAAACCAGGCCTAATTATGAAAACCGTCCCAAAAACGCTGAATGCTTAAATGGTGTGGCTTTCATCCCTAAGAGCTGGACTATTACTGAACTTTGCAGTATCAATATATTACTCCCTCGTGCACAAGAAAGAAAAACAGACTGGGGTCTCCTCATTAACCTTGTTCCTCCTGCAGCTTCCTGTCTATAACATCACCACATCCATAATCACTACATCCTGCAAGAAGATGACAAAGATCTCCTGGCTTCTCAGCAAAGGAAGACGTGCCATGTTTTCCAGGTTTAGACTAACATTCCTTTTTCAACGTTAATTTAAGAGAGACATGAATGAGGAGGAAAGTTATCAAATTTGAGGAAACAACATTTAGTGCCCACTAAAAAGTTCTTGATTGTGGAATATCACTAAATGCAGAAAAATAGGAAGTAGCTCGAACTTTTTAGTAGAGCGATAAATTAGGGTAAGAAAGGGGTATCGAAACTTATTTTGAGTCAGGAAATTTCTCATGTCACTGAAAATGTTCATGTAGATGACAAGAGTGCACACACACACACACAGTCTGTCTGATTTTAACACCCCAGTACACATTATAGCTTGAATGTGTTTTCTGGGTGTCCAACGAAACCACTTCTTTTCAGATTCCGGTACAGATCTGGTACAGTCTTTAAAATGTGCTGTTTGAACTGAAGCACTCCATTTAAAATTTGCATCAAAAAGTAGACTGTCCTGTTCAACTCTCCAACTCCACAGGAAGAGATAACAACATGATCTCGAACAATGCGAGTGTGTAACATTTCAGGCTAGTATCATTAAAGAATTGCTTCATTTTTCATTTTTCATCAATTTCAGATCCTGAATTTTCTGACATCGACCAGATACCACCACGGGTCCACGATATTGATGTGCAAAACTAATGTCCAGCATATAACAGCGTATACAATTATTACATCTGTTAGACTGCACATTCTCTATCCTGTTGCTGCTATATTTGCAAAATCATATTTATAACTCTTTTCTGCATTTTTTGCATTTTTCTGCATGTAACTTATGTTCTGCATTTTTGCACACAACTCTCAGCTCCTAGAATATAGCATCTGTCAAAATACTGTATTCATTCAAACTGTATCTATTGTTGTCAGTAACTGAGATTACTGTGAGGTGTGAGTGACTATAGATGTCAGTTACTCAGATTGTGAGATTACTGTGAGGATACTGAGATGTGTGTGAGTTCAGATGTCAGTAACTCAGACTGTAAGATTACTGTGAGATTACTCTGAGGTGTGTGTTACTTTAGATGTCACTAACTCAGACTGTGACATTACAGTGAGATTACTGTGAGGTGTGTGTGACTTTAGATGTCAGTTACTCAGGCTTTGAGGTTACTGTGAGGTGGCGCTTGGAGGCCTCACTTCTCAGGATGTTTACGCTCCTTAAACATCCGGGTAATTTCCTACAGTTTACTCGATACGTAGACATTGACTTAAAAAAAACTGTCCGGCTATAGCACGTCTTGTTTACAGACAACGAAAGGTGGCCGGTGTCGGTACCTTATGAACGTGGTCTTCCCTGTAGAGTACTGTCCGACCAGGAGCACCATCGGTTTGCTCTGGAAATCCGCCTCCTCCAGCGCCGGCGAGTGGAAGTCATGGAAAAAGTAGGTTTCCTCTAACGGGAGTAGTTTCTTGGTGTAGAGACTCTGAAGCCCCTCGGTCACTGTTTGAAACATGTCGCCCTCCTTGTTTCTTCCTCCCTGCTCCTTGTTGACCCAGCTGAACATGGTGATGTTCCCTTTTAACACACCAGTATTGTGTAATTCGCTGACTTTTTTTCTGCTGCAGTTGAACACAGAGAACACGCCCAAGGTCTAAACGTCTCCTCAGCTCTTGCCTCGTCTCTACATCAGGGAACCCGTTATATTGATGTCACACGCTCTCTCTCTCTCTCGATCTCTCTCTCTTCCAGCTGTTCCTCCGTCACCTCACCTGAGTCCCTGGACGGAGCTCATGAATATTCAATAACAACGGCACAACAGCTATAGGGGGCTGGCCGATGGGCGGGGCTTAAGCATGGGGCTTCTCTTAAGCATGGTGAATTTATTCCACTCAGCTCCTTGCCGGGTGTTTACACAACGCTTTCCCTCCGCAAGCGCCGCCGCCCAATTTTCCATCGAGGCCTGCGGAAGGCGCATGATCTGGATACATAATACTGCGGTGTTTCTTCATAGAGTTAAGCTTCTGGAGTTTCAGAAGAGAGTTTTTCTTCAGTTCAGAAACACGTACCTTTCGAAAAAAGCCCCCTGACGTCACCTTTTATGGACAAATCACAACCACATCAAAGCCGGAGACAACAGAAACAGGACCTGTTTTTTAAAATGTTTACATTTCGTAGCCGTTCTGGAGTATGAGTATGTTGTTTTAAGTACAGGTTCATCTTCATCTGATACGGTTAGCAAACCAGAGCCATAGGAGACTTCACCGTTGTCATGGTTACGGAGCACACGTGTTTTCCCCCGTATATCAGCATAAAAAGGTGCAGTCAGCTCCTCACGCTAACCACGCCACGTGTGAAGACAGGCTGGGGGTGAAAGCTGAGTAGATCTCTTTCAAAAAGAAGCTGACGCCTGCTTTTTCAGCAAACCACTGGTTTCATTACATGTTAAACGTTTTCTTAAAATCATAAAATTATTTGCAATCGTTTTAAACTAATCTAATCTTAGTAATAGTATTTTTATATGGAGTATTTTCTGTACTGATCGTATTTATTCCCACGCAAACAGAGATTATAAAATGAACATGCTTCAAATTTCGGCATGATGTTCATCATATACTTTCTATTAAACTCGATCCATTGCAGTTCTGTCTTGTATCGACTGGATCTAAAACATTTGATGCACTTTAAAGGAATACTCGTCAGTGTATATTTTGCACGTTCTGGTCTGAGCACTGTGGGAACTTTAGTTTTTACTGAACTGTCCGTTTGCGCCACCATGTGGTCAGTCCGGACAGCACAAGCTGTCCAGCCAGCCTGGTATGAAGTTACAGTCACAAGTGAACACATCATACCACAGCACAGTGTGAACAATGTGAAATTCTTGAACCCATTCATCAAGTTAAGCAATAGGCTGCCACCAACGGGGGCGCCTGGGAGCAGTGTGTGTGGGGGGGGGGGGGAGAACCTCGTTCAAGGGTACCTTAGTGGTGCCACTAGCAGTCCTGGGATTCAAACCCACAACTATCTGATTATAGGGGCAACTCCTTAACCACCAGGTCATCAGCTAGTGGTTAGTTGCAGTTTTAATTTGATTCACACATTGCAATAAAGGGACACAAAGCAGTGACATGTTTTCCATCGCTTTTATATTTATATACTTATACATTTGAATAACACATTCAAAAACAATACTTGTGCAAATATTCTCCTCCTTGAAAAGTGATCTGGATAACTGTAAATGTCTTGGTCTGCATGGCTGCAGGCTTAAAAAGCTAGTATTTCAAACGGTGTTAAAAAAAGAACAATATATTCGGATGCACAGCATCTATCAATGTTTAACATTACAAAAAATAATGTGTCAAATAGTAAACACAGTTGGGAGGTTAAATCATGTAAGTATTGAAGGTTTACATGCATAAAAAAGGTTTTTGCTCCATAATGAAAGAGCACTAGCACAGTTATTAGTGCCCAACTTATATCTTCATGCTTTGTAGTCCTGGTGCAATGAAACCAGTAAACCCCAAAAAATGTCTACCACTGCCCGCATACACAACACATCCTACTCACAAAAGTCTTCTCTATATGAACTCTTTCAAACACGACATTTAAAAATTGCTTTACGGAAACCACCAATTTTCACTGGATACAGTCAAATACAATGCATCTCATATGCAGGCTTATCTGTCGATACAGATGTTTTATTACTTCTCAATGCTGAAAATGTTTTTTTTGTTGACGTCTGAAACAGGTTTAAGAATAATTGATCATTTAGAAAGATAAACGGATCACTACCCCCTTTTTTGCTGACAGACTCCTCATTTTGTCAGTTAGCTACTGTCTCATCTTATAAAGGTTTATCTTCTCTCAGTCAAGACCAGCACAGAAACTAATCATTTTGTTTAATTAGAGTTGCAAATGATTTTGCTCTTTCTGCTCCATTCTTGAACACCATAGCCACTGGAAACCTGCACTACCCTGATCAATATGACAAACGCAATCCGGTCAGAGGCCGCTGGCTATCCATCCCTCAGCAGACTGTGACCTTAAAAGGACCTAGCTTTCCTCAGGAACACAAGCCTAAGGCTGAGGGGCTCAAGATGTGTTTCTCCTCATACTTCTCACATGATCCAGCTCTTTACTTCCCAGCCCGCAGCCTAATTACGTCCTCATCGAACACCAGGCCCTTGGGACTAGAACCGTAGGGCTAATGTGACCGTCACGGGTCGGGTAAGTCTGAGGTGTCCACTGTGACTTTGATGAAGATGGTGTCGTCCTTGATGTAAGTGCCATTTTCCAGCACAGTTTGGGCCACAAACAGTGGGCAACCTGAGGCAATGTTCATCTCTCCAGTGGGTCGACGGAAGCTGCTGCTGTTGGGGTCAGGCTTGAAGGCATCGCCCAGGTGCTTGCGCGCAGGGCTCTGGTCCATCAGCATCAGTGTCACCTTCTGTTTAAAAGGCCACGGAAGCAGGGCGTCATACTCACCACGCATCACCACAAAGAAGAGAGACAGATGAGTGCCCTTGCCCATGCCATCACCGTTCAGGTAGACGCGGGCACACATCTTGTAGCCAAAGTACCCCGTGTAGAAGGGCTGACTGTAAAGCGAGAGTGTCTTGGAGGCCACTGCCTCTGCTTTCCGCCGCTTGTAGTCGCGGATCTTCCAGATGAGAGTGCCATTGAAGCTAGCCGTCTCCAGCACTTGCAGCTTCAGGTCCATGTCTGCCAGGCGGATATCATGGACGCTAAGCATCTCATCATGCCGCGACAGCTGCGTTTCTAAAGAGGCTGGAGACAAGACAAGATATTCTTAAATACGAGTTAAGATTATACAGGCATTCTGTAACATGTACTGTTAGAGGTATTAGTGTTTCATTTTTTTAGTGTATAGTGACAAACTTAATTGAAAGAAATAAAAAAAAAAACAAAGATGTCTGTTGCCCTGCAGTGTATATGACCTTGTTTTATGAGGTGGGCTTGTCATCGTATTAGATTAAAAAGTGTTCAAATGTTCTGTTAGATAGGTATGACAGGGCTCCAGAAGGTGACTAAAATGGTCGCAAATGCGACTAGATTTATTTTGCAACTAGTTTTTTCACTTCAGTCGCCAATGACGATTGCCTCTCAAAACAAAGAGAAATGAAAATAAAAGTACAAGAAAAGTGACATCTCAAAATCAGCTGTTCCTACTACACTGTCACAGGGAATTTCGGCTCTTTTTAATGAGTCGGATCATTTGGAACAGATCACTAAGAAGATCCGGCTCCTTTGGCATCCGAACGCATAGACATAAAAAGGTAGACGCCGCATTCCGGTGTTCCCATTTCACACGATACGTCAGCGCGTCCGACATACTGCGAGTGGCGAAAGCGTCAACTAATACAGGTAGACGTGGTTTTCTGATGAAAACACAACAATGATGCCGGTTCAGCATCTGTTACCAAATTACCACGGCTCACATCACAGAACAGCTTTCTCAAAGTGTGTCAGATCACAAAACCTGGTAAAGCTGAACAACTGTTTTCATTATATTTGGCCATTTTAAAATCCTGTATTATAGTGCTTACGTTTAGTCAAAAGGTTGTTTGGAGGCTGTCTTGAACATGGGAATGCAAAGCTTTGCTATCTTAGCTAAGATTAAGATTTATAAACTGAGGTGGATTTCTTTAGTAAACCTCCGGAGTTTGAGAAAAGTTAACTAAAGAGCGAACAACAATCTTAACAGTAAGTGCCTACGTTTAGCCAAAACGTTGTTTGGAGGCTGCCTTGAACACAGGAATGCACAGCTGTGATAGCTTAGCCTGGCTTAGCTAAGGTTAAGGTTCATAAAATGGGATTTTAAAATGGCCAAATATATTCAAAGCAATTGTTCAGCCTTACCTATGATATTGTAATCCCTTGGGATTTGGTCTGGAGCGTTCAGCCCCATGCAGAACATGTGTGAGGCATCTTGTGTGGTTAGTCTAGTAATATTCTAAGTCTGTGGTCAGTCTAGTGATATTTTGTCTCTATGCCCAAAAGGCTCTTTGTTTTCCCAAATTTAGTCAAGGAACCAACTCGTTCGCGACCGACACATCTCTATCGAGAGCAGTGTTGACAGATTCGTTTGAAACACGACCTGGCAACCTGTTGCAGAGCGCATTCTAAAATATAGGAAAAATAAACATTAACTATATGAGAAATAGTCTTTTACTTTGGCAACAATTTAGTCCATGTCGTGATTTCGTTTTAGTGCCCTTTACATGGGGTAAGACCGGAGACAAAATATGCCATGACAATATTTTTTCATTTATATCACATTTTACAGAGATTATGGCTCTTAAAATGGCTATGGCTCCTAAGGTTTTTATTTTGTCTGGAGTCCTGTATGACAATCACTGAAATCAATAAACATACAAAACATATGGCTGCACTCACCCAGAGTGTGTGTGCCTGGGCCAGTACGGGTGGGGTCAAGTGATGCTACCATAGAGCGCATGCTCTCCACAGCGCCCCTCAAAGCTTCCACTTCATCCCGCATGGCCCGCAGTGGCCGCAAATCCCGTAGCTCCATCTCTACCTCCAGGAGCTTCTCCGAGTGAGTGCTCATCAAGTTCTACAAGTGCACATACCCACACACGTTTAGATCTCTGACCAACTGCATGTTTCATTACAAAGAATTAGAATGAATCCTTGTTCATTTGATGTAGTACACCATAGCGTGTGAGATATCAAAAATTATTAATATACTCCAAAGTTTTACTGTCTATATTCCACAAATCTGTTGATAGTTCCTCTAGTCCAATGTGTATGAAAAAAATACTACAAAATTAAGATTGAGAAAGATTAGCATATCTGTTACTGACAAATGTATTGTAGTTACAGCGAACATTAGGTCTTAGTAACTCATAAATGTTGGTGCATTTGCGCCCTCTGCAGTATTGATGTAGCAAAACACTCTAACAGGATTCCTTGTCCTGAAAGCTTTACAGTTACAGGTGAAGATATGATTTCTTGGTTCATAACTTTAGGGAGAAGAGGCCCATTTAAGGTGTGAAATCTACACAAGAATATGCAGTTTGTGTTAAGAGGTCATGGAACAGCACTTACCTGCATGGAGGCTAGCTTCTGCTCTAGCTGCCGATATTTCTCCCTCATTTCTTCGTACTGCACGTCCACTTCTGTAAGACGACTGCTTAGACTGGGAAGAACCTTGTAGCGTTCCAGCAGCTCACCTTTGACATCTTCCACCTACACACACAAACAATATAAGAAACACATTTCAGGTCAGCTCTACTCTCAGTAATCTGTGAAAATCTTGAAAGAATTCAGATCTACGATATGATCAGGTGAAAAGACTGCACCACCTGCAGTCTTAAAGTGTCATCTGATGGTTGTTGCAGTTGTTATTGCTACATATAACAGAAACTGTATGATGATTCATGACTCTAGAACAGGTTATAATGGGCTGGTTTTGATCTATCTGTCCATTTTAGACAGAAATGTATAGAGACCATGTCCAAATGAATTGATTTCACAATGGGATCATTTAAAAATCGTATTAAAGTGCCTAAACAGCCAGTTCTGTAATCAAATGTAAAATTGCTTTTATATTTATGCATTTTCTCTTGAGGGGAAAAAGGTTTACTAAAGGCTGACATAGAGACAAATATTACAGAATTTGTACACTGCTATATGTTATAATATGCCTCTGTTGTCATGTTTTTTTGGATTTATAAACGGAAGTAAGTACCCATCCTGTACAGGGAAAACGCTTCAGCATATTTTAATGGGCAATTGCTGTTTAGATTAATAACAGATGTTGATATTCATTAAATGATTACAATCAGTTAATTACAATTTTATCTCCTACTGTTAAAAATCACTGCATTTTTAATACAGATTACAAAAAGGACATAGAATGAGATGCAGTCTAGCACTAGTACCATACCTTGGCTTCTAGCGTGTTGTTTCTGGCCACCATCAGCCGCAGGTGCTCTGATGCATAGTTTGACTCATGCTCCTTTATGTCCTGCTTCAGACCCTGAAAGAAGACATTTAAAAAAAAACATTCGATCATTAATTTCAAACATTTATTTGTAATTTTGATTTTATTAAAATTAAGTGTTATCTTAAGTGTTGTATGCAAAGGTTTGGGTGCCCCAAATGACATTTGCATTGCTTTGTTGAAAAAAAAAATATATATACACATCCTCATATAATACTTCTCATTCATTTTAATCATTTTAATGTAAAAATACAGTTAATATGTAAATTTAGGGGCCATTTTATAATGCATGTTAATTCTTCCTCCTAACATGTTATATGTGGCAAATAAATAGAATTTAAACACTAAACAGAAAAATGTGACTTGACCGAGGGTGTTCAACCTCTTGCATACAACTGTACTGTTCAGTACTCTAATGTATCAGTGTTTTTTGTAGGCATGACTAACATTCTCACTGCCCATTCAGAACTAAAAGCTTTATCAATACTCATCATTATCAACAAAGCCAATGTCAGAAGCATTGCTAAACTAATAGCTGTGGGTTCAACTGTGTTAGGTTATAGTCTGAAACTGCCTTTTACTGTCTTATATGAGCAACATAAATGATTAGATTTACCTTATAGCTACAGCCAAAACGGAAAAAGGAGCATGTGACTTGAGCCTTTGGACAGTCATGCTGGTGACTGGACAGCTACAAGGGGGGAAAAAAACACATCTCTTAAACAAAGTGTGTCCACATTTTGTGCAGGTCTTTTTTTTTAAGTTAGCAGTTATGAGAGTATGGCAAAAGTTTTTTTGAAATGTTTAGAAAATGCATTACCTAAGACATTAAAACATTTAACGAAAACATTCCACATATCTGAAACTGCCAAACTGTTATTATTGACACTGTGTTGCTTCCTAGGCAAATTACTTGTTAGCACTTGTACTAATTTCACCTGTGCTAATTTTGCTTACGGGCAAATTAGAGTCATTCTAGGCCATGCTATGTTCATCCAGCTCAAAATACAAGCGTCTAGATTCCTGAGCATACAGCTGTAAGTTTCTTGAGGCTTCTACAAGAGACAATAAACTAAAATAGATTCTTATGTAATAATAAGCTTCTTGGTCTTTCGTCTGTAATGCCTTCCTCTAGAACAGTGATTCTCAAAGTGTGGGGCGCAGAGTCATGACAGGTGGGACGCAAGCAACCTGGGGGGGGGAAAGTCATGTGGAACTAATGTTTAACATCCGAGTCATTTAGTAGAATCTACATCAGTAAACAGCAAAGCACTAATGGTATCATACAAAGTTGCATATAGTTTTGCCCAGAGCAAGAAACCACACACATACTCCCTGTAGCTTTAGATATGGTGCCATACAGAAGAAATTAATGTTTGATGTTATCTAAAAGTTACAACTAGCCTATTCTGTCATTGTTTTGTTGAAGTGGGGCATGAAAATAAATCTGCCTGCCAAGTGGGGAATGATAAAAAAAAAAGTCTGAGAACCACTGCTCTAGAATACCATTAAACACACCTTAAACAAGTTTACTTTAAAAGAAGGAGCACAAAGTTGAGCTGAGCTGAGCCGTTAGAAGCTGGTAATGCTTCCATCACAAGAGGCCATCCAGTGAAAGAAATAAGCTTAAAATACATGTTATACCCTTAGTACTTACCTCACTCCTTAATATAGATGAATAAGAACAGTGATTAGGGCATGCTACTGGATAAGCAGGACACACTGTTTCCTTGTGTTTCTGACAACAGAAAGAAAGAGAACCTGCTGTCAAGAGAAAGTGAAACTGAGAAAAACTGTGAGATGTACCTTTATGCTCCAATATTATCATATAATCATATAGTCTGAATAATCACTAGCATCATGAGATAAAGTATTAAATGCTGCACCTAGAAGCCTAAAAAAAATTCCACTGACACAATCAGGTACAGAAACTATTTCCATAATCACATGCATTCTCAAAAAAGGTACTCTGCTGCAGGAGATTCCCCTAAAGTTCCCAGTACAAATGTGAAACTAAAAGGTCATGGGACATTTTTGGCACTAAGGAAGGGAAATACTTAGCACAGAGGAAGCGAGTAGTTCATTATTAAGTGAGACACATAACTGCTCTCATTAAAAAAAAAAAATCCACGCTTCCACATTAAAAAGTGAAATCACTGACATGCTTTGCATTTTTCGCATGGTCAGTTAAGACAGACTTCATATGGATGATGGAAGGTACCTGTAGTTCCGTGTGGGCCATTTTGTGTTTGCAGAATTCACAGGTGGTCTCCCGGTGTTTGCATTTGCGACTCAAGTGTTCAGCCATGTCCTTCCTCATGATCATCTCTTTACACTTTCCCAGAGGGCAGGGCACTTCAAAGTAATCACACACGTTCAAGTGCTCCTGACAGTACCGAGAGAGACAGAGGCAGAAAGAAAGATGGATTTAAAATAAGAATGTGCAAGAAAACTAATATTTCACACGGAAATATAAATACCATAAGTTGTAGCCATAAGACGGCAAAAAAAAGATTAATGCAATGAAACTTGTAATAATACTTAAAACATTATGGAATGTTTAAAATATATTTTAAATAATTACAAAATTATTACAATTACAAAAATATTTTTAAAAAACAATCGGAAGAATAAAACTAAAATAAGGCTTAGTACACACAGCATTTATCAAGAACAAATGTCAATTTTATAATTATTGTAAAATCAGGACAGTGTGCTACAAAGTAACTTACCATAACCTGCTGTAGACTCATTTGTTCTTTACAGCCGTTCTTCGCACTTCTGCAGTAGACCTTCAGAGTCATAATCTCTCTATTGCAGCAGACATCTCGGAATATCTAACAAAACAACCAAATGACTAGCAAATACAACACTGTTCCCCACTACCTGCTACGCAGTGCTGACTGCTTTAGGTCAGATGGCAGTATTAGCCACTGTAAAAAGGGGGTGGGGCTTACCTTATCTTCAAATAGGGGTTCCAAGTCAGCTGGACACACTGGTTTAGGTCCACTGTTTCGTAGTGAAAGAAGAACAAAATATCATAACTTTCCCTTACCTACAGTGGTAAAGACGGAACTTACAAGAAAAGGCACAAAGTGTTGTGGTACCTAAACCTCATGGCAGAGGGCAGGAATACACCACTAAGGCTTCATTCATGTGCTACTACCTTTGAATGTCAGTGTAAAATCTGTCACTGTTGTTCGTGTTAAAACTGAGCTGCTTCCGTGCCAAATAATTGTTGGGACATTGTAGGACACGGAAAACTATAATCACATGTTCATTCATAAAGCCTTGCCAAAATAGTTCCAAAGCTCTCGTTTCATCTATAAAGCGTTCCTGAAATCTTATTGAACATGCTTTCAACAAATTCTTGATACAAAACAGAACAATACTTCCACCTAAAGAAGCCCTGCATCATATTGAATAGTTAAAACCTTGCAGTTAAGAGAGGATATCCAGTAGTACAAGAGAGACTGATTCTTCCACTGGTTGCTCTACATGTCGTGGCGTTTAAAGAGCAGAGCTTCTGATGCATGCTGATACACAAATATAATAAAGACTGAGGTTTATAACTGGCAGTGTTTAAACTGATATTTGAGGACAATTATTGAATTCCAAAACAGTGGAATGTTTAGGTGATGCTGAGCTACTATAAATTTGATCATTAAAATTCTTAACCCTATACAAATAAATGCCATGTTTCTCTGTAAAGCTTATCCAGGTAGATTTAGATAATCTACATTTTAGTAATGTTTTTGCATCAGCACAGACAAATGTGAATTTAAGAAATGAGCACCAGATCTTAGATAAGTAGCATAAGGGCAAAAATCTGGACCATGTGGGTACCCCTGAGGACCTGTTTGAGGCCTACTGTAATCAGGGACCTACTATAAATATCAAGGTCTTGAAGCTAATGTTTGTTTAATTGCATTGATTAAGTTCTCAACTATTTGTCTTGTCCTTACTGTGCCTTCTATATACTAGCAGAATTATACTGTAATCTCCCCTACCTCCATACTATGAAATGACTATACAGAACACCTGCAGTACACAGATGCTTGTTTTTCCCTGGGCATTTTCTGTGAAAAAGCCAATATTCCCCTTCAATCAGTCCCAATAGATCACCCTATGAGTAGCATTCCCTGGTGTGCCCACATGACATAGTAATACAATAAAGAAAAGATGACATCACTGCGGTGTTCACTAGTTAAGCAGCACATTTTCGTACCTAAGCAGCTCTTTGATGCAGCTTTCACAGAAGCGGTGGCCACACTCAGTCTGACGTGGTTTGCACAGCACCATGCGGCACAACTCGCAGCAGTATTTGGACTCGGGTGGCATGACAAAGTGATCTTTAAAGCCTCCTCGCAGCGGGTGGAAGCACTGCGACAGCACCACGTGCTGCTCCCGCCCATCCACGCTGCGGCCCGCTGACATGACCTGTGGAAAGGACACCCACATTAAGCCTATATCAGTGTCACACCATAGGAGTCAGGATACTTGTTGCTGTTATTAAAAAAAACCTGCAAAAGAAAGCTAGTAGAACCAGTCAGAACTGGCTTGTCGCTTTATTTCATATCTGGGACCGTTAAGGATTGCTGGGTGAGGAATTTCTTCAATGGAAACTTTCCAAAATGTAATTCTCTAGAATGATAACATCACTGGGGACAGCCTGGAAAGTTTAGAAAGTCACTCACTGATAAGGCTGCAACTGTTTTGTGGGCAATTATTTAGACCGACTGAAAAATCACCTGTCTCTCACACAACTGATGTCATCTGGATTCCTGGTGGACCACAAGCCTGTAAAGCAGAATGTTCTCTGCTCCAGCACACTTCATCCAACATGAGTGTAGGCAGTATACCCCATCAAAAGAAAAGGTAAGAAAGCAAAAACCTACCCAATTCTACCCAACTTTCAACCCCCGATATGGTCAATCAACCAAGACATGTTTTCAAGGCCAAACTTCAATTCTTTTCTTGAACTATGAGGCTAATGTAAAAAACCTGGTCAATAGTCGCTTATCAATAGATACATCCCCAGAACTAGTCTTAAACCACATCAAGGTCTTCATTAAGGTCACTCTGGATGTGCTTTAGGACACTGCATTACTTACTCTGTTTAAACATATATGTTTCCATTTTATGAAGAGCTGGATGTGGTTTCAGTGAGACCAGTTTTGGGGAAGGTAAAAAGATTTGGGTGACTGTTGACTTCTTCGGTTTGTTAGCAATGTTGGTCTCTTACCTCCAAATGCTAAGCTGTAGAGACAAACTGTAGTTTCCAAACATGTCTTAGCAGAAAACTGTGTAAAGATCATGGAACTATTTAACAAATAGATACATCCTTTAATATACAGATATCAGTTGAATCAAAACAACTGTTCTGCCTCATAATTATAGCATGTAGTATCACGCATAGTACCCCGTTTCAGTGTTTTTGCTACTTGTCTAATTGTCTGCCTGTCATGACATGTCATCGTATTCAGACACATGCAACATTTGGCCCAGATCAGTGGTGGGTTAAAACGAACCATGCTTTGATTCCAAAATGTCAGTCACTGAAACAAACAGGTTAATCCACAGTCAACCAAATTACGTTGTTGCTGAACCACATTTTTTTTTTTTACAGAATTTTAAAATACTATCTGTTTTTAGTTAGTAATGCATCCTAGATCCGTTGGAAAAAAAAAACCTTTTTTTGGCGATACAAGGTTTTGTTCCAACAGCAGTGATATGTTCATCTCTGTGGATTCTCAGGAAGGCCCGACTCAAATTAGGTGAATCAAAAAATTAGGTGAAACAGTGTAGCGCTGTGTAGCCTTGAGTTGATAACTGATGATATCATCGCAACTGTAAGTAAGTCCCAATTTAATGTAAATTGTCTGGGGATTTTTTTGTTCTCTTTCAAGTACCAGAGGATTTTTTATATTGCATTTATACAGTGAATTTGATCTATGGTTAGTCTTAAAAGTGTCTACAGAAGAAAGTACTGCACTTAATTATGTGCCCTACAGACAGAACACAGGCTGATTAACAAGGCACATAGATATTTTGACATTAGATGCCCTCCCCACACAAACACCTACACAAACAACCTGTTACACTTTAACAGGCAGAAGTACACGTCTTCTCCTGCTGCATTTTCATATGGAAATGCATGGTGCTGTGGTGCCTCGGCTTAAACTCTGGCCTCATGTTGCCACATCAACAACTCCTGACCGGCAGCTCATGGGCTGGGAAACCCCTTCATAACAAGCATAGCTCTTTGGCACTAATAATATCTTTTCCTCCAAGCCAAAGCACAACACTAACCGTGCATGCAGGAAGGTCCCGGCAATGCCACGAAGGCCGGCTCAGATTACTTTCAGCAGACGCTACCACAGCTATGCCACTGGAGTTCCACCACAGCACCCTATTTTCCAGTATGGCGCTTTCTCGACACAAAGTCAACCACAATTACAGTGTAAGGCAGCCAGTTCGTATGGGCACACACACAACTCTGAGGAGAATGTTTAAGAGAAAGAAAATAGTCCAGCGTGACAGTCAGTGTGGGCAGACGCGCTTGAAAGCTTGCATTTCTGTCTTCCATTAGCCCAGGGCAGGCCCAATCTAAGAATGGATCCAAAAAAGAATGGGATGCTATGTTCTCTGTCCATCGGTGAATAAGTGCTCCTTTAATGGGCTACACTAGTGGTAATGTGACAGTGGGTGATTGATTAGGTCACACGACACGAGTACATCACAGATTTGGTCAGTACTTCTAGATCAACAGGGAAAATATTAAAGCAGAATCTATGTAAAGTAACAACCAGGGTAACCTGCACAGTGTAGAATAACTCTTACCTGAATTAGTCAGTCTTGTAACCACTACCATATTTTATTCATATATTTTACTAATTGTTTGAACATATGAGGCACTGTACTTTTCCTGACCTTTTTTTTAAGTACGGGACTACTTCTGGTGCATTTTAACCTGTTGGCAAACTTTCACAATGTTATATTTCTCCCATATGATCCACTTGTAGATTACAAGGGAACAAACAAGTACCTAACTGATGTTTTGCTCCCTCAGTCCGCTATTACTGTTTGTAAGGCCAGCTAACATGTTAGTATGCTTGAGAAGCCATGATTATGAATTTATTTTACCGTAGACACTACTATCATAAATAACTGCCAGGTAATATTTACCTTTATACGTTAAAAGGGAATTCCAGCGATTTTTCATACAAGATGTAAGCAAAGTCATTCATTCAGAGTGATCCAAAGCGTCCAATGCCTCACAGAAAGCTATTACATGAAACGGTTAAGAATTTGCTGGTAGATGTCTGAGACATTGTTTTAGAATAGTTTTTAAAAATACATTTTAATCTTAAAATAAGTTTTACAACACACTCAGGGTGAAGCAGTACACACAGGGTATTCTTAGCCAAAAAGCACCAAAGAAGGTTTTTAACAACTATTTTACCATTACCAACACACCATTACATATAAAAATAGTAAATATATTTGAATTGAACATAGTTTTCTATCACCACTATTGTAAAGGGTTTTTTTGTTAATATCAGCTCAACACCTATATATGAACAACAGGATTTTTACAAATAAATAAATAAATAAATAAATAAATAAATAAATAAATAGATAAGTAAATGGAATTCCCCTTTAAGGGAGAGAAACTGAAGTCTGTGCCCAAATATGGGCCCTTGCAGACTACTGGATTCTTCTAGTCAACCAAATTTCTATTAAATGTAACTTTCCCCCAACTTTGCTGTTGACAGCCCCAAAACTTAAGTCTAATTCTAACTGTTGGCAGAGAAAGCTGTTTAACATTTTCATGAATTTAATTAGGAGCAATACCCCTCCTTTTAAAGCGCCACTGACTAAATTAATGTAAAACCAGACAGGCTCCTTCGTTAAGTGACAAGATGCAGCACTCCAACGCTGCCGGATAGTTCTCAAGTCATAAAGAGAACTTCTCGCTAAACCTGAAAGTGTTGTACAGACTGTAATGTAGAATTTAGTTATTAAAGGCAAGGGGATCTTCTCAACTGTAAGTTCCTAACCAGAGCTCGGGTATTCTGGCAACATTGGTGTCCATACCTTTGCTTAATTTAATTAACATTTCCAAAATAAAGCTGAATGAACAAAGGAAATGTAATGGGGACATGCATGTGATACCCTACAGACACACGCACAACAAAGCACACATACACACACACACAAACACACAACTGAGGCCAGACACAAGCCAACCACAGTGAATGCCATCTCATAAAAAGATGCTTAATCATCTGTTGGGTGACCACAGGGACTTACAGACAAACGTGGGCTAACTTCACGTCAATCAAACTAACGCAATCATCATCAGCCTCAGACAGGCCTTGAATATATCACTGCATTCAAGTGTCCATGCTCCTCACATCATTTTGCCAAGCTAGCCTTTGATTTCGCTTCTGTTTTCCTTTACATATTTGCATCTCTCGTTTTACAGTCATTTTCGCAGTATGCTTTTTACTGGGGTCCAAGTATCAAGTGAGTGTGGGCTGTCCCGAACAAGGGCACTGAACCAAGACCGCCTCTCCACATAAAACGACGTTCCCTTAAAACAAAGGCAAAAAAACAATCAAACCCGTCCCAAGGAGAGCGGTTTGCTGGTGGTTGACCAATATGTGTAGTTCTCTAGGAACTTCCAGGAATATTTAAGGGGCTTTTCCATTTGCTGCCTCATCCCTTACCATCATTGCTGACAAGACACACTAAGCAATCAGTAATCAGTCTGTGCTTTAAACTGGAAACTCACCAAATGTACAATAAAAATTCTACTATATGAACTGCTTATCAGTTTCCCATGAAGGAAAAAGACCCGTAATTCACATCTCTATCTACAAATTCTTATATTAAGCATCCAATCAGTCATATCCACAGTTCAGTTACTACCAGTTATTACAAAATCCAGGATGGGAAACTGGAGTTGAAGGCCTCGGTCGACAACAATTTTAAGTCACAGACTTCGAAACAAAACTATGAAACACTGGTCTACAAAGGTTAAAGTGCCCACTACATACCAGTTTGTAGTTTCATTTGGGCTGGTTTATATTCATCTAAACATGCCTTCCCCATTTTTAACTAAATGGTCACGTGGCTGACTATAATTTTGATCTTAATAAAAGAACAGAAAACCCGCTGTGTCAAAAACATCTTTATAATAGAAGCCAACTGGCCGGTGAAAAAAGCCAATCTGTCTTTTTAACTGACCAGTACATGGTTAAAAGAAAAATAGAAAATACATACAACATAGAAACCATGAAACTCGCTTCAAAACAAGAGAGAGGGCAACAGCGAACCTTCTGATGCAGCGAGACAGCCTGCGTTCCCCAACACAAAAAGCTCTGCATCCGACCCCTAGAACATAACACCAGAAAAAGCTGGCGGGCGAAGAGCGTAACTCAATACACCAAGAGTGTAAGTTCGGGGCTGAATGGCGTCCAGGTAAGGAGGTTTCTTTGAACGCGCTTGTAGTGCCTGGGAAATCATAGCAAAAATGAAACAAAAGTCAAAGGGGAATCTTGGCCTATTCTCATCTGACCTTTCGACAGAGGAAGAGATAGTGTGAGACTTGACACAGAAGGCTGACGGGAAGAAAAGGGCATCTCGAATATTGACAAATGATGTACATGTGCCTGTACATATGAGGAGATGACAGCAACACCTAGCATCTAACAGTGTGGTGAAAAGGGGGGTGAAGGTATGTCTGCTCTCTTCCTTCAGTGCCAGAGTGTTGTCTGTGCACTGTAGCGTATCAAGGGACCTTACCGTGTTATTCTGAGAGTGAAACAGATGTTGGATTCAAATAGCCTGGGTTCTGAAGTGAATCTGCAAGAGTACCTAATGATCTTCTGAAAACGACCCCTCTTAAGATTGTCTCTTCAGAAACTACTGCAGATGCCTCAGCAGGATCTTCAAATTCAACAAAGACTTAAACTTAGCACAGTGCAGTGTGTCATCACGGTTTTTTCCACCAGTAGCCTACAGGCCTAACACAGACTTTCCTAGATTAGGTAGGCTGCAGCTCTAAGAAAACACAACAGGGTCTTCTAACGGCACAGAAGAGGGGCTTCATATCTGGATGAAATGACTAGAAAATGTAGTCAGCTGGGACGCAGGGTAAAACCAGGCTTTGAGTCAACTGTAAACCCAGTCTAGGGTATTTCTGCAAGGAGCAAGTTTCACAGTCTTCATGGTGGGGAAACTTCTCATCCATGAGTCAGGAGAGACAGTTGGTCAGAAGATGGGTTTGCTGGGTAACGTTAAGTCACAACAAGATAGACTTGTTTGAAGGTTTAGCACTTTTTAAAAATTCACTAGCTGGGAGACATAGTCACTGTCCTTCAAAACAAATTTGGCTCAGGTGGTCCCTCTCTAAAGGGGGAACTTCGTAGCTTTTGTGGAAGAGAGAGGAGAAGCTCGTGGACCTGAGCTCGTCTGAACACAGGTTGCTGCCTCCAACTGACACAGACACATACACACACACACATATACACACACAGTCTACATACATGTATGAAGCCATGTTACGCTACTCACATGAATCAGTTAGACCCGTCGTCCGATATCACGACACTGTTTCTAAACAGTGTGAGAGCAGACAGAGCCACGGAGCCCCATAAGCGGCAGCCCGGAGTAGGCAGGCAGGCAGGCGTCTAATGTGCTGGAAGAAAGCAGTCCTCGTCGCTGGTTTTCGCTCGGGCAGCAGCGGCCGAGACACAAACCCTTTTCATTGTCGAGCGTCTAATGTCGCTGAAAAATTCTGCGCAGATAGCCTTTGGAAAAAAGAGGTAAAATAGACAGCAGTGTAAAGCCTGTACTGTTGATGTCAATTCTAGTAACTGGAAAGCCCCTTGCTCCGACTTCCTCAGGAAATCCCCGTCATGAAAAAAAACGTAAATGGAGGCCATGTGCGCCCCACAGCCCCTAGATGGCGCTAGCGGCGCGCCTCCAGCACGTGGTCTAACAGCCCACCTCCCAACCCCCAATCCCCAACCCACACCACCAATCACAAACCGTTCTCTAATTAACGCTGCACTAAACTGCAGGTTCAATATAACTTCAATTCTACAGACATACCTGTGACTATGTGTAACGTAGTCGGTGGGTAAGTGTTCAGTGCATATGATATTTTTGTTTTTTATTTTGATTTTCAAAAATGTATTTTTATTTTTTTTTCTGGCCAGTTAAAAAATCTGCGTTATTTTCTATGCTCTAATAGGGAGGGGCGAATAAATAAAAGTACTGTGCGATTATGACAGATCTGACAGCATCACTACACCTGTCGGACCAGTTTCTAACAGGGAAAACACACTGAACAGGCCAGATGAAAACGTGGACTCTCCACAGAAGAGCCTGGGCCTCCTCTGCACGCCCACTCAGTGTAAAGCCAGACCACACGTCACCCCAGTCTAATCATACCAGGATAGTGCAAGTAATAATACTGTTAACCTTGTTGTGCTTTTGAATGTGAAATGAGTCCGCATGTATGCTTGGAGCCAAGTGGAGGACTTTATTAACCCAGAACAGTGCAGCGATTTACCCACCTGCCTCGTAATCTCTGTTCCAGTTTATCCCAAAGGTGTTGGATGGGGTTCTGTGTGGGCCAGTCAAGTTTTTCCACATCAAACTCATCCAACCATGTTTATTTTTTACTTTGCTTTGTGCATTAGAGCACAGTCATGCTGGAATAGAATAAGTGGACAATATATACATACAGACCCTTTCCAAAACATTAGAATATCACGGAAAAGTTTATTTATTTCCATAATTCCATTCAAAACGTTACACTTTCATAGGTTATAGATTTAGGGCCCACAACTTAAATGATTTCAAGTAATTAGTTGTTTCTTTGTACATAATTTGTGCTTCCAGCTCATGAAACCCACAAAAACAGGAATTCAAAAAATTTGAATACTGTGAAGACATCAACCCAACCTGGTTTGATGGCCATGCTATCACAGTGCTTGACTGGCCAGCCAACTCGCC
>JBBPCY010000001.1:39676595-39722818 GCA_037974405.1 Brachyalestes nurse
GAACATGGAACAGGGACACAGGACATACTGAGGATACATACACAGGACATACCTACCTAACAAGACAGACAGAGACACCAGCTACACTACACTAGCAACAAATAACTATAAATTCTCCATTTACAAACGGCTGAAATGGCTCTACAAAAAATCCTATTTAACATGGACATTTGTTGTCTGAATTGCAAACTGCACATTAACTTGTCATTATACAGTAAGCAAACTTTGAGTCTATGGGGTAAGCCAGACCATAATCTTATCACTCATAGTAATCAACCAATTGCACTAGCTAGTTTTGAACAATTTCAGCAGCTGTATTCCAGCACTGGAATAAGTATTTCCCGTGTTTTTACAGTCACCCACACTATGAGCATCCGAACGTGATAAGAACATTGTGCTAGATGAGCCAAAATCTCCAGTGCTGCAGTATTTACTGCTCTTGTACAATGGAGGTATTGTAACGTAGTCAATATGCGGCCTATTATAAGCCAGCCATCGCAACAACAAGAAAAGTGCCTTGGTGCATTATTGAAACCTTCCATTATGTTTAGCGGCTTCAAGTGATGTTCCATCAGCATGAAAATCATATTTACGAGGTTGCGCCAGAGCCTCACGTCTCCTCACATTACTGTCTGATTCGTAGCCTGTGCCAGTGTACAGAGAGAGAGAGAGAATTCAATTAGGCCTCGGCGAGTGATGAACCCTCTTTCAAAACAATTAGTTTGCAATATTAAATATGACTTTTCATTCCTGGAGATGGATGACAGCTTGTTGCAGCATGCATAAACACCAACACAACCACCTACTGCATGCACACACATCCTCTAGTCGCACTGGGGCTCTATTATTGCGGATGAGAGTAAGGGCATATTACTTGACAAATTTCATATTCACTTTTTTTCAATTTGATTTGATCAGCCGAGTGGTGAAGTTAAGGGATGTGAGAATGAAGGCCCTTCTGGCTGGCACAGCCACGAACCCCAAGGAAGGGAAAATGTGATAAAACAGGCAAGATTTGGTTTTGCTGACAAATTCAATACGCACTGCCAACTGTAAATGCTATCAAAAGGCAGAGTGTGCAAAAGAGCGGCGGCTTTGGGGCCTCGTCTGAGCTGTTTGAGAGATTGTCAGCAGTCGTGCTGAAAAAAAAAATCAACCTTGCTGTTGTGAACGTGAATACGGCAGAAAGCTGTATTCAAAAGAGCTTGTTCTGTAGTAACAGAACGGGGGGGGCTCAGCCCTATCAAAATCCTGGACAATTGATCCACGACTTCAGTTAGACAGACATCACAGATAGTTCAGAACGACAGATATCACATTCTAGCATCTAAACATGTCATCAACCTTTCTGAAATGTGTTGAGGGTAATCTGAATCAATTAAATCCATTCTATCGACCTGCATGGTTTGACTGGATTAGAAGAAGTCGTTTACACTACATATGAAATGCTAATGCATGGAAATGTGTGGATTCACAGACCTTTTAATGTCATATTTATTTGTATAGTGCTTTCCGCATCAGACATTGTCACAAAGCAGCTTTACAGAAATCCGAGTCCAAGCCCCCCCTAGTGAGAAAGCCAACGGCTACAATGGGAAAGAGAAAACTCTCTCAGAGCAGGAGGGAGAAACCTTGAGAGGAACCAAGACTGAAAGGGGGACCCCATTTGAGAGCAGCATGCGAAACAATAAAACAAGAAGCAGTTGTAATTAGTGCTAATTTTAGGAATGACTGAGGGACATGTAGTAATTAATAGTAGTGAATGATGAGACAGAGGAAAGCTGTCTGTTGTTAATATAAGACAGAAGTGTTCAGGATAATTAGAGAAAACCATTTTGAACCATAGAGAAAATTCATTTTAGGGCTCAATATTATCCAAACAGAGGCTTCCTAAAAATAGTGACTAAAGGAATTGAATGAATGAGGGTATGGGTGGGGTGTTATAGCAGGTAAGGGGCTCAGCATAGTGTAAACTGTGCAATGAAAATTTCTGCACAGGCATCAGCTACCTAACCACTGCCCAAACAAACACCAACAAATATGAAAGGTGTGCCTTCACATAAATTTAGGCAGATAATATTTTCCATTCACACTGCTCTAGTGTATTTAAATTGTTCTAGAAAGATCAACCAATGTTCACACTCATCTACAATATTCTGTTCTAGAATATTCTCACTCCTTCACATTGGTCAATCTTCTACCTGTTCACACTGCTCTAGAATGTTCTAGCAAATGGGTCTAGACAGGTCTCTCAACATTCACTCTGTTCAACAGTGGTCTCCCTGTTCACACTATTCTGAAATGTTCTCCCTCCTTCATGCTGTTCTGTTATGTCCTCCTCATTCACACAGTTCTAGAATGTTCTTTGTTCTTCACACTGTTCTGTTATGTTCTCCCTGTTCACAGTGTTCTAGAATGTCTCTTTTACACTATTCAGCAGTGTTCGCCCTTTTTTACACTGTTCTAGCAAGTTCTTCCTCCCT
This sequence comes from Brachyalestes nurse, assembly GCA_037974405.1. Classification (NCBI taxonomy): domain Eukaryota; kingdom Metazoa; phylum Chordata; class Actinopteri; order Characiformes; family Alestidae; genus Brachyalestes; species Brachyalestes nurse. The sequence continues at coordinate 39,679,079 of JBBPCY010000001.1, forward strand.
CAAACTGTTCAAGAATGTTATCTCCACTTCACACTGTTCAGTAATGTTCTCTCTGGTAACACTGTTCTAGAAAGTTCTCCCTGGTCACACTGTTCTAGAAAGTTCTCCCTGATCATACTGTTCTAGAATGTTCTACCTGGTCACACTGTTCTCGAAACTTTTCCCTGGTCACACTGTTCTAGAATGTTCTCCCTGATCACACTGTTCTAGAAAGTTCTCCCTGGTCACACTGTTCTCAAAACTTTTCCCTGGTCACACTGTTCTATAATGTTCTCCCTGATCACACTGTTCTAAAATGTTCTCCCTGGTCACACTGTTCTAGAAAGTTCTCCCTGGTCACACTCTTCTATAATGTTTTTCCTGGTCACACTGTTCCAGGATGTTCTCTTCCTTCACACTATTCAACAAGGTTCCCTCAGTTCACACTGTGCTAGAATGTTCTTCTCATTCTACTATATTCCAGTTCTGGGATATTCACCCACAATCAGCCAGTCTAGAATTTTTGACCGTATTCTCCCACATTCACACTGTCCTACAGTGTTTTCTCACATTCTCACTGTTCCAGAAAGCTCTATATGTATCCCTCTTACTCTCCCTCCATAACTGTCGACCGTTGGTCACTCTCTTTTTCTTTCTACCCACCCTTTTTCTGTCTCTCTTGCTCTCTTTCCCTATCTCTCCTTTTTAAGATTCTCTTACTAGCCATAGACACTCCATCTCTTTCCTGACCTCCAGACCTCAGTGAAAACAGTCGTTCTGCAGCTGGTCATGCCATCAGTATAAATCAGACTGGTTCTTTTCGCCAGTGCATCCGCCTGCGCTCCCTAAGGCTTCACCATCTGCCATCCCATAATAGTCTCCATTCACTCGCACTGACCCGCTGATAGCGGTCGGCTTGCCTTCGGATGGGGGCCGGCAATCTGCAGCCTGTGGAACATATTGCATCACCCGATTTTGGGGGTCACTTCAATATCAGCGAGCACTTTCAGGCCTACATGTGCTACATGTGTGTGTGTTATGAAGGTGTCAGAGACCATTCAGATCAAAGCAGTACATCTAGTGGTTTCTTTTCTTGTAAATAACGTAGGCTTAAGGACTCAGCTGAACTCTCGGTGAGAATCGCACAAGCCTAAAAGCATTTTTGTAGCTGATTTGTTTCTTTTGCTCTTCTGTTTCTTTTCTTTTTAATTATATGACTCTTTGGCTATTTAACTAACCCTAACCCTTACACAAATGTGATATGGATTAAAGGTTAGAATTTGCGCTTTTAGTGGAAATTATCAGTTTGTCTTAATGAACTACAAGTAAGTAGTAATTAAATAAAATGTGGCACAAAAAAGAAAAAATAGGCATTTTAAGATGCCATGTTGAGTCTGGAAGGCTTAATGTGATGGGAAAGCTGGGGGGATAATTAACTCAGGGAGGATAATTAACAGAGCTGTATGTAAACTGAGCAGGTAGCATGGGAACTAGAAAAGTTAGCTGTATAGAGGCTAAAGGCATTTTGCACAACAGGAGATGCCTCGTTTTCTAAATCCAGTGAAATCTCAAAAAGTTGCTGATTTTACATATGGTTGAACTAAAAACTAAAACGATTAAACCATGCATTTCATATTTTCTGTCTGAATTGTAGTTTTAATGGGGTTAAACCTCTTAAACTATTAATAGTTTAGTTCTTGTTTATTGTAGTTTTTTTTATGTTCACAGGGTTCCTGGGGTAGTGGATGAACTCTTGCTGTAAAAACCCAAACACACCATGACAACCCCCTCCCCGCCATTGCCACTGCGTCAACAAGAGCACGCTGCTGCCTGTCTGCTGAGTTGGAGCAGCTGGCACGGTCCCACATGGCTTGTGGTGATGCTATGGGTGGGGCTGACTCCAGCCTGGGCTCACCAGCACTCACACCCACACTCCATCAAAATCCCCGGGGACATCACGCTGGGCGGCCTGTTCCCTGTCCACGCCAAGGGGCCTTCGGGCCTGCCCTGCGGAGAGATTAAGAAGGAGAAGGGCATCCACCGCATGGAGGCCATGCTGTACGCCCTGGACCAGATCAACAGTGACCCGGACCTCCTGCCCAACATCACACTGGGCGCCCGTATCCTGGACACATGCTCTCGGGACACATACGCCCTGGAGCAGTCTCTTACCTTTGTCCAGGCCCTCATCCAGAAGGACACATCTGACATTCGCTGTTCCAACGGCGAGCAGCCTATCATACGCAAGCCAGAACGTGTGGTGGGTGTTATCGGAGCCTCGGCCAGTTCTGTGTCTATTATGGTGGCCAACGTCCTGCGGCTGTTTGAGGTGAGAATGTGTGTTTGTGTTTGTGTGCAAGTTAGTATTGTTATAACATTAAGTATTTTTTCTTCAGTTTGATTCAAAATTGCAATTAAGGAAATTTAGCTACTACCGGCTAGGCTGTGCTTTAGCATTTAGTATTAACTATAACATTGCTCCAGCAGGATCCAGGAGGGGCCATACAAGCATGTGCACACAAGTTTTCTCGACTCTACAGTAGAGAGAGAGAACAGCAGTTTTTACAGATTTATATTTCAGGGGTCATATATATTGTATAGAAATCTTACCATTTGAAAACCAGATTGAAAAAAAGCAGAGATGTGCTGTAAACTGGTTCCACATGAATGGAAAACATCACACAGTTATTGTGAAAATACACATTTGAACTAATTAAGTCAAAGTACTGTTTTTTCAGTGAAATATTTCTGTCATTTGTTTATTATAATGCCTGTCAGTTCCTGTCAGTTGTTTAGAGTAAGTGTTGAGTTAAGGGTTAGGAAAAAGCTAAGATTAATTTAATAGACATCTAGGCAGCGGCGTCGGAAGCATTTTTTATGTGGGGGGGCCATGCTGGTGGTATTGGTGATATCTGTAGCGTATTGTTTTCTGGGGGTGGGGAGTCTTGCATGTTTCCCTCATACAAATCGCTGGGTGAATAAGTGGGGGGGAATGAAATAATTTATAAATGATAACATAATGGTTCCGGTGCCCATGCACTTAGGTGACGATAAGTAGAAAACAAGGGTTGTCTACAAAGCTCCCGCAGCTGACCATCAAAGCGAAGTGATAAACAATTTGAAATGTTGTGCCTTTGTGTGCGTATACTATGTCAGAGTACACTGGTTTGTGAGAAAACTGTTTTGTGATCATTCTACACTGGGTCATGGTGACCCTGTAATCTCAGCTCCTGGCAGAGTGTACCCACACAGCCCTGCAAATCAGCTTTGAACCGGATATTCAGCCCACTGGCCTGCCGTCCACTGCGGTTGCGAGGCTGGCCTCCAGTGGCCCAGGGCTGCGGTTAATTGACAATGTAGAATTAGTCAGGGTAACTAATCACGTTCGAGCCTTCTGCTTTTCCCTGTTTCCTGCAGCTCCGGCTACTGGCCCTGCATTTTTGTCTCGGTGGTGACACAAGATAGAGTAGGAAGCACAGAGGGCAAAATTCTTATATTTATTTATTTATTGTTTTGAGAAACTTTGTATGGGCATTTTTTTCTTTCAATGGGCTTTGTGCTAGCATCCAGCAACACAGTACCTCCTTCCTGTCAGGCAGTGTTGAGTAGGAGATGTGAGAAGGTCAATGAAATGTCCAACCTGGCAGTGCAAACTGCACACTGGCAGGCTTTATAAATCACCCCAGTGCATACTGAGCAACATTTGATCTACATATCAAAAATAGCAAGCACACTCTAGACCAGTGGTTCCCAAACTTTCTCTGCGGGGGCCCCCTTTTCTACATAGGAACATTAATGACTACACAGGTTCAGATTCAAACTTTATTTGAAAAACAGCTCCCTTTTCTAATTGAGCAAAACAAATGCAATAACAAATGGTGCAATTTCACTACTGTGGGAGAAATAAAGAGCATACTGAAGTTATAAACAAGAATAAACAGCTGTCTCCACAAAAATGGCTGGAAAAATTAATTAAAGAGGATCATCTCAAGTGTCACACTTGAGTTTGCAGCTGATGAAGAGTCAGCCTCTGCTGGAGGCTTGGCTGGGTGCGCAAACTTGTCCATGTTTTTGCTAGCAGTGCTCGAGTGGAGCGTAGGCTATCCCACTGGTGCTCCCCTCTGCGATACCACCCCCCAGTTTGGGAACCACTCATCTAAAGAAAAAGGTGGGAAGCTACTTTGAGTTTTGGGTGCTTATGTAAAGTCACAACTACAAAAAGGCTTCATGCGCCACATGGATAACAGCTGCTAAATCTCTGAAATGTTTAACTGATGCTTATTTGAGATATATAAAATACAATACATACATAAACAGGCATGGCAGCTCTTTCAAGAATCATTTAAACTGGTTCCGACACCTTAATGGGAACTGCAGGTTTTATATCTTATTTCCAGAAGAAAAAATACTACTTCTGACACTTAATAAAGGAAAATGAATTAGACAGAGCTGTCTAAAGAAGGATTAAAGGTAAAAGAATCACAGCAATGTGTACCCAGTGCTAAATACCCAGAAAAAAGGCATGGAAGACAAAAAGAACACTCTTCCAACTACTGGTTTTAGTTTTTCCAGTCCCTTTTACCAGATACACAAAAAGCCTAATTAACTATACAGTCACACTACTTCTTTTATTAGTGTTTATGACAACAGACAAGCAGACTTCTAAATTAAACAGAACTATGAAATCAACTCAACAACAAGCTACCTCTTTTTTCTCCTCCTTGTTCAACTCCGGTTCTGCATCAGCTGGAGAGTTGCAGTTGGTCTCCTCAGCCTCTTCATCACTAGAAATAAAAAATTTTTAAGCACATTAAAATGGTCTTTAATTAATGTTTTCAAAGTAAATTAATTTTATGAAAATACAAAGCCCTAAAAAGACTTCAAAAAACTTCAAAGTGATTCTAGGCTCAAAAAGTTATTTATTATTTGAATTTGAAATATTAACCAAAATATGACAAACATACATACATCAGTTAACCGTATTTTGTTTGGATATACAGTTGTGTGCGAAAGTCTGGATAACTCTATTCAAAATATGTTTTGTTGAATTTTTAAGTGAAGGCAAGTTAATTAATCCTCTATTAAGCACTTAAATATAGCCTTTATGCAGTTTTAGTACACAATGTGTATTTATTTGGTAAATCTAACAAACCGGGGAAAAATATAACTATTTTTCCCCCGGTATGTTAGCTTCGTACACTGTTTTCCTATGTATTCAATTAAGAAAATAAACAATAACTGTGCACTAAAATGTTCAAAGTGCCCAGGTGTGTTTCCTGTAGACAAAGTACATGTACTTACACTTAGTAAATCAACTACGGGGTCCAAACTTTTGCATACAACTGTGTCTTAGTTTACATAAATGGCTACAAATGACTGACCTCTCCTCACGATCTCTTTTCTGTTTGCGTGCATGCCGGTCCATGACACTGGTTTTACTGCGTGTTTTCTTCCATGAGTAATAGAATCGAACCAGGCTTGCAATAGACTTGTCTGGAAGCTGGTCAAAAAGAAACAAGCCAAACAAGACATAATTATTCACAAGTGTAAAGATATACTCACAATAGAGTTGCTAACTTGGTTTTCAGTGCCTGAAAGACTAGCAGTTGGTGTGACTATTTGCATAATACCAACTGGCTTCTGATAGCATCTTAATGCAAAATACTGATTTGACGTCAGGTCTGTGGTCATTTTCAGCACGTCAGTGACTTGGAATAATGGCTGGACATCCAGTTGGAATTCTGGCTGAACATCTATGATTTTCCCCCCTTAAAATGTGTACTGTTATAATAGTCTCTGGTGGCTTACCATCTGTTGTATGCGGTGGAAAGTCTTGCCGTGAAAGCTGAAACCCTGTTCAAACAGCACTTTGTCCTCCACTGTCCACTCATCTGGGAAAGGGGTGAAGTTGGGCAGGTCTGCCAAAGACTTTTCTATGTTGTGCTTGTGCCAAAAGAGCATGCCCAATGCCTGTTGAAGAGAACGAGCACCATAGTATACTGAAGTACAGCTATACTTTCAAATGAAATCATGATTACATGGCAAGACAAAAACAGGCATTCGTACATACATTCCCTCTTTCACATACCTCCACCCTGAGGCCTGTGCGACCAAACCATATTTAGGTGGTAGACCTTTCTTAGCACTGCAGTGGCACCATAATGGTACATGATATAAGGCTGTAGTGTGTGGGGATGGTACAAATGCATCAGGCACAGGTCACTGTCACTGCCTGCTCCACCACCAGGGAATACAAAGTTACAGAGTGGCTCTGAGGTCAGAAATTGACCCCTTGTAAGGGACTGAAGGATAGCTAACACAAGCTGTGCTTCAACACATGGGCTACAGTATTTGTGCACCTGTGTTACAATTAAAGGTGCCTGTTGAGTGTACAAAATATTCATGAGGCAACAAAATCTGAAGCAATGCTTAACTTTAAGCCCTGGTATGGAAGTAATTTAGTGACAAAAGTGTTGGAATTTAAAAAAACATATTGAATTATTAAAATTGAATAAAAACATGACACTCCTGCAGCATATCAGCACACTCCTGCAGCATGTCAGAGCCACTCAGTAACATTCTCATACCCGAGGATAAGAATTAATTCTAACATGAACTGCCCCATACTGTAGAATACTGTAAAAAAAAAAAAAAAGCTTATTAATTTTACCTGCTCCATATTGTACCCGTGTTTCTCTTTGGCTATTGCAATATACTCATCCACTGAAGAAAAAATAAAAGAAACAGAAACAATCATTAAAACAACCAAAGTTTCAGTCCCAATTCTAAATGAATCAGGTAACCGTTTAAAATCAAGTCCTTTAAATTAATACTAGTTTTGGTTGCTGCTTCACATTTCTTTATAATAGACAATTCAAATATAAAGACGTTCACGTCTACTAAAGGAAGGTATATGTCCAGCCTAGAAGACTGCTGGTAGTGAATTAGAATTCACATTCAATGTAAATGTCCCCATAAATAACTCACATTTTGCCTCTGCCAGGTTCTGGCTAGGAATCCACACCAGCATTCCCAGATTCTCCCTCTCTTGACTTGCCTTTGCCACCTCTGAGAAGTGAAGAGGTACAAGAATTTCTTGAAAGATCAAAATAAAAGAAATGATTCCCTGTAATGTTATGCAGACTAAGGTCCCTGTGCCACTATAGAGCTTGTTTTCAAGGCCACTGTGTTGGAGTACGGGAAGCAGGTTGTGCCCTGATCAAGGGCACAGCAGCAGCCAGGAGAAGGACATGTACATTACACCCTGCATCCCTCTGCTGCCAGGTTAAACCCTCTGGGCTTTCTAGTGGTAGGTTATTAACAGATTAAATGGGTTTCAGTCTATTTAAATCACGTCCTCGCTAAATAACAAATGAGTAACTAGCATATGATCATTTAAAGGTACACTATTGTCGACAAAAACAAACAAACAAGAAAAGTTAGCTATGTTGCATCCCACTGCTGAGACTATTCTCACACCCCCCATTCACAAAATCAGCTCCTAAAAAAGAAAGATAAAGTCTAGATTCAGCCCCCCAAACCAGGCAGGTCAAAATACGACTGTAATATACTGGAGAAAAACTTCACCTTTTTGTTTTGATCACTATTTCACCCAGACAGTGGCACAAACTGCAGTGTTGAGTGGGTTAGATCAACGCCAGAGCTCATTAAACGAAGGGAATGAACAAACGGTGTGTTTCTGACGCCGAGCTAAACCGGGGAAAGTATTTAAACAACGGGCTGTGTTTGAGGCTACTAACACCCCTTAACCTGTTCTCTCATTAGACATCAGAAAACTGAATTTTCACACACCAGGGTCATAATCCGGTACAACCGCCTGGTACTGCGGACCCACTCGCATCCCACCTGCACCTTTGAACGAGTAGAAAAAATAATCAAACACACATTCTATGGAGAGCAAAACTGTTGAACTTATGGAGAAGGACCGAGGCTACCACCACGACTTACCATGCTCGTCGTCACTTGAGGAGCCCGAACTTCCTTCCTCCCACGAATTGTTACTGTTCCCATTTGAAGTGAAACTTTTGGCCGGATTGTTCACAGAGTTTCTGCCTCTCCTCTTGCCGGATATCTCGGCGGTGCCCTTTTCTAACATCGCGGGCATCTCGGAGAACAGCTCCGGGAAGTTGGACGGCAGAGACACGCAGCCCTGCTAGCTGCTAACAGTCGACCACGGATGCTCCGGTAGCTAAATTGCGGCTATTTGGGGCCTCCACGAAACAAGTCAGAGTAAATATCAAATCACGAGTGCACAAGTTTCCCTTAAGCAGGCATGAAAGAGCCGGGGGCTCGGTGTAAAGGCTGTGGCAGGCGGTTGGTCTGGAAGCCTGGTGTCCGCCCGGAGCACGCCAAGCCCGAGCAGGTCCCCCGGACTGAGGAAAGTACACGGATTAGCTAGCCAGCTAACTGTTAGCCCTTCGTAACACCACACACACACACACACTCACTCACTCACTCACTGCACATACACACACACACACACACACACACACACTCGAGCAGACCCGACAGCCTGCTTGCTGACTGAATAGCATTGGCTAACATTAGTCGTTCATCTCGACCAAAGAACAAGTTTGAACATTTCACGACCACCCTCCGTACCTCTATCAGTCCGTCTGGGCACACAGGTCAAACCCGGAGAAAACAGCGTCTCGCCCCAAAACTCAACTATGTGAAAGTGCTGATGAGATGCGGAGGGAACTTCTGTCCACTTTCACAAACACACTCACACACACACTGTAGTTGAGCCAGGACTGGACACAATCCACTATGAATGGGATGAAGGAACATGTTTCTCAGAGAGCAGGCTGATGTTAAACCGAGAGAGAGACGAGAGGGGGATGGAGAGGGAAAGAGAGTAATAACGTCGAGTAACATGTATTAGATTGATGGAAAACTTCTACATGAAGATGACTATCCACACAGTAATTCAACCGAGAATAGTACAGTACCTACCTCTTACTGATTAGCTCTTACCTTTTTACTGAAATAAAAAGCAGTTAGGAGCACTTAAGATGGGGAGGAATATTGTTCTCCCTCCTAAACACACCCCATTTAATGACATATATACATACAATGAGCAGGTTTAGTCAAAAGTAGATGTGTGTGTTCATTGTGAAGGCAATGTGCACTATATGAACAAAATACTGGGACACACCTCTTAAATATTGAAGTCCTTTGGCCTCTTCCAGTAAATGGCAGTCTTAATGCTTCAGTATGTAAAGACATTTTGGGGAAAAACCTTTTCTATTCCAACATGACTGTGCCCCTATGCACAAAGCATGATCCATAAAGACATGGTTGGATGAGTTTGGTGTGGAAGAACTTGACTGGCCATCCAAAACCTTTGGAATGAACTGGAGCTGGAGATTGCGAGCCAGTCCAACATCAGTGCCTGACCTCTTAAATGCTCTACAGAAAGTATGGGCACAAATCCTTATAGAAACACTCCAAAATCTTGTGGAAAGGCTTCCAGGAAGAGTGGAAGCTGTTATAGCTGCAAAGATGGGACCAACTCCATATTAAATTCTATTTGAATACAAAGTCAGTGATGGTGTACTTTTCTCCATATAGCATACCTCTGGTTGGTTCTTGTAATTGTTGTTGTAATTGAGTAAGTTGTCCATCCAGTAATTGTGGGCCGGCGCGGAATCCCGTCAGCAGTTGGGACTTTTCCAGAATGTACAGATTGCCAGTCCGCCCCTGGCTGTATGTTAAATATATTCTTTCAATTACAGATGAGGTATGTTTGCAATGGTACGTTTTTTGAGTCAAAGAGTACCCATCAGGACCATCTGTCCACTGTAATGGAAAACGACATTTTGAAAAACCTTGTGTAAATGATCATTAGTCACTATAAAATTCTGAACTACCCATAAAATGGCTGTGTTGTAAAACTGGTTCTACAGTTTGGCCTGGTCTCATTTAAAGCCACTGTAAAATCACTGATTTTATACAACAATAATAGTAATAACAACAACAACAAATAATAATAATAATAATAATAACACATGTAATCTGAATTCTATATTCACCAAACTATTAAATATCAGTATGTGCTGTGTATGAGATAATCATTAACTGTTACATTGTTTAGCAAGAATTGCCTTATATTATCAAACTACATTTTCAGATCATGCGTTTGTTCTGATTTTTATTAATAAGAATCCAGTCTGTAAAAATTGGTAGATTGGTAGTCAGTTAATTATTGTCAATTTGGTGTTTTAGAACACTGAATTATGTTGGTCACGATCTTTCATGGTTTATTGATTTTATACATTCATCAGACAGCAGTTGTCAAATGGTGGCATTTTATTACACTCTTAAAAACGGTGTAATGGGTTCTTTAGGTAATGCCATAGAAGAACCATTTTAGTTCCCTAAAGAGCAGTTTTTGTAAATGTGTGTGTGTGAAGAACCTTTGAAACAAATTTCCCTAAAAGTAAAGGTCTTTTACTTTAGTCTGAGGGTTCTTCAGTCTGAGGGTTCTTCCAAGAACTCTTACATTATGGGGAGGTTTAATCACCTAAGACCCGGCCCATTCACTTGTGTCCTTTATAATGGACATTTTGTTCACCTGTATCTTCTTTTAGTATTTGGAGTTATCCCATCAAGCCCTATAGGATTCTGTAGAGGACATCCTGGGCTTTCCAGTGATGTGTCATGTGATGGGTTTGCATGCTGGGAACAAGGACTGCAATGGCAAGATATTCATGAGGGGCACCAAATGCCAAATGTTCCTCTGCATAACCAAAAAGAAAACATGCTTCCAGGACTATCACACCTGAAATATCCAGAGGATGTTCTATGATTTATAATTCACTGTTAAACTGTTGTCCTCTACAGTAGACATGCTTGGAAAATAAAATAAAAAATATATTTAAAAAAAATTAAATTGTAAGGTGTTTTTTAGGCCCAAATAGATAGAAAATCACAAAATCTTCGGGACTCAACACAACAATTGCCCGTGTGTTTGGACTAGTTTAAAGGTTTAATGAAGAACTGAAGTAAGCAAACACAACAGTTTTCTTTCTCTTTCTGCTGAGATGTAACCTGATGTAAGGCTCTTTAAGTCATAGCGTTGCTTTAAGTTTTGGAATGAAAAAAAAAGACTAACTGTAATCCCAGTAAACCCTGAATGTCTGGCTGTGCCGGCTACATGTAGACTAGAAAAGTGATGACTGACTAACCCTATTGTTGCTATCTACATTTTTTGCCGTCATAGCCTGCTCTATGTAACCCAGCCCAGTATTAATCCTTTGCTCTTTCACTTACCTTCCAGATAGTTAATGCGTTCTAGTAAATGGTGTAAATGGGCTTTTGCCTCATACCCAATATGGAAACTGTATTCAATTTCATCCAGAAAACTTTGCTGTGTCCTAGACAGCTCTTGTTAGAGTAAATGCAGTGTTAAACTGGTAAAAGGCTTGTGTCTGATTAACACTTAAAGGCAAGGTTCTGTATACAGATGGTGAGAAATCAAAGAGAAAACTAACAAAGTCACTTATTAAACTGTTGGGTCAGCGCAACCTCTCAGATCAACTTTACTGTACCTTAGCACACATTCTACAAGTCTCTAGAACTGCCCTGAAGGGATGGAACACCATTCTTGTAAAATATATGACCTCAGTTGTTACTTGGATGATGATGGTTGAGAGTACCGTCTAAAACTTCAGACTAAAATCTCCTGAAGGTGTTCCGTTGGGCTAGGGCTTTTACTGTAAAGGCCATATTTTATGTTTTAAATAAATGTAAAAAAGAGACCACTCCCATCAGGATAGTAGCTTTATCACAAGATAAAGATAATTAGTAATAATAACTTGTGTACTGATTTCCCCAGAACAAGTAGTCTCAAAACATGCTAGCAAAATGCCACCAAAGCTTTCAGGCCTGTACCATTCTTTCAGTATATGCCACACACGCACTTGTCCACACGTGGAGAAAAGGGTGAGGGATGACAAGTGTCTGTAGTTTTTACATCATCAGTTTTTTTATTCACTACAGCTCTACCATAATTTCCTACATTGAAATATCAGTCACCTGAGGAACAGCTGCTCTTCTGTTTTGACATGTAGTGCTAAAAGACCAGACAACACAGACTTTCTCCAGTTTCCAAATGTCTTTTCCATAGTCCTCAATGCAGATGTCACTTTAGTCACTGTTCCTATGAAACACTAGCTAGCTGAACGGGTTTTGTGACTGAAGCCATCCTGCTATCCGTGCCCCAGTAATTAACCCTCTTCTGAAGTCGTTTAGATCCTTTCCTTTTGCCATCTTGATCAAAAATCAATATGGTCTGCACTTTGTAGTTTGCAGTTACAGACTGTAGTCCATCTGTTCCTCTGCATCATTTGTTATCCCCCTTTTACTCCCTTCATCAAGACCACAGTCTGTAATGGTAAACTACAAAGTGTATCTATACAGTAAGTGGAACTGATAAATGAACAATGAGTACAGATAGAGGGTAGGTAATGAAGTAGCTGGTCGGTGTAAGAAAAATGAGTAAAAGGCATAAAATTACATTATATTTACTTTGACAGTAAGAAATTGCATGACTGTCACACGTGAGCTTAAAGATTTCTTAATAGAATTAGTTTCGAACAATCTGAAAACTATTTTTAACTAATGCAGGCACTTCTATTTTGCATGCCTTGGATGTCTCTCCAGAAGAGCAAAAAGGTGACTGTACTTTAAGAACTTGTATTTAGCACTTTTTTTAACCTTATACATGTATTGCTCATATTGTTGCACATTCATAAAATCCCATGTAAGTACATCTGTTTCTACATCATTTGAACACAGCAGCTGTCCTTTGCAATATGTGAATCATTCATGATAAATGGACCAATACAAATGCTACAGAATGACGTGCTTAGAAGCGAATATAAAAGAGTATATGAAAAGTATGAAAGTATATGAAAGCTTTACAGAAGGCGGCTAAAACACTTTGTACTTCTAATGTACATACCTTTTTAATTTAATGTTTTTGGGCAACCGCAGTGTTAAAATGATGCAGAAAAATACAATAGAAGTGTGAGCCGGAGGGTCACACTGGGTCAAAGGTGTGTATCAAATTCTATACTGTAACACTGAAATATGTTGAAAATCCAGCCTGCCCAGTTTCAACAGGTTGGGCGAAGAGTATCGTTTTAGTTGTATAGACTGGGATTACAGAATGTTCGGACCACACCTCAGTTTACCACCTATGTCTGGAAGAGTACATGTAAAAATACAAGGGGAAAAGACCTTCTTTCTGACTGCAGTTAGAAGGCTGGAACCCCATAGCGAACAGTGGACTATGGGTTCAAACCAGACATAGTTACATATAATTTGGATATCTAACTATTTATTGTTAGTACTGGTGGTGTTGGTGGCCCAGCAGTTCGTGGACAGGTACATGCCTTTAGAGGTCCTGGTCTCAAGACCATGCTCAAGGTGGAGTGACTTTTTTTGTGATTTTTCCCCTTTTTGTATATGGATGCAGTACATATGTACATATTTTTGTACTTTTGTGCTTTAAGACACATGTATGCGTGTTGACATTATTATCAGTCTTAATTATATGCGTTAACTGAATATATTTTGGAAAGCAATATCATTAGCTCTTGAGTCACTTGGGCCAGTTATTCAGTGATCACCCACTAGGTGACGCACTTAGCCTTTTGTTTCTGACGTCAGCACAAGCAACAGTCCAGATTATTCTAGTTTTAGCTCACTTTGAAGTTTCAGCCTTTGTTTACTAGTATATAAATGTACCAGAGGAGATATTGTTAAAAAAAAGTACACTATATTAGAAAAGTAATTTTGGTAAGAATAAAAGGGTGACTGGTATTGAGAGCTTTGAAGTCTGAAGGAAGGTCAACTTCACATTAAGGCACTGCCTTTCCATCTATGCATCGCTTTACATAGGCTACTTGATAAAGGACAACTAAAGGATTAAAAGTGCTTGAAATATGTATGTCATATATGTATGCCCCATACTTTAGGCTAAAACCGCACAATGTAAATGTACTCCGAAAGGTACACCATGGTTCTTAGGGTCCAGTTGATACAAATGAGTTTTGATGGTAATAATACATTCAATCTTGGGGCCGAAACAGGACTAGAAAGCTTAAAAGACTTAAAACAAAGAACTGTCATGGAATATGGCACCTTTACTAAAAGAACAAAAAGCTTATTCCAGCGGCAGTGTCTACACCCAGAAAAGTAGTTTGCCATCTATAGCCAAAAGGAAATTGTGGTCTGTGTATTAAAGTCAGCTGATGAGTAGCTGGAGAAGGGGACAGCTGTAAGATAAGAACCCCCCTCAGCTTGATCACACTGTATTATTTCAGTAGGTATGTGGTGAATGCTCTCTCTGCGGGACTCTCTGCTGCTCTCAGCTAAAATGGAAAAGAACAGGGCGGTGTACACCCGCGTGACGTCACCGCGCTTGCAGGGGCAGGTGAAGGGGGAGGAGGGGAGGAAGGTATAAGAGCCGCGCGCCGGCCGCCTAGAGGGGGTTTGGAGGGGCGCTGGTTACAGTGGGTGTTCACAGAGCGCGCCGGAGCCTCGACAGAAATAACTGACAGAACCAGAGGAGTGTGTAAGAGAGCTGCAGTCAGTGGAGGGAGAGACTGCAGATGTTTTAGTGTAACACTAAGAGTAAAAAACCCCAAAAAAACATTGTGTGTGAAGCAAAAGAGACTAAGGAAGAAATAAAAGCCACCCGAGAGAACTGAACTGGAAAGATCCCTGTATCTCAGTGAGGTGTTTTTGGAGAGCCTGACACACACAGTGATGCCGCTGGAAGTGGCGTGGCGCGCCCGGGAGGACTATAAATCCGAGTCTCAGTGCCAGCGGAGCTCCTTCGCCTTCTACCGCGCCGTGCGCGACCTGCGGCCGGTCTGGTTGCTGGAGGAGATGCGCGCCACCGAGGCCCTACACTGGGAGGAAGACGGGCGCGCGCGCGCCTTCTCGCCCTCCGAGGCGCTGCTCTACGCGCTCGTGCACGACCACCAGACATACGCGCGCCACCTCCTGCGCTCCTATCCGTCGCGCGCCCTCGAAGCGCCGAGCACGAGCTTCCGCTGCTGCGCCTGCACGGACGGCGCCGCGCCGCACCTCGCGCTCTCCGTGCGCCACGAGCGCGACGCCATCCTTGGCATGATGCTGGAGGCGGCGGCGGAGCTGACCGAGGAGGAGCGGCGCGCCTTCCTGGACGGCCGAGGGTGCGTGCACAGCGGGGGCAAGACCGCGCTGCACGTCGCGTGCGAGCTGGGGCGCGCGGAGTGCCTGCTGGCGCTGCTGGCTAATGGTGCGTGTCCGTATGTGACGGACGGCGCGGGAGACACGCCGCTAGACTGTCTGCTGGAGCATACGGAGCTCTGCGGGGTCGGGGGGGACGGAGCGCGGCGCGCATGCCTGGGGTACATCCTGCTCTTCATGCCCTCGCTGCGCTTCCGCAGGAGATTGCAGCTGCTCGAGGACGCCGCGCGCTGGACGCCCCTGCTCGGAGAGCGCGCGTACCGCTGGTTATCCGGGCGCGCGCCACCCTCGCTGCTCGTGCTGTGCACGCGCACGCTGCTGTCCGAACGCGCGGAACTGCTGGAGTCGCTGCCGCGTGTCCTCAGACCCCCCGAGTTCAGACTGCAGCAGTGGGGCTGGTAGAGCAGAGCAGCAGGAGCAGCACTGTACATATGTGAATAATTAGTTTGTATAATGACGTGTATAGATACATTAATATATTTGTGTGAGAGTCCTCGTGAAATTATTAAAAGTTTTATTTTTGCAAAAAGAGCAGATTTTTTCAGTGGTGAATGAGGCGACATCCAGGAGCATTCAGCAAATCCCAAACAAATAAACAAAAACCAAAAACACCACTTTCCACAACAAAAACAGGCAAAAAACAAAAAACCTCAAAACCAAACCAAAACAAAAAACAGACAAAACATTGTAACAAAGACAAAACGACAACAAAAAACACCTTTCCAGAACATGGTCTCTGACACTTTTATACCTGTAACAACCTGCTATAATAATAATAATAATAAGAAGAAGAAGAATAATGAGTCAAGAGATCTTTTGTTAACTTTTTAATTTTGGAAGTTTGTATAGACTGCATGAAATAAATACAGCAGAGGTTAATGATTTCACTCAAACCACACAGGAATCTGCGGTGAGTCCCAAAGCGCTTACCGTTTTACTGTCAGCAACAGTATTGTGGTCGTAGGAGAAGTGGAGCAGGCTGGCCCCCGAATTAAAGGCAAAGTTTTACATGTAAAAAGTAGAACAGCAGCAAATGAAAGAAACTATCAGCACATTATTAGGACAATGCCATAATTGCATAATGAACATTTCTGAGGTGTCCTTAGTCCAAAACATAATGGGGAATTTCACAAAGTCACGAAGCTTGAAAGAAAATAGAAAAATATCAAACACTGGGTCATTATTTTAGCTTCATATTAAATGAGCTACAATATACTTCATTCATTATCAAGACGCATTCTCTATATGGAGTTGCACGAAAAATGCTTATCCAGCATTAAAATACAGTTCACTGAAAACAGGCTGTGATAGCTTCTATCAACCAAGCAGCGTAAAATATGGTGTAGTATAAGACTTCTACTGAATAAAGAATTAAGTTACCGGACAGAAAATACAATGAAAAAAAAGCTGGAAAAAAAACCCTCCAGCATCATCATCTCCTTTCTATCTTTCATGTGTGGTTGTGATCGCAACTTTGAATGATGAATATCTAGGTAAGTATCTTTTAAGTCCTATTTACATGGGACTAAATGACTGGGGTTTTCTATAATTACTACCTGAAATTGTCATCTATTGTACAGGCATTCTAAATCAGCCCTGGGTGAACGTGTGAATCGCAGTAATATTTACAGATGCAAATAAAAACATTAAAATAAAAAGACAGGTGTACAGTCCATCTGTTGTCATTAATGATTTGTCAGTCACTCTTTGCATCAAATGTGTAAAACTCTGGTACTGAAGGGCCAAAGCACTGCAAAGATTAGTCCTCTATCTGCTTCAATTCAGTAACTAATTAGCCACAACCTAATGAGCTGAACAGAGCAATGGCCTACCAGGAGTTCAGACTCCTCCTCTAAACCACCTTTCATTGCTGACCACATGCGTACTGCTGACTTGACATTATTTAAGTAGTCGACCACGTAAAAATATCTAGCTACAGGCAACTTGGGTCAGAAACAGAGCACTGGTGAAAGCCTAGATGATGGAAAACACAAATTATGTTAACAAACGGGCCACAATATCTAACTGTACAGCATTAAAGTGGATCTACACGGTACAGGTCTTCAAATATGGTTTCATATATTAAGCTACAGCATCAGGAATTCGAACAGTTAGTCTTATACACTTCATAAAGTTCATCCAAACATCCCTCACAGCAGAATGGCACACCAAATTTAGTAAACATGGTCACAGTCATTATATATAACCAAAGACCCCAGGGATTTTGCTCATGTATGAATAGGGCTTTAGCTTCAGCTTTATTCCAGAGTCGATCTTGTTTCTGTTTTGGCTTGGTCATCACAGAAGAGGTTGTAGTCAATGGATGTCTTACTTGCTTTTGTAAACTTATTTAGCTAGGCAGTTTATTGAGCACCACGGTGACGTCTCTGGTTGCTCTGCGGACTGTAGAATGTCATTTCTGAATTCAGAATGGCATTCTCTGAGACATAATCAAGGCCTGATGTGCTCAAATAAGCGCATTCATAAATAGCTGCTGATACACTGTTACTGTTAAAAAAAAACAAAAAAAAAACCCAAAACAAAACATATATGCTGCACCTTTAATGCAAATAGCAAACCTATCTTTTTATATTTTATAAGTTAAGAGAGAGGCCCTCCTTGTAAATTTCATATTACCATACAAACTCCAATGCCTAACGCTGCCTTGGTTAATATGGAGGTAAGAATCTGACTCAAATGCAGATATGTGCAAGACACTAACATGATTTCACTCACATCAAGTATTGAATTAGTTTTATTTACAAACAATCCCGCTTCCTGTACCTTCTTAAAGCCTTTACTCTCAATCCCTTTAACACCCTTGCTTTGCGAATACCCTACAGTGGAAACTAGAACCCAAATTTAGCAACTTCTCAGAGTAAGAGCGCTCACCTAGAATTCAGTCTTGTATCATAATGAATGCATTTGTTGAGCACCACGGTTACATCTCAGATTGCTCTGCAGGCTGTGGATCATCGGTTCAGATGTGCAATCTTACTCTAACACTTTATAAACGTGGGTCCAGGTTGTGGCAGATACTATTTATATATCCTAATCAGAGATAAGTTCACATTAAAATATTCACTAAGTGCACTGGGACTTGTCAGCATCTCGAAAATCATTAAATAATGAATCTTGCTAGTATACAATTAAAAAAATAAATAGGGGTTTTATTAAAGTAAAACAAAGATTCTGCTCACAAGGTGCACTGAGAGAGTAAAACTACGGACCCTGATGAGCCTGTCCTGCTAAATGTTAAAGTTCCAATAAAGAATTGTATACTATGTGCATTCAAACCCTTTTCACTTCTGTACACAGGTTAAAAATAAAAAGAGTAAAGTGTCCACTAGTAAACAAAACAGAACCGTTTTTACAATAACATCTGTTTCCGTCAAAGTGTCTAAATCACTTCCCATTCCTCTTCAAGCTCCTCCCCGCTGAGAGAACCTGTGTTGACTTGGTTTTTGCTCACGTTGTGCGGCAGGGTCTTGGTAAGCCGCTGTGTAAGAACACCAGCTGGAGTGACCGCCCAGAGCTCATCCATAGGAGTCACTGTAAGGAAGAGGCATCATGCAAATTCTTAGGAACCTGGTCTGAATTAAAGGAAAGCCTAATATTGTGTCACACATGAACAAACCACAGCACAGCACCGCATGGCACAAAAAATTCTTCTGTGCATTTAACCCATTCACCCAAGTAAAGCAGCAGGCAGCCAGTGACACAACGCCGGGGAAGTAGTGTGTGGGGACAGCACTTTGCTCAAGGGTACCTCAGTGGTGCCAGTAGCAGTCCTAGGATTCAAACCTTCTGATGGCAGGGGCAACTCCCTAGCCAACATTATGTAAATGTGCTCATGCTAACATCTTCCCACAAGCTTTAATGAACTGATAACATTATAAGCAGAGTATGGATGTTAGCCCACCTGCTAGCCAGCTGACCAGGCCTGGCACCTTCTTCCAGTAGTCTCCAGCTGGATTCTTTTCTGAAATTCCATATCGCCGCGCCACCTCACCGTTAGGACAGCGCACCCAGACAGTTCTTGTGCTGACCAACAGCTGACTGGCCTGGAGTCCTGCAGCAGGAGAGGTCCTTTTATACGTTTTGTAGCTTAAAACCTGAGCCAGGTAGCTAATGCTAATATGACTAGCATGCATCTATTAGCACTAGCATTCAGTCGATCTACGCAACTGTAAATTTGCTGTTTTTGCTTGGTGGGTTTTGGGTGATAAACAAGGGAGGTGAAACATATTTATTAATATTATTTTTCGCTGGTACATGTTGATGTTACTGAAATTCAGATGGCATTTTTAAGGCAGGCAGAGGTCACCAGATTTCAACCAAAGATTATAGAAAAAATGTGTCATTAAATTGACAATGAATCAAACTTTCAGTGTAGACAGTGCAGAGCAGCAGGCTGCAGAGAATAATATATTTTTTTGAAGTGACCAAAAAATGACTAATATTATGAGGGCATTATGATGGTTTACCAGGAATGTGCTCCCAATTTGTCCCAACTGGCATTTCGTCCGTGATGCCTGTGCGCACATGCACATTACCACGGCTGTCCAGAGCCCACAGCATGCGGTCGTTAGGACTGGTCTGAACCCTCACCAAATGCACACCAACAGGCTGCTCAAGGGAACACAGCACATTAAATGAACGTTGATTAAAGTCCGTGTTTCTAAAGACTTCATTTCAAGCAAAGGGTTGAGACTCCGGAACTAATACAGTTATGGATAATGTTAACATCTCTAGTGAAATGGTAAAGTGTTTCAATGTGGTTGCTGTCGTTCAGCTCAGCAAATCAGAGCTGAATGAAACCAGGAAAGATAATTACACACTGTGTAATATTGTGACTAGGGCTGGGAAAGTTAACGCTTTATTATCGCGTTAACACATTCTTTACTTAATGGCAACAATTATTTTATCGCGCGTTAACACAGTTTTTTTTAAAATCCTTTTATTTAGAAAGATCGGTGCTTTCACCGAGGTAATGCGAGCATTGAGCTATTTAATATGGAGAAAAGTAATGGGAGGCCTGACCAGCCGATATGTACAGCGCTCCCATCACTTTTGTCCATATAAGACGCCTGACCATTACACCAAATGTGACTTTAATAACACTGCATTAGTATATGTGTATAACACAATAAAAAAAATGTACTATAACACTGCACGATTTAAACACTATCATACTATAGTTAGTTATCCTCAGAGATAGTGAATATTTATGATGTGATTTTCTTAAGATGTGTGTCAATATTAAATATTGAGTGAACAGTTGCTTCTTGTAGTCAATGTGTTTGATGTGAAAGAAATGGCAAATATGAACGGTTATATTGCGAAGATATCACAGGATCAAGCTAAACATGTTCACATACTTGATGTAGGCCAGGACTGCATACCTGCTCAGGCGGTTCAATGCATATCCAGGCTGGGAGCATCATGCTGGGGTTCAGAGGTTGCGTTCCCACTCGGAAATGCACCATGCCATTGGCATCACACGCCCACACATTCTGACTGCCACAAGAGAAGCTCAGAAGCCTCACATTCCCTGTGCACGTGTGTATGAGTAAAGGAGAGAACACAGAGAGAAAAAGAAACATTTGGCTAAGTGAGATATCTAGTTTTAGATATTGCTAGTGTTAGTTTACCATAAAACTACTGGGTATGTTCAGCATCTCAAACCTATATTGGTTTGTCCCTGAACGATTCTATATACAAACCCAAATGCCAAAAACGGAAAGCAAAGCATTTTTAACCTGAAGTGATTGGCAGCATGGATGCTGACCCCTCCTAATGTAGAGTGCCACCATTCCAAGCCTCGAAATGTTAACACACTACTCTCTGTCATTTTCTTCTAATACTCTTTGGCAAGCTTTCCCAAAGCATAAACCCAAACCAGACACTGTTGCTCTGTGAATACCGACATTTGGCACATTTGCAAGATAAAAGATAAATTTTCATGATTTAAAAAAAAAAAGTCTGATGTGATGCCATCTTTTGGCAATTCATTTTCACTTGCGAGCAATTCTAACCTAATTAGCACTAAAACCAACTCCTCCATCAATCAGCAATAAACAGGAGTACCATAATTACCCAGTACATTCAGTTCTTTATATCTGTGGTCTTTCGAGGCCTTTTTAGGGTCTTTCATAGCAAGACAGTGAGATGTTGAGGACAATGACAACTCTGAACTCTAACCACAAAAACATCAACACAGTTCTGCATCTTAATCAAAATATGATAGTGGCACTCGTCATACTGTTATATTACAGCATGTACTTTCTGTAATCAGTAATCAGCACTGACTGCAATCATGGCACTTGCGTGATAAATTGTGAACCGAAAATTACATTCCTGTAATGTGAAGTGAGAGCACTAGACTGTATTAGTTCCTGTTCAAGACTTCTGTATTCTGTGTCACAAGAAGCTGACAGCTAATACTGTAGTGTTTCCTTGAATCATTTTCTGACATCCCTCAGATTACTGAAGATAGCAGGTTTAAACTAAATCCTGTTTACCTGAACAACAGCCGTGAACCAGCCGTGATCTACCTTCTATTAGACACTCAAGCACTTCAACAATAAGCAGAATGGACCAATTCATGCTGCCACACCAGTGGTCTTGAGCCTTTGACCTTTGAAAGCTTTCTAGACATACTGCTTAGCTATTCACAGAACAAGTTAACATTCTCACATAGCGTTTAGCCACTCACCGCTACTCTACTCTGCGCTAAACCTATGCAGAAAATATTAACGTCTATGGCATATAATTAATGTGGTGTAATATGTCATCTGACACCGTCCCAAACTCAGAGATGTTTAGACGTATAGGAAACACCGTGTACTCTGACGTCCTGTGTGCATTCTATAAATGAGCCTGAATGCTCAGGCTGTCCAGAGCTCATCTTTCACCCTGTTACACGTCCACACCATCCAAAACAGGAATGGCTACAGCTGCCTCTCATCACATGATCTTGCCTATCTGTAGCCCCACCACCTTCACAGCCCCACACATTTGCACACACTCAAACAAACACTAGACTGCAGGATGTTCTTACTCTAAGTTAACTGGAGCTTAAATCTTCTAACTGAAAGATGACAGGGAATGAGTTCAGTCGTGATGTAACATCAATGGTGTCAGCTCTGCTGTTAAAGATAAGCTTCAATCATTATTAGGAATTCTCTTCCAAAGTTAAGACCTATATCCTTGGTAGATTCCAAGTTTGATATGGTTCTTTATCTCCAGAGATAGCTGGCTTACTTGACTTATCACTGGCATAAGCTAAATTTAAAATTTGAGGTAGGTAGAGAAAGAAAAGTACTAGGAATGGAACCTGCTGAATGTGCGTTTCTGATAGCAAATGCCTTGATGAAATGCTTATTTGGTGGATTCCTTTACTCCGATTGTTAGTATTCTGTCAATGCAATATTCAGGACATCAGCACCATTAGATGTACTTTGCTCTTTCTCTGTCTTGAAGCCTGACATTTGTCTGCACGACTTACTGGTGTTATGCAAGACCACCTGCTCAAGTAAAAATATAAACAAGTCCCCACTTTTGATATATGAAACCCCTGCTAGCTGTCTGAGCATTTAACCGGCCTGCAACCCAACCAATCACTGTGCAAAGCAAAACACACCCATTCTGTGACTTCACATAAGCCACAGATCTCACTAAGCTTGAGGATATAGTGTGTTCTTACGTCATGTAACTGCTGTTTTGCCAAAGAAGTAAGGTAAAGGGGCTGACAATGAAAATTATGACATGAGTCAGGCAACCAGGCCAGGTGGACAGGCAACATTAGATGGACATCGAGTTTTGACATCGAGTTAAAACATGTCCTCTCACATTCACAGTTAAATGTACACTCTGTTTTTCCAGAAATAATATAGTGAGGGATTTTAAACTTAAAACCCCTTAAATACTCATGACTTTAAACAAAAATAATTAGAAAAATGAAAACAAATAGAATAATTTCACAGCCATAACTAAGACACAACCATGATTAGACTGCATGATCTCTCCGATATGGTCTGGCATGAACGGTGCTTCGCACACAATCTTAATAATCTTAACTTGATTATTCATGTTAATTTAATAGTTTATATTAGTGTTTTAGGCATGTGTGATGTAACTCACTACACTGTGCCTACAAAGTGATGTCATTAAATTCTTATACTGTACAAATTTGTTTTTTGTTCATTTCAGCACCACTGTATTCCACAGATTTTTCAAGCTTCATGCATAATTCAGATATTGAGATGTGGACACTGTCCTTCAGTGGATTGATGAAGTGGTTGATGAAAACAGTTTCTAGAGAAACCTAGCAAATTGGATTATTTTTCTGTTACATGAACCAGCAATTGTGATTGTTAACAGTGCAAATTAGTGCATTTTATAATGGTAAAAATCTGAAGAAAACCTTTTTGGGCACAATTACCTTTTTTGCAATAAAAGGATTGTATTACGTCAAACCCTTTTCTTAGAACTTTCATGAAACAATGTCTCAGGCATTACGTAGCGTCACAGCATATATGAAACTGTCACGTCATAAGTTTCTGGGATTTAGTATTCAGAGAATCTTTAGATGTCTAGTTCTACCACTAACACTAAACCAATTCAGACTAATGTTTCCTAGAACAGAGCATTTCACAGAACAAATGACTGTAACTTTTTTTTTTGCAGGAATTTTGAAATAAACGGTTTACATGAGATATATTAGCTGCCTGTGTTCTGTTGAAAATAGTTGAAAAGATACATCATTTCTTCCTTTTCAGTATCAAATTCAATATCAGATGAAATAAAATATTCACAGGGGTTTGGCTATATGTATATTTGAACCACACAAAACACTCGTCACGACTCCATACATTACATGCTTCAAATGTTCCACTGACAAGATGTCTAGAATACTGAAGAAACGTTTTGTGTTAAAGTAGTAGTCTTCCATTAATAGGCATCTTAACAGTGCCTTGAGTCACCAAACCCAAAACTGAACATTCCAAGAAACTGAACAACCTCATAAAGAGCTTGTAGTTCGGCACTGTGCTAGCCTAGATTCAGCATCCACATAATCGATTGACGTAGCTCTTTTGTACTTATGTCGACATACCAAGTTGGCTGAGATCTAGCGGTGTCCAGTGCATGCCAGTAGGGCAGCTGGGTGACAGGGTGCGGATGTGAACGCGGCCATAGTGGTCAAGGCCCCACAGAGCGTCCCGGCAGGCAGAGAGCTGGACCATCTCCATGTCTGGGGGAAGCTGGATAGTGAGAGGCCGCATCTGGAGGTCTTGGTCCCAAATACAGAACAGGTCTTTCCTGCTCTGACCTAGCCACAGGACACTTCCTGTAGAGATCAATGGAGATATAACAAAAATTTCACACAAATTTCCCTTTGTGTCTTCATGTCTTGTCTCCCGACGATGAATAAAAAAATGGCTAAGTCTGATTTAAAACAATGAAATTAAAAACCATTATTTCATGTATGCTTTGCACCATCAGGTAACAAAATAACATCTATTGCTTTATCTAAACTCTGAGGTTTAAATATAGCTATGCACACACCTTCTTTGTTTGGAATTGCTGAGGAAAACACAAAGGCCCATTTAGTAGCAGATGCTGTTCCTCTGGGTATAATAGTCCTCCAGTATGTCCCTGAGGGAACATTTAAAACAAAGAAGTAAGTTCGGGTGGCTTACAGCTCTAGAGACCAAATACAGGACATTGAATAAGGGTCACACAAAACAAAAATCTTTTTGTACTCCTTTAGAATGTTTAGTGTTTCTTCTGATCCAATACACCCTGCATCTAGTCCAGAAAGGCCTTGATAAACAGAAAACAGTCTTAGGTGTGTGAGGGTTTGAAATGCTGGATTATAAAGAGCAGTGGTTCTGAGATGAAGGTGTACCTTACCCACAAGACTGCCCTTGGCCACATGAAAGTCATTGCGTCCAGAGGCGATCCACACACCGCTGCTGTTGGCACTGACCAGGCTGGGTTGGCACTGGGACTGCTGTGAGAGGAAGGCCACACGCAGGCGCTCAGCCACCCGCTCCACAGGGGCCTTTGTGGCTGTGGCAACACTCTGCGTAGCCTGGATCAGTGTCTGGAACAGGCCACCCTGCTCAAACACCACATAATCTGTTATGCTGACCTACAGGGGACAGGAGGAAGAAATGATCACTGTAAAGGAATGGTCAATGAGAGACTGAAATGTCAGTTATTTGTCGCTATTAAATTAAATACTGTTTAATGCAACTTCCTTAAAAGGTGTAGTGTACCTGCCACCAGTGCTCGTCCTCGCCCTGGGGCTTCTTAGCCGTAACCCCTGTTCTGAACCACAGGCTGCCGCTGGTGTCCAAAGCCCACAGTGTGTTGTTCTCACCCAAGGCAATGCAGATGGGCTCCAAACCCTGATTTTCACTGCATTGACACACATGCAGCACATAAAACACAAGGACATTCAACACTCCAAAAAACATTATTTATAAACAGATTTTTTTCTCTACGTCAGAAACCTTGAAGTAAAGAAAGATCAGTGTTGTTGTTTTGGTAACATACGTTCATCATCCTAGTACCTTATGAACTGTGATAATTTTGAAATCAAACCTGAGTCATATGTTCTTGAGAATTTCACTTCAACACTGATGTTCACTTATACATAAAATGCAGACATCAGTTCCTTTTATTTCGTAGTGATACTTGACAATGAAAATGAGTGCTAGTGGACTATAACTAGTTTTGCCATTTCCCTGAAAGGAAAATAAGGCTATTATAATAATTATGCATAAAGTACCATGTACTACTACTAATAATAATAGTGAATAAAAGCCAGTAAGCATTTAATAAGCACTGTGAAAACTAGAACTACAGCTTATCACTAGCCACTTTTAGGGTGAACTCTTCGTAAAAGATATGTGTACCTGACTTTGTCGTACTTCCACTGCTCACCCTCTGCGCAGTAGCTGCTGAGGCCCTCTCTGTAGAACAAAGCCCTCTGCTCACTGAGCGCCCACACAACGCTGCCCCGTGCTGCCACTTGAGCCATGGGGCATGGGCAGTCCACCTTCACTGCCCGTGCACATGGCCGGTCCACGCTTAGTCCTGACACAGACACACACGTTAAGTATTTATAGTGCCACTACTTTAGTTGCATTTGCACACAATATGCGCAAGTCTCAAGATAGGCATTATTCCTTTTTAGCTGTATAATGTACTTTCATAATTTTTTCTGATAAGAGTATGAAATACCATGTCAGAAAGCACATAAACTAGTCTATTAGAAATTATCAACTTGATATTGTTTGAGGCAAGAGCCAAGTGCCAATTTAAACATGGCTAATTAGAGCAGTATAGGTTATCTGCTAGCAACATCAATTACACAAGTTAGAGAGCTGGACCCCAAACAAGGACTGGACACCAAACATGTGTTGACTGTTCATTTTCAGTAGTACTGTCTGCAAGCACTGCATATTTTTTTATATTATATATAAAATATATATATATTTTTTATATTAAATAAAAATTGTATTTATAGTTGATGATTTTTTAAATGTGGCACTATTTTGTCTGTTCCAACTTATCAAACCTCAGAAGAACTACAACAAGAAGCACAACATATAGGGCAAAATAGTCTATGTATCATCATGTTACTTATTCGTCATATATATACTGTATTTTTATGCTGCATACTTCATTCACTGTAGTATTACTGCAAATTCAAAAGCATGCAACACTGGTTGCTTCATCCTCCTCAAAGCAAAACAAATAGTTCAGAGAAACTGCATGTACCAGATACAGTCAGAATGATTCCTACAGAGTTAGATGGTGTAGTTATGCTTATTTGATCTAGCAGCAAACCAGTGTATTTACAGTAATAGCAAGAATATAGTAAGAGAGCCTTTTGCTGGGGATTTCCATAAACAGAGCTGTGAGGCCTCTGGCATGGCAATGCTGAGAGCAGCTGTGCTCGATCACGCTCCACACAGTTACATAAGGCTTATGGGTGCACACAAGACCCATGCTGAGCTCTGTCAACAAGGAAGCAGCAGATGCCTGCGCTATTCCAACAGACACATTTTTTGTTTCCAATTTACAGCCCTAGTAAACTAGTAAAAGGGTCTAAAATGTTGCCAGGAGGTTAGAGTGGGGAAACTTTATTTACGGTCTAAATTTGGGTACTGCTGTGAATGTTTCAGCAAATGAATGTGGCTCCATCTAGTGGCCAGTTGCTGAAACACAATGTATCAGAGAGTGTACTGGATTTGATTTTCTGTGCAGTTTTTGCTCTCATTTAGCATCAGCATTAAGCATCAAAAGCAATTCCCCTATATTAAATTCCCCTATAATAATAATAATAATAATAATAAACTGAAAAGCACAGAAAGGAGCAATCTGGCAAACACACTAAATTTTATATTCATGATGACTTCACTTTCTGTATATACTCCATCCCACCTGTCTGCAGATAAAGGTCTCCGTTGGTGCGGATAATCCAGGCTGTGTCGTCACTAAGCGCCACGAACGCTGTCTCATCCAGGGCTTTGTACCAGTGCCTTTTGCCTTTGATGGTGACTTTACCACAGGCGTAGGCTGTCATGGTCTTCTGTTCCACCTTCCAAAGCAATGAGCCTGCCGCAAGCATAACCACCCACAAGCCTTGCACTTAGATTCCAATTTCCAGTGACACAACATGTATAATTTCCTGAAACTGACAGAAAGATCTAACTTTTTCCTTACACATCAAAACATTTTTTCGACATATATCTATGTAAATATTAGCATTAAAAAAATTAGTCAGATCTTGTTCAGTGGCTTCGGTCTCTTGTGGATTTTTTTTCTGAGAACCGAACTAATAATTGTTTGTGGAAACTGGTGCTGGGTTGTTCATGTTCAGACGCGGCGCTGAGCAGCGGAGGCTCATTCCGTTCAAGGGGCATGGCAGACGGAATGAGTCACAGGTTTTTTTAGTGCTATTAAGAAAAATATAATTTACTAATTTTGTATGTAAAATATAGCTACACATTTTTTAAACACAAAGAAAGTACGTCTTGGGATAGTAAAATACCCCTGTACTCAGAGGTGAAATTAACCAATCCAAGAACGTTTGAAATTAGCCAATCCAAGAGCGTTATTTATTTCTCCTTGCAGCTGATTGGCTGCTGCCCTGTGACTCATGGAGCTATCTTGAGTGTTTCTCTAAAGCCCTGTATTTTTATTATTGTAAATTAATTTAATTTATTACTGTATTTACCCTGCTTATACCAAAGAAAATGGAAGCGCAGAGAAAACGTGTACAGTACAGTCTATATAGGGTTAACATTGATACTTTACATTCTAGCACTGCCAGAGATAGCAGTTCAGTGTACACTGTACAGTACGAATACGGGCATGACTCACCAGAAGGGGACAGTGCCACTTGCTGGACATTCTCCTCAAACTTCTGCCAGCTCAGACTGCCATTGGGAAGGCCACTGCAGTACAGAACCCCTTTGAAGTCAAGACACCAGATGTGTCGGTCCGTCACCACCAGGCTGAGGATGCCACAGCCTGGCCCGCTGTAACCCATCCAGCTCTCAGCAAGCTGCACCAACAGCACAAAATAAAGAAAGAAAACAAATGAAGCACAGGTGCAGCATTTCCGGCATGCTCTACAATTTACTGTATCATTAAAGAAGGACTTTATAAACTTGCAGAAGTTAAACTGGGTTGTACATTTCTTTAACAAATAACAGCAATAAGCCCTTAAAAGCTTCAACAGTCATTTGATCGTCATAACATTTTAGCAAAGGTCCAAAGAAGAAAAAACTGCCATTCAGCACAATCATACATGCATATTTCAATAATTATAATATCTCTCATCAGAAAAAGCTTTTGTCCTACAGACTAGATATCATCCTATCAAGTCCCTCAGCAGCTCCTCACCAGATCACTATCTGCCACTCTCTTACCTGGTCTGCTTTGTGAAGCCGTGTCTTGTCCTGCTGTGTCTGATCAGAGGCTGACCACTGAAGGCTCAGAGTGCTGAGTCCATCCCCTAGACTAGTGCTGGATGGCATCCCATGTGCATATATGTC
Organism: Brachyalestes nurse; assembly: GCA_037974405.1. Taxonomy (NCBI): domain Eukaryota; kingdom Metazoa; phylum Chordata; class Actinopteri; order Characiformes; family Alestidae; genus Brachyalestes; species Brachyalestes nurse. Next base: position 39,708,406 of record JBBPCY010000001.1, read on the forward strand.
CTCCTCATCGCTAGATGGAGATGGCTCAGGTTCTGGTTCCGGAGAATATGCCAGAGGCCTTATAGGATCGTATGGTAAGTCAAAGTCAAAGTGCAAATCCTCTTTTTGCTGGATTTCCACGTTGTGCTGCAGTTCAGTACCGTCCTCCACTGCCTCGTCCATTACAGGCTTCTCATCAGCTGCCTGTACATATGAGAATGTGCACTCCAGGAGCATGTCAACGTCCGGCGTAGCTGCCACTTGTGGTTCACTCTCTGCAAATGCATCCATAGGGTTACCATTTGTTTTGTACTCCATATCTGGTAGAGTTAGAGATGTTGGGCATGAGGGATGTGTCTCTTCTTTTTGGCCACAAGGGATGTGCTCTTGGTCCTGGTTCTCATTCTGCTCCTGGCTCTGTGGGAGTTCTGGAAGGTTCTGGCTCAAGAGCAGCTCTCCGCAGATAGAACCCTCCTGGTCAGGTGAGTAATTGCTGTGGAGGTCCAGGCTGCTGCAGAGGAGGCTGGTGTGGTCTGAGGGTGGCTCACTCACTGGTGTTAGCAGAGTATCACTGGTTGCACCATCCTGGCTTAACATGCCCTCTGACCAGCTGCTGCGCTCGCTCACACGGTTCCCACTGTCTGCAGAGACACATGCATGCATACAAGTAAGATGTGCAATACAGCAGTACTTCAGTATATATTTAAAACACAACACAGGAGAAAACCAACATTAAACCAAAAGATTCCCTTACGCATTAATGAATTCCAGACTATTTTTTTTTAGCTTTTTGGCCCCAATTTAGTCATGTTCATCTTTAACCTCTAATTAGACCTCCTCCAGTGACAAGAGTCAAGAGCAGCACATGCTTCTTCTAAGCCTTGTCAGTTTCCACATCTTTCCAAAGTGCAGCTAATACATCAATGGATAGCTCAATGCACTTTGAGAATAACACTGTCTGGTAATGCTGCAAAGTCAGATGCTCATGCTGGCTAGCACACTGCTGAGTGATGGGGAGACGGAGGGCCATAATAGGGCCAAAGCTTAGACAATCACTACGCTCAGAAGTCCTCTGACTTTCACATTTTTAAGCATAAACTTGGCGCCCTGCCCAGAGTGAGTCCCTGACTTGCGCCCGTAGACCCTGGGACAGGCTCTGGGTACCCGCGACTCTAGTAAGGATGAAGCGGTTCTAGAAAACGAATGAAGTAATAAATGAATGAACTGAAGCTTAAATCTCATTCAGTTTTTTTCCCATTTAAAATAAGTTATCTGGTCTAATTATATGCATCATTCTATTAATGAAAATACGGACATAATTGTACATAAATGATGAATTAAGAAAAGAAAATACAAGGGCAGTAAAAAACACAACACTGATGAAATCATTATTTTGGAAAAAAACTCAAAATCCTTTAATGATGATGGCCAAATACACAAACATTTTACAACAAAAACTGAGAGGTATAATCTACAAGCCAATGGAATCAGACTTTCAGTATAATCAAAATAGTCAAAGGGGTTAGCCACAATAAATAAATTCACTACTTACAGTATCAACTTCATGAAACTAAAGATCATGAACTGATTTACCCCTCTACACTTACCATGCCTTCTTCTCTTGCCCTTCTTTTTCAGTTTAACTTGCTTGACCACCAGCTCTTGCTGAAAGTCCTCATGGGTGATTGTGCTATAACGGCTGGAAGACAACTCAGAAACTGAGGCCTCGGTGGCTGGGGTGCTGGCTGTAAAGGTCCCCTGGGCACTTTCCCATGAGGTGACGGAGCTGCTGCGGCTTCTCATATCCATCGAGACTCTGTGCTGCCCCTCCACTTCCTCGGCCACCTCCAGTGCCTCCAGCGCCTGGGTGAACTCCTCCTCAACTTCCTCAGAGTGCTCCATCTCAGGCCGCTCCTCAGGGCTGAAGCCTGACTCCCGCTCCACGATTATGGGCATGGTCCTGATTGGCTGCGCTGTTTCCACAGCACCATTTGCAGGGAGAAGTATGGTGGGTGTGGAAAGAGGGGAAGTCAGGCGGAAGGACAGATCTGACACTAAGGGAGAGAGTGAGGGGAAGAGAGTAAGAAAGAGAGGGAGTGCGAGTGTCTGTGTGTTGGACAGTTTATGCAAAAAACGACAGAGCTTTGTGAATTCAGCCTACACTTAGCCCAGAATTTTTTTGGGAGTCCTGACATTTCCCGTTAAACTCAGCTTAAGGGTAAACAAAGTCTACTATTTATTTACTCATTTTTCAAAGCTTTTATTATGTAAGAACTAGGGCTGTAACGACACACCAAACCCACAATTCCGTTCAGATCACAATTTTTGACCCACGATTCGGTTTGTATCACGATTCTTTACCCCAAAATTATTAATTAATAAGCGCTTAAATACCGCTTCCTTTCCATTCATACTGCAGAAAAGGCCTCGGCATGTTTCATGCGCTCATTCAACCCACACACTATGAACTTCACCATAAAAGCATCAGCCCAAAGAAATCCAAAAGAAACAGAAAAAACTGTAATAGGGACAGGGATAAAATGACAATTTACAAGTTTACAACGACTAATGTTTCTACAGGACATTTACGTGCTGGCAGAACCTGACTATTGTCTTGCTGTGATGCTCAAGTTACTTAAAGCAACCAAGTGGCATGAAAAGTCTTACTATTGGAGACCAGTCCCTCAGGGCAGTTGGAGATTCGCATGATGTCTCGATCTCCTTTCAAAATGAAGATTTCATTTTCAGTACATGACACAGACACTATGTCTCCACAGCTTTCCAGACCACCAATGATGACCTTGAAGTGAATAACAAGTGGAAAAACAAACATCAATACGCGTGAAAAACCGACCAGCATGAAATAATCACAGAACAAACATCTCAATCAAAGCTTGTCTATTGCTTATTATACAATTAGCAATGTGCAAATTGCACACCTAAATAATCACACACTTACTTCAAACTGCAACAAATAACCTCAAACTTCCTTATGTGGTTTCTGATACTAGTGTTCTTAGTTATGCAGCATATAGTCATACGTTTTTATATTTAAAAAAGTGTGTCATGCTGTGTAAGAAACCACAAATTCCTGTTTTGACCGATTAACTACATTTGGGGTGGGTGGGGGAGGGGGGTGGAAGATAGAAATTAGGTTTTGGCTGAACTATTTTTTTATACAGTACTTAGTGTTAAAAAAAAACAAAGAAGGTAATAAGTTAACCAACACACAATAAAAGACTTTCCATGTCAGCCCCATACCTGGTTGGTACAATCCACTATATAGACGCTGTATTCATTCCAGCTGAGCACCCAGCCCTCTTTCAGGAAGCAGCTGACCAAACCTAGCTGCCGGTCTGGGGGCCTGTAACCACCGGTGGGGCCGGAGCGGGGGAACAGCTCGAACTGAGGCACGTCTTGGTTGAAGAGGGGCTTGAGGACATGGGTCTCCTGTACACGGCCACGCACATCTGTCCTCCATAGGCGCAGGCCGGGCCGTGACGCATACACCAGCAAGTCACTCTGTTTACACAGGCCTGGCTGGAAGCAGGCACCGAACTTGCCATTGCTGTCGGCAAAAGAAATGGCAAGGAAAGTGCATTAGGATATATATTTGGTATACACTGTTTTGTCAGAGTGTGATGAACAAAAAGCTTTTCTAATTGAGGGAGTGTACCGTAAATGGCTGTCATTATGTGTATTCATGTCTATGAACTGCTTTCATTTATATCTAAGGGCCTGGTAACCAAATCAGTGTCACAAATCACCAGACAAACTGCCTGATACATAAAGTATGCATCTTTATTCTGCACTATTCCTTTTGAGAAATAAGATAATTTGAAAACAGATATTTACATTGTGTACGGTGAAGGAAACAAATTTTACAATTTTAAACTCACAGTGATGTAAACATACAAACCACTGCGATTTCAATATGATATCGTAAAGGACAAGGTGCCTTACCTCTTTCTTGGTTTGGTCCCTAGCTGCTGTAGAGATAATTCTTGAGTGTAGAACAGAAGAGAGCGCTGACAGGTAGAAACCAGAAGCACCTTCTGACTATACTCCAGCTGAACTATTGCTGAGGGCTCCTCGAACAGCACCACAGGGTTACATACTCCCTGAACAGAAAGCAATTGCACATTGTTTTAACATTCATATTGAAATCACATAATTTCATGTGATATCAGATGCTGAAGGATGTGTATCAAAAGATAAACAGTTATGTCACAGGTACCATTTCAATATCTTTGTTCCTGACATCAACAAATTAACTTTGAATTTGTAACAAAGGTCAGCCAATGATTTAGTCAAAATGGTGAAACTTTCAGTTCCCACTGTGGCTTAGATTTTAATCAAAAGTAGTGGTACTGAAAAGAAGACCACAAATTAACTATAAAGCCTCTTATCCATACAGTCTTTAACATGACAGTTGCCTTTCAACTCTAATCCTGTATTAGACTTTAAGATCAATAGCAAACTGCCCTCTGCTGGTCAGACCTGGTTCAGCAACCTATATTCAAAAAGAACACCCAATGTTTCAATACCAGTATTGTAAAAAAGAAAAGTAGCATGGTGCCATCAGAACCTTCAGTTTCCCTCTCTCCTACAATTTGAGCAACCTAAGACATTTAAAAGAGGACAAGGTCAATAGCAAAGTTCTGCAGAACTGGCCGTCTATGTGGCCGGTTCTCTGATGTGGCACAGAATACGTTCTTATTTTATTTTTCTTCTGGAAAAATAAACCAGCTCCAACGTCTTTTTTGAGATCACAGTGTTTTTTGAAGTGGTATCAAGAACCAACAATCTGTAAATAATCTGTTATAATAGGGCTTAAATCACATAACATAATAACAGGCTGTGAAAGACATTTTTTTAAGATGAAATGTTCCTAAAACACAGAAAACATATCAACGTTTAAGTGTAATTTTCATAAATAAATACAGAGAAATATAGGGATAAAAAAGAGAATGGAAATTTCTACCTGGTCCAGGTCTACAGCAGAATAGACCACTTTTCCCTTGTCATCTCCAGAGAACAGCTTCATGCCATTAGCACTCCATGCTAACGCTGTCACTGTGCTCTTGTGCAGACCAACAACATCAAACCGTCTCAGCTGCAAATGGAATTAGAAAAGTTGTAAATGACTCTTATCAAAATTATCTATTCAATTCATTCTAGTTGTGGTTGCAGTGGAAGCAAAACAACCACAACTGAGATGTTGCCAAGTTTGTCCATTTGTAACCGAACACATCCCAACATGTTGGCCTTTTAACCATTTGTATGTTATTAAGTCCTTTCTGTCACTTAATGAAATGTTTTATATATTTACTATATTTTAGAGAAAAAAAAAACATTTTCAACCAGACTGCATTAATGATACTGTAAAGAACTACCAAATTCTGGGGCTGTTAATCTTACAGTGATTTACCTGAGCTTGTGTTCATAGATGGGATCACAAACATATTCTGGGTCCTAACTGGTATGATGCTGCATAATTAATCCCAAACGGTAACATTCCAACTGCAATTTACTTCGACAAACAGAAAAACAAAGTCTTGATCTGTCTAAAAAGAAATGCCACTTATTTTAAGATTTTGTTTCTTAATACAATGAACTTCATATTTTTTATGTATGGAACAAATGTCCAAATTCTTTTTAAGACACTGCATTTAGGGTTTTTTATTACCCACAACAAGTCTGAACAATATTGCTATGCTGTATACCAGAGGTCCCCAACAACCGTGTCGGTCCGTGAGTCCTTTGGTACCGGGCCTCACAGAATGACAGAAAAAATATTTTAAGGATTATCAGAGTCTGAAAGATCTTTAATTTTGGAGAAAAAAAAAACGCTCGTCTCTGGCCAAGTGATACTGTACATCAAAAAATTTAGCCCACAAGCTAGCAAAAATGAGAAAAAAAACAAAGTGCGTTTAGTTTAGAGACGCGTCGATCCGATATTCTGTATTGGTTCGATCCTGACCTAAATTACTGGATCGGAAATTGGGAATGAAAAATGTAATCTCATCCATGAAAAAAATACGGAAAATAATTACAGCACGCATAATGTGATTTGCGATGTGCATAAGGCAAGAAGATGCATCACGTGTTAAAGAGTTTCTGTTGTGTGTGAGACTTGCCAACATGTCAGCAGTTTGGAGTTACTTCAGACTCATAGAAGAAACAGCCAAGACTGCTGAATGTATTGGGACAGCTCGCCCGGGTGTCCCAATACTTCAGTCCCCCACAGAACATGCTCGCGGCTTTTCTAGGCTCGGCGAACGAGGGGTCGTTGGAAAGGTCTCACCAAGCCCTATCTAACTGAAGTTTCACATTTAGTGTGTGAGATATATTTTTCATATTTAACACTTAGATTTAAGATTTAAGGCAAATCCTTGTTGGTGAGGGGATATCACAGCAGGCAGTCCAGCCCCCTGCTAAGTAACAGCCAATTGTAATCACGAGGCGTGGCCAACAAGCATATCTCTCTGTTTGTAAAAGTGATACATTAAAATCCAACATTTAGAGTCGCCATTTGTAAAAGTACAACATTTATACTTGGAGCGCAACATTTAGGTTTTTTTTAACACATTTAGCTCTAAATGTGTGAAAATTGCACTAAATGATGAAAAAATGACACCTCTATATTTGTTAAGCTGTTTTTACAAATGGCAACCCATAGGGGACAGCCTACTATTGATGTTCTGCATGTAATGTCACTTCTTTCCCGCGCCTATAAGGACGTCCATGCACGACGGCAGAAGTGCTGTGCGGTGGGCTGCCCTATTATTAACACATTTTTCATTTATGTAATATGTATGTACTTAACCCTCTAAGCGCCAAAGTCGCAGAATTGTGACAAGACGTCATCATAAATAAAACAGACTGTAGTTACAACCATAATGTAATTTAGCATTTGTATTCCCTACCAATAGTTAGCAGACATGTAGTACTTTGATTTAAGACCAAACTTACGTCATCTTCCTGTTCAAAGTTTCAAGTAAATAGCAGTGTAAAGTCAGGCAGGCAAGGCACTTTGGTTAAATCCATAAGGATCTCCGGGGGGAGAAGATACGGGTCGGTTTTTAAGTCTGCTATAGAAAGCTTTTTAAAGTATCAATGTTTGTGGACTCCATTCAGGTAGCCAACTTCCACTGATAACGGCACTGACATATTTAAACAGCTGTCAACCAGTGGTGGAATGTGGAAGTATTTGTACTTCGTTACTGTACTTAAGTACATTTTTACGTATCTGTACTTTACGTAAGTAAAAATAATAACGTATACTTTTTATTTTACTCCATTACATTTTGCGATAATTATCTGTACTGTCTACTCCACTATATTTCTACTATATTCTATGCCGTTAGTCGTTACATTTTATGAACACAATTTCCTCAAAATCTTGCATGAAAAAATGGTTAGCCTGTTGCGTTCTGGCATTGTTTGCCATTTCCTACCAATCAGGTGGCTGTATTAGCTCCAACAGGGCTGGGCTGGGACAAAAAATCTTACCAGGCATTTTTTAAACCCGCACGCCAACTGAAAACCAACTGAAGCTACCTGATGTCATCTGTACAAGGTAAGACCTGTTCATTATCCATGGCTCCATTTCACATTTAGTGTGTGTTTCATATTTTTGTAAATGTTGTCATTTTGTCTAATGGTTTTCATTTTTATTTTTTGTCTTTGTTTCTGCCTTGCCTTTTGCCAGGCCACAGTTGTAAACAAGAAATCTGGTTTTGCCTGGTTAAATAAAGGTAAAAAAAAAGAAAAAATGGCAACATTCTTTAAAACTAGCACTTCAGCAAAAGTGCTAAAAAACTCAATGAAATTATAATAATAAAATAATGAAAATACTTCAGATTCCACAACAAAGTAGCATCAGTTTATTGCAAAGATTATTTTGTGAGTGTGTGACAAGGGAAGGAGTTGTAGTGTCTGTGGCGTTCAGCGAAGCACTTTATGCTGGTGAATCTGTGGCTAAAAGTGTTTCTCAGTTCAGCCACAACACTGTAGAAAGGCTGATCAGCATTGTCCATGATGGACTAGTAAGTTCCTCACCCACCGCTGAGCCCGCTTTCCTGATCAGCTTGTTGAGTCTCTTGGTGACTTTCACCCCAGCACTCCACAGCATGGAAAACGGTGCTGGCCAATACAGACTCATAGAACATCCGCAACAACCGCAACATTCAGGCAGGCTGATGGTGTTGAAGGCACTGGAGAAATCAAAGAAGATGATCCTCAGGGATGCACCTGGCTTGTCTAGGTGGCTGTAGGCACAGTGCAGCAGACAGGTGATGGCAAAGTAACTGAAGGGGATCTTGCGCTGGACAGCCAGGACCAGTCTCTCCAAGACCTTCATGCTGTATGAGGTGAGGGCAACTGGCCTGTAGTCTGATGGGGCACTGGGCATTCTTGTGCAGGAACTCAGCAATGCCACCATAACTGATACACCACACACACAGTCATGCCACGCCCTGTTGTATTTTCTGTTACCTCAAATACTGGAAGTCTTAAGCAACTTGCAGCAGCAGTCTTGTGATCGGAAACTGGCCTCTGATGAACATTAACACTTACACTATGATTACACCGACTGTTTTCAGATATCCCAAAACACTGAGCACTGTTAAGAGCTCTTAATAGGTCAAAGTTGGGAAGCTCTTCTTTTAAAGCACTTGTAATTAGTGCCTGACAAAGATTTCAGTAACATTTAAAGATTCACAATCAAGTTTTAAAAGATTCCAGTTGGAACACTTTTTACGTGTTTTCTCCAGTTTATTTTTGTAATGTCCACATTCACAGGATACACCACACTTAAACATGATGGAATAAATAGAATAGGATACGTAACAGAATTGGGCCAGTGAAGTTGAAGTGGAATTTCATGTCACAAATGAATTCAGAGGCTAAAATGTAAAATGTCAGCTTTTATTCAGAATAAATCACAACAAATGATGTTAAAAATGCTCCCGCAGAAAAAAGCCCACATTCTATACTTCAGCCTCCCACTGAGCTTTTGACTGAAAAGAGAAAAAATGCTGCGAATAAACACTTTTAGGTAAAATTTGACTTCACTGTCCCACTTCGGCTTCTCAGCGTATTTATCTATTCTGACCAACTAGAATGACACTGAATAAGAAAGGTCAGTTTTTCTACATGTGATTATGGTTCTACTGACCTTATAGTCCCGTGCCACTTCAGAGCAGTTCTGGTTAAAAGTGAAAAAAATCTGAAGAAGCAAATAAAACCAATGAAACAACGCTTAACACAAGTATAAAATGCATACACTCAAAGTACACTTGGCAGCCGCTTCAACGGGCACACCTACTTCCTAGCTGTAGCTAATAGGCTGCCATACATTTTACAGTCAGCTGTAAGTGGGCTGACATCATGTACAAATGTACAAAGACGACCGGTGTTACACTTTAGCACGGTCATGTCGATGCCGGAATGCGAACCTCACAACACAACAAACCTTAAACCTGAACTCAAACGGCTTTCACGCAGCAAACGATCTGCTCAAATGTACAATTCAACCGTTATGTGTCATATACATTTCATATACATTTATAAATCACAACTTTACTGGTCAAATAACATACTATACAGAAAAAAACCTGTTGATTGCCATAACAGAACACAAGATTACACCATCAAAGAAATAATCAACCTCCAAAATCAACTCCACCATTATTCTGACCTTTTCTGGGTTAGGTTTACAAGTATTCATGCTTATTTTCTCCAAAACACAGAGAAAAGAATACATGTACAGCATATTGTTCTTAATGCTTTTCAAAGTTTTCACACACATACACGCGTGCGTACACACAACAGGCTCTAAGGTGGCATTTAGTACAGGGATATGGGAAAGTTGTGGGGAGGTGAACTTCACAGCTCTTCTATGGGAGGATCAGGGCTCTGTAGCAATGGGATGTTCCACATGAGAAAGGTCTGCAACCTGCAAGACCACAAGACACTGCTAGTCTGTAAAAATAGATTCCTTTGTGCTTTCTTCCTTAATGAACGGTTCTCTATGTAAGTAGATGGGTCATGTTGTACACATCAAAAATTAAGGCGTCGGAAAGGGATTTTTGGAGTAAAAACGACTTTTGGTTCCCTAAAGAACCTTTCGATTGATGCAAATGAGGTGGTCATGTGCGAAAACCATTGTTTCCCAGCACCATTCAGTGGCTACTTTTAAAGTGAAGGCATATCATAGATTTTTGGTACTGAGAGTTTCTTCTTGTCTCATGGGATGCGGATGGTTATACGTGGTTAGGAAACCCTAGAATCAGCTAATGGTTAATCCTATATAGGCAAAGTCGAACTAGTGTGGGTGGTTTTCTACCTTGTAGAAAGCTTCTGATCTACTCCTGGCCAAAAAAAAAAGAATAAAAGATAGGTCTATAACATAATGGAATGTTCTGGGTAAATGGAAAAGACAAAAGATCTCAGGGTTGCTGTTTATTTTGATGCAACAGAATGAATAGGTCATGCAAGAGGCTGGTTAAAAACAGAAGACATCAGGATGACTGAAACAAGTGATGGTTATACCTAGGGCTGGGTTATTTATTTCTTTTTTTCAATATTAAAACATACTTAATCCATGCCTTCTTTGCAGGAGAATTGTGATTTAAAAATAACCTTGTAAATAATCTAGCAGGTTACCTTACAATATGGGGAGTACAGAGAAATGGAAGGATGCTGTTTATGTTGTCAGTTTTTTAATTATTGTTATCTAGTTCTGAGAAGTATAATTAGACTTTAGGCCGTCTTGGGTGTTCCCACCTCTCGGGGCTCTTATTAGAAGCAAAGAGAAATTAGATTAAAATGATGAGGTAGGAAATGGGCAACGGATTAGTCTTACTTGTTTTCAGGAGGTTCTATGGCTATAGTTAATCAAATAAATAAATAAATAAATAGATAGATAATAAATAAATCAACAGTATGTAAGTAAGTATTATGTCTTAAAGTTCCAGGGCTTGCTCGTACCAGTATGTTTTGTCGTACTTGTGTCTTTCAGGAACCAAATATCTTTACCTAGCCCCAGTTACACCTTCACGAAAAAGAGAGGGGACAAAAAAGAGGGGATACCTACAATGGCTACATTTGTCCACACAGCAATAATATATACTCTATATTTCAAAATTACAAGATCACAGACACTCATACATAAACACATCTGATCTCGGATTCTCTCTCTCTCTCTCGTTTCCAGTCACTCTCTCTGGCTCAGTTATTTCCCTGTGTTTTCAGGCCAGAGGTTGGCATGGCATTGAGTGGTGGCTGTTTTGGTTTGGGTTTGATAGACATCAGTGAGTCGAGGTCCACCAGCGAGGCTCCTTCGCCGAGGAAACTAGCTGGCTTTTTGGAGTCTTCTCCAGCTGCGCCTACGGATAAACGAGTTACAGATGCATATATTTAAAGCTCAAAAAACATCACAGCTGCAGAACCAGAGCTGGGCAATACATTCCTATACAGTTACTATAATAAATTATAAACAATCTGTCTCAGTACGCTTTCCTGAGCATGTTGTAATATCATCAGTGCTTAGAGAACACTGACCAACTGCATGTTTCATTCCAATCATAATTAGTCTGGTTTAATTTGGGTTTAGCTTTGTGCAGCGTGAAACACTGAATAAAAATCATTTTTTATTTTTAAAAGGTCATTTTTTTGTCCATTTTAACTTAGTACATGTTAGAAACAACACACTGTGACATATTGTGCAACATAAAATATTTTAGCCATATCACCCACCACTATGGAGAAGTGATTTATGAAACAGCCAATCAGCAATCAGATTAAAATGATAAGAGGTTTGAAGGAAAAGCAAAAAAAACAAGAGGGAAATGGATTCATGTCATTTGTTTTTAGGAGGTTATACAGCCAGAATGGGGCATGGAAATAACTGCATAAAAAAATAGACAAATGTAAAAAAATAGCTGGAGCAAAAATGGCAAATGTGGAAAAAGTTTTTAGTAACATTAGCATTTTGACAATCATTTCTTTAAATAACACATCAGGTCAAAATCATCAGAGAGAAGTTTATGCGGGTTTTGTAGTGTTTTTCATGCTGAATTCAAATCTGTGTTTAGTTTTTCCCGCATGTGATGAAGCTAGTTATATATTGCATGATAGTTGGTATAATTAGCATATAATAATCATATGCTGAGCGTTTTTGAAGAAACAGTGGTAGCTGACTGACACTGATCATTATATCTATGCCACAGTGTGCGTCTATCTGACTTCACACTGAAAATATTGAAACAGTTACTTGATTGGTGCCTGTGGTTTAATAAAAACCACATGCAAGTCTATTGCAAATCTAATATTACTCAGAATTTAAAACGTTGATGTGACTGAAAAAAAACTGAAAACAGATCTGAAATCTGCATGAAAAACTGGTTTAGAAAAGTGTGTTGTGATTTCTGAGAAAGAGAGATGGACAGACAGACAGACAGACAGACAGATAGACAGATAGATAGATAGTATTTTTGTACCAGCAAGCTTATTTACCATGAACTATAAAGAAATAGGGGGGTTCAATACTTTGCACTGTGTGTATGTGTCTAAACTGACGGAAGTATGATATTAGAAAAACAGTTAAGTTGTTTTTTAAGCTAAATTTTCAAATATTAACTGGGAACAAATTACACATTTTTGAATATATATGTGTTTGTGTATGTATTCTTTTTTATGTTTCTCATATACATAACATACATAAATGTTTTTCTTTATTTATTTTATATTTATTCATTTTAAATTTTATGTGTGTGTGTGTTCAGTTGTGTCATTTAAATGTGCTGCTGTTGTTTGCTTACCTGAGTGTTTGTACAGATATAAAAATAATAAACAATAAATAATAAACAACAAATAATAAATAATAAATAATAAAGTCCTGTAGTCGCGCGGCTGCTCGGCCGGTGGCGCCACGCGCGCGTTACAGGGCGGACACGCGCGGAGAGGGAGAGTACGCGGATGTTTACTGGGATTTTGAACCGAGGAGGATTTTAGAGACCAAAACCAACTCCTGAGGGTGTTCGGGCCGCTCCTCCTGACACAGGAGCGCTGCCGGAGCGGTGTCAGGCCGGAGGGGAGGCTGACAGGCCCGTGAGGAGGCGGTAAAAGGGCCCGGCTTGGTCCGGAGCAGGCGGCCGGGCTAAGCTGACCCGAGGACGGACCGAGGGGCAGACACAAGGGGGTCCCTCCGACCACTAAGTTACTGCTGAACCTTAACTAGAGCTGCACGGTATGGTTAATTATCAGAATTGCGATTTTACTGCCACATACAGCGACGCCTTTCAGTATCTTAAAGGGCGCACATCATCACTTTTCTGGAGTTAAAAAGGCTTAAAGTCTGTAAATGATGTTTCAAATGGTGCATATACTTCCTCCATCCATGCAGTCCATTCAGTGGTCATGCAAGAATAATAATGAATTATATTTGTGGTGCAGAAACCACCACAAACGTACACAAACACCCAGTAACTCACCTGGAGCTGTGATTGGTCACCCTGTCAGAAACACCATGGTTGGTTAGAGGCTCATTTGCATTTTGCATCCTTCTGCAATATCAGTACTGCAGAGAACAAGATCTCGATAACAATTAACAGACATATTGTGCAGCTTTAAAGGTATTAATACTGACCTGCAGGAGTTATTATTGTGCATAAGCAAGTCATTTAAAGGACAAAATCATAGTTTCCCCCCTATTTCACATTAAAAAAAGTGCCCTTTTAAACATCTCATTTTTGATGAGATCACCATGCACCAGGGGGTGGAACAACAACGTTAACCAATAATATAACAGCAAGTATCGCCACGCCCTCCAGTGGAAGCAGCTGGTTCCTGGTCACCCGGCCGGACTGGGAGGATGGGCAGGAGGTGTCTGTTGGGCTGTTCGCTGCCGAAGCCCTTGTTCCCCTTTCCCAAAACACCATGGCTTCGGGCCCGCTGGCTCGAATTCGTGCACTTCGAAGAAAGCGGCCTCGTGGAGAATTCACGGCTCTGCTCCAGGCATTTCACCCCGGACTGTTTCAGAAATCTAATTCAGCACCAAATGGGGTTCACTGACACACTGCTGTTGACGAACACGGCGATCCCGACTGTCTACACTGTGGGGGCCTCGCCCTGTCAGAAGGTAGAAAGAAAAAAACACTAGATCTGATATCCAAGTCTGGGCCTGTGTCTAAAAATGACTATGAATGTTTTCTACTATCACTACTGTATATATATATACAGCTCTGGAAAAAATAAGAGACCACTGCCTTAGTTTTTAAGAACTGCTGACAATATTTCTGCTAATTTCCAAATAAAAATATTGTTCTTTAAAGCATCATTTTAAAGGAAACGACAAAACATCAGAATAAGAGAAATGATGCAGCGTTTACAGAACTGGAATAATTCAAAGAAAACAAATCTCTGGTTC
>JBBPCY010000001.1:39736660-39752506 GCA_037974405.1 Brachyalestes nurse
TTGTTCCCTTGCTGCAAGAATAAACACCTGCTTTAATTTTTACTCCGTCTCGTGGTGAGCTTCTTTTATTTTTAAGAATCTTTTGAGAATTTCTCTGACACATGCTTTGTAGCCACAAGAGCAAGATCAACAGTTTTAGAAAGCAAACCGGCCAGCATCTTCCCTGGGCCTTTAACCTGTTCACAGAGAATGAACAATAGAATCGTTCTGAAACACACAATAAGCAGCATTTTCAGCATTCCTTATTGTGGTATCAGTCTTTGGTTAAGTTATTTTCATGCACCAGATGTGTAGAAACAAACTAATATAAATCAATGAATAAATAAATAGACATATAAACATCATCAAAATCATTTTGCAGGGGTGCACCTCCTTGCTAAAGCCTGTATGGGACACCCGCCTTGGAAGTCTTTATTCAGTATAAACTGCAGAGCGTTCACAATCTCAGTCCGGACAAACTCCCACGCGCAGTACCGGAAACCCTGAGGAGAATAAACAACAGTAATGTCACTTAACAAGCTTGACGCTTGGCCAAAAAAGAACTGCAGTTTCCTCAAATGTGAAACAATATTTTACAAATTGCATTTCTGAAACACACAATTCACCAATAAACTACATTGTAGCTACTGTCTCATACCACAGTATGAATGTAGTTAATTTCATAATAACTGCAGTTATTTTGTGTGAGTATGAAACAGCGCCCTGCACTTAATGGAGCTCCTACCTTTTTGTTTAAAACTGCTGTTATTTTGTCAAAGTAAGCTTTGAGGGAAGCCTCTCGGGTCTTGAAATCATCCAGCGGGTCCAGGGTTTTGCTCATGATCTAAAATAGATGACAAATTCTTCAGATGGCTGCTAGCCTGCCCATTTGGGCATACAGACCTCAGGCATTTATAGTTGTTCCTTACACATCTGTTCTCATCAATCAGGCGGAAAACCACGTTCTGAAAATACTCCAGCTTCTTCTGGGATGTCCACTGTTCGGGCAGTTCATTGTCAAACATGGAGTCGATGTACTTCAGTGTTGTGTAGACAGCCTTTTCAATAGAAACGGTCTGTAATAATATCAATGAGAAAAAAATCAATGGTAAAGCAAACCTTAAACACTATACTAGACACAAGGACAAACAAATACAGTCAACAAAAAGTGTTTGGAAAGGCATCCACTGTGTTTCAGATCATTGTTTGAGCAGTATCTTTGCATCCAAATTTTTTAAGTGATATTAAAAGTGATACTAAAAGTGTTTTATGAAGTATTTTATGGCGCAACTTTGAGGATTGAGAGAAACAATAGTTAAATGTTAAAATAAATTTTGTGAAGTATTTTATGGCACAACATAAAGGATTGAGAGAAACAATAGTTAACTGTACAAATACTTATTGAGACCAATTAATTCAATTAGCTGATGGAAGCAGATCAAAAATACGAGATGACAGTACTACTTCTGTTTAAGCGAAGCAATGTTTGCCACTTTCTGGCAGACTGGAGATGTGTTTGGGCTTGCCTGTTTGAACAGGGCCAAGTTGTTTGTTTATCGACAGACGAAACTCAAAGACATATAAAGCTTGGCACAGCTCTACATTCAGTATTGATTTTAATATTACTGATATTAAGATTAAGTTAAGATTATTTATATATTTATGTATACACCAAGGTCATTTAATGTGTCTTACAGGAATATAATAAAATTCTTAAGCATAAAATTAGCAGCAAGTAACAAAAATAAAAGAATAAAAATCTAATAAAAAAGAAGATTAAAAGTGCAATGGAAGGGCAGATATTTAAAAGAACTAACTGATGTCAGTTTAACACTACGGATGTTCTTTCTGTACTGGGTATTTTACTGCACAGCAAGTGACATCAGCCTGTACATTTAGCGCTGGTTTCTACATAAAAAATGCTCACAGAAACGAAACCAGGCAGGAAATAATTACCACAATGACTTGCCAGCATGCCAGCGTTGGCTCTGTTACACAACACAAAAAATCTGAACTACAGTATGACCTAATTTAAAATTACTGACACTCAAAACTAGCGTTTTGTGCTGCGGTTTCTCATTAGTTTCAGCTAGATTTTGACCTTATTCAGTACTTTCTTTTAAACTAATATATAAGAATGAGATTGAAGTGTGAGACACAAACAGGCCCTTGCAAATTAAGAGGCATTGCATTAGTAATACTGTATAAATAGCATCTATAAAAACAATGGCAGGAAATGTTTTACCTGTTGAGTGGTGCTGGACTCAAATGCAGTTTTTGGAAATGAGACTGAAACTTTGTCTTTGAGGCATCTCAAAGGAAATCTGTCCCCCTAAATGCACACAAAATGCACACAATATATTATTGCTAGAAATTCAACACTCAGCAAAATATGCCTCAACTGATCCTAAGCTTACAATGCTGTCCAGGAGATGGTAACAGGTCTCCACGAGTCTTCGCTGGATCTCACACCTCGTGGGCACAGAGCAGACCTGTGCTATACAAAGAATTACGCTCAGTGAGAAGAAAGACATGCTTTAAGTTCTCCAGAAGAAAAATGATCTGAGACAGAAGACACCTCTAAAACTTAGTTAAGCTTTTTGATGAGTCATTCATTATGAGTAATGCTCATTCAAAAGTATTATAAAAGACGTTATAAAATTCATATCAAAAAACATTCAAAACTTTAAAACCTTTAAAACGTTGTACGTAATAGTCTTTGTCTGTAAGATCCATTTCATTGACTTGGTATGGAAAAGTGAAAAGCAGTGATAGCACTAAATTACTGTAAAAACAAAGTTTTCCAAAAGGCCTAGTAATTATATAGAAAATGCAAAATGAATATTTAAGTAGGACCAAATTTTCTTTCGATTTGTGACAAAAATAGAACCTTTTTGGGTGCTACAAGGAAATATTTTTCTTTAAGGAACCATTTCATTTTTTAATTCTCTTATCATTTCATCCTTTAAAAATGCCTATTTTTATTGTGTAAACCCTAAATATGCCCCCAAATATGCTCCCAGAACATTTTAATTTCATTTAAAACTCAGTTTAATGCATTACCCTTAAACAAAATGTGAATGTAAACCCGTATTCGCCTCTTTTAATTTAAATTGCCCGCCGAGATATGCAACTTGGAAGGTCGCTGGTCAAAAGTATTGGGACATCGTGGGGAGCTGAATGGTTTTCAGGGAATAACCACTGATCTACTCAGGCTAAAAATACAAATGAGGGCTCGTTGGAAAGGTCTCCTGGAGTGCACCGCGGAGAAATCGCGCTTGGAGCACGGGGTTCAACCCTGGTGTGGAATTCGAAAAAAGTCTCCTTGTGTGAAAACATCCAGAAAAATATGTTTATTGCCACAAAGAGAAAGCAAAAAAAAAGGCGGAGGATATTTGCAGTTTCCACGTTATTGTGGGGATTTCCGCATAAAACTATGAGTTCTGTTCTAAAAAAAAATCCGGGTCTGAGTGAATCCGCGACTTCTGATCCGCCTAAAACTGGGGGTTTACTGTACATCATAGTAAAACAGTAAAACTGTCAGCTGACCTGTTGGTTTCATTGATGTTATTTAAGACATTCATGTACTTGAAGGAGATGGAATCCGACATATATATTAGATAGATATTTTCTTTGCTCTTCTTTACTTGCACTCTTCATGTTGTCTTTCACCAGCTGACTTTCTTTTGTGTGTGCATCATTGTTATACACCTTGGTTAACCGCCTAATCTTGTTATTATTGGCTGTTTCACTAAGCTACCATGTGCTGTACTGCCAAGAGTGTGTCCACCAGAGATCTAATTATTAACGTTTATTATCCCTATTTATATATCCTTATAACTTATTATCCTCTAGTTAGTCATTTTTTCAGCTTCTTCCACTTTCCTTAGCTGACCTGAAAAACATTAAGTTAAATGGAATAATACATTAAAACAATCAATCCTGTTATTTAGGAATTAGAATTTTCTCGGATCCCATCTCATTGAAAATGACTGAATACATATTATAAACTACAAACTATATATAGGTGCTTACTTAGAAAACAAGTCAGCATATATTGTGTAGCATGTAATATTTGTTATTATTATTATTATTATTATTAGTAGTAGTAGTAGTATAACAATAATACTAATAACAACAACAACAACAACAACAATAATAATAACAATAATAATAATACTCACCAAATTACTAAAAATCAGTGGCACATGCAAAACCATGGGAGGTTAATAAATAATTAGCGTAAGTAAATAATTAGTGAAATAAAAAGTGAATTAATTTCAGTCCAATTTATATAACTGTACATTTATCAGTTTAAGGCTTTAGTCGTGAAATTACATTAGGATATAACTGTGTTACTCATCACATACAAGTATATATATGTATACATGCAGGGCCACAAACAGAGGAAGAAAAAAAGTTGTACACTATCCAGCACTTATTATTACGGGTTTAATAATAATAATACACCAATAACAATAATAATACTAATAAAGCTTTATCTTTATATTTTAAGGGTATTGTATTAAGCTAAGTTTAAAATGGAATTAAAGTGTTTCAGATTTAGTCATTTCTTCTTAGAACCGAACTAATAATTGCTGGTGAAAACTCGTGGAAACGCAGATATCCTCCACATTTTTTTTGCTTTTTTTGTGGCAATTTATAATTCTTTAGTGCTAAATTATCCATCCATCCATCCATTTTCTACCCCTTTGTCCCGCACTCGGGGTCAGGGGACTGGAGCCTATCCCAGCTGCTATGGGTGAAGGCGGGGGACAGTTGTGCTAAATAATAACATCGGTATTTACATTTTAGCACTGCAGGAGTTCAGTGTGAACTGTACAGTACAAATACGAGTTTACCTTTACATTTTCATTAAGGGTAATGTGTTAAATTGAGTTTTAAATAAAATTAAAGTGTTTTGGGGGCATATTTGGGGCCATATTTATGGTTTACACCATAAAAACAGACATTTTAAGACATTTTTTTTACCAAAACACAACAACACGTTTTTTACTATATGCGGGTGCTCTTGGAATGTAACACTAGCAATACACTAGCAGTGGAATTTACTGCGATGCAAGGGGGCGCCACCTAAAACCTTGCCTAGGGCCGGGCCTGTATGCATGTATGCATGTATGTGTGTATATATATTAGGGATGCACCGAAATGATTTTTTTGGACCGAAACCGAAAGAAATTATAATTATTAAATTATTAAAAGAATAAATCTGTTACAAAACTATTAAAATATTTATTTAGCATTCAAACTAAACTGTAAAGCGCAGCATTGTGCACTTTTCAAACGGCTTTCCGTGTGTCTTTCTTAGATATATCGAAATGCACTCACACGGCAGACATGCTTGACTCTAATCCAATTTGGCGCCAGCAGGCTGCGGTTGCATCATCATTGCGTCATCACTGTATCGGTTGCATTAAAAATTTTTTTGCCAGAATTCAGCCAAATTCAGAATATTCGGTGCATCCCTAATATATGTGTATGTATACACACACTCACACACAGATTTTCCTAGATGAACAGAAAACTTCCCCTGAAACATTTTAAGCCTGTGTCTCATGAGAAGACTGTCTGCAATGTGCTTGAATTCAGGTGTATCATTTTAAGGTTGCCCTTTTTACCCTTACCCTACAACCCATCACCCCCAATCCCTCACCCCCCATGCAGAAGCATGGTGCTAAGAACCAGTAGTTGATCATTTGCCTTGTCATTGACATTAACACCTTCTGAACCCTTTTCATGTTGTTTATTCAGAGATTATGATGGCACTTCTAATGCATGAGATGACCAAAGACAAGCAGGATGTTTTAGAAGTTCAAAAGCAAAGCAACCAAAAACTGGGTCTTTACAGCCATAGACTGGAAAAAGAGGGGGCAGCACGAGTATGAGTGTGTTAATCTGTGTTTGTGTCTGTGTGGAGCAGGAGACTGGGTTGAGAGCATTCCAGCATCGATTTAGGTCCAGCTGCAGGTGGCCAGGGGCTCTTTAGAAACCCGGGTCAGCATGTTAGCATAGTGTCTGAATAGAGCAGATTAGGAGAGCAGGCTAGAGGTGGGAGATACCCTGCTGAGAAGAGCTTTTTTCCCTAATGCACAGATGTCGAATTCAGGTCCTTAAATGAGTCTTGTTGGACTTCATTCATATTCAGTCACCTTCGCTGATTCATATTGGCTTCAGAGAATGGAGAATGAGCTGAGCCACATTTATTATCAGACTGACACACTTCGCTATTTCTGTCTTTGTGTTCAAATGTAACATCATACATAAATAAATAAATTGGAAACTGTAATTGTTCAGAATATAGTACGTATGCAGAGCACTGAGACACACACATACATACAGGTATACACACACACACACACACACACATATATATATATATATATATGTGTGTGTGATCTGTTTTTAACAGTGTCTGTAAGTAGTATTGCTGTCAGAACAAGACTTTCAGGGAAGCAAACTTTATTCTTGAACTCAGCTTTCATGTTTTCAGGTTTAATTCCATGTTTACAGGACTGAGGTTGTAGCTGTTTGTTTGCTCATCTGATCAGGTCAGGATGAACACAGAAAGGTATATTTTTTCATCCACATCCAGTTTTCTCTCAGCAGTAAACATTTCAAATGACTCCACAGTGAAACAATTCTCCGAGTTGTAGAGAAAATACAATCCAGTTTAAACTTCTGCTGCGTTGAAAAAAGAAGAAACAGAAGCGAAATGGTTTTTCAAAGTCGAGAAGGTAAGAATGAAATGTTTTTTCCTGTTTCCATTTCCTGTGCTTTCCAGTATTTTCAACAGTTACTTGTCGTGCAGTTGATCTGAGAATGCTCTCAGCAGAGAGTAGAGGTTCCCACCAGGAGCCTGCCTTCTCACACACACACAGCGTATATAAACAGAGAGAAAGAACCGGAGTACTCACGGTACCAGCTGGAGTTGGACCAACAGTTGGGCAGACGGTACATCAACCTCCGGTTCTTGATGGCCAAACATCGGAGGCTGGAAACCGTGGCATACCTCAAACAGACTGAGCCAAGTGGCAGACGAGATGTTCAGGTGAATAGCCTTGGAGAATTGGTTGACAATGGTGAGGATGGTGTTTTTCTCTTCCGACTCTGGCAGGCCAGTGACAAAATGCCTGGACGAAGCTCTTGGTATCTTCAGCCATGCTGGGCCACCAGAAGACTCTACTCCACTTCAGGGCCTCAGTGCTGGTCGGTACATAGAGATGTCCAGGGGGGGTGCCTGCCAGAGGAGGACCCAAGGTCTGACCCTGGCGAACCCTGTCTTCTAAGTCCCACCGGAGCTGATGAGTTGGGAGGGCAAGACAGACGCGGGGTCCATCTGAGGGCTCTCTGCTTCATGATGGCGAGAGAGGGCACCAGCCTTGGTGTTCTTCGATCCCGGAAGATACGATAGAACAGTGCCCACTGCACCTGCCTGGGGTTGAGTTGTTTAGCTTGTTGAATGGTTATGAGGTTCTGGTGGTTTGTCCAGACAGTAAATGGGTCACCTCTGCTCTGGAGCCAGTGAGGCCATTCTTCCAGTGCCCACTTGATGGCCAACAGCTCACAGTCCCCTACCCCGTATCGCGGCTGAGTGGAATTAAACTTTCTGGAGAAGGAACTGCATGGATTCAGTTTCTAATCTGGGCCATGTTGGAACAGGATGGCTCCTACGCCCACATCGGAGGTATCCACTTCCACAACAAAAGGCTTGGATGGATCTGGATGAAGCAGGATGGGTGCCGTGATGAATATGTGACAGAGATAGTGAAAAGCTTGGGTAGCTTCGGTGGTGAGGGTGAAGTGGTTCTTTGATGGCTTGGTGAGAGCAGTGAGAGGTGCCGCAACCGAACTGAAGCCCCAAATAAAGCGACAATAGATATTCGCAAACTCCAGGAAGCGCTGAGGCTGCGCAAGCATCTTTGGAAGGGACTAATTATGCACAGCATCTGGCTTCTGGGGATCTATGGCCACACCTATATCAGAGATGACGAACCCCAGGAATGTGATGGAGCGCTGATGGAAAGCACACTCCTCCAACTTGCAGAACAGTTGGTGGGCCAGCAACCTCTTTAGTACTGCCCTCACATGCTAGGTTTGGTCCTTGATGGTCTTGGAGTAGATAAGAATATCATCGAGGTAGGAAAACATCCCAGCATGTCCTAGAGAAAGTTGTTAATGAAGTGTTGAAAGACAGCAAGGCTATTGCAAAGTCCAAACGGCATACCCAGAACTTCATAGTGGCCGGTGGGAGTTATGAAGGCTGTCTTCCACTCGTCGCCCTCCCTGATGTGAATGAAGTTGTAAGCATTCCTGAGTTCCAATTTGGTGAAGATGGAAGCACCAGAGAGGGCGTCCAGGGTTTTGTTGGTCAGTGGAAAAGGGTGTCGATTCTTGATGGTTATTTTGTTCAGCCCCCAATAGTCGGCACATGGCCAGAGGCCCTGTCTTTTTTCTTCACGAAGAAGAGGTACCGCGCCCTGCTGGAGCTCAATGTTAAAGTTGTAGGGCCAATGTGGAGGTAGCTTTGTGGCCCTATGCTTGCTGAATACCTCAGCCAGGTCACTGTACGGGACGGGAATGAGTGATGGGACTATAGGCTAGGGCCCGACCATCAAGGGCAGTGATGGTGAATGGCTGAGATAATGCCTCAAGCCTCACACCGAACTGGGCAACATAAGCTTGGTCGATAAAGTTCCCCGCCGCCCCTGAATCAACAAAGACGGAGGTTACAACCTGTTTGTGGCCCAATTGGATGGTTAAGTGGGAAAAGGTTGGTATGATGGCGGAGGTGTTAATCCAGCCAGGCAAGTTCCTCCCACTATTCACCTGGCTTGACCGTTTCCCAGACAGCATGATGGGGGTCGGGGAAGCACAATAGACACAAAGATGTTAGGGAGGCGCGTCCTATTTGTGTGGGTTCCCTGGCTGACTGAAGAGCTGACTGGTTCCGGTTCCTTACCATTTCTTTGTTTATATACCGTGTGACGCGTGTCATTTCCGGTGACTGGTGTGCGTGATGCTGGTGGTGTTCTCACTTTCTGGACAACATCACTGATGTGACTAAATATCAGTGCTGACATATTGTCATAAGCAAAGGTTTAAGCATCTCTGGTTAAGTAACACATTCTAAATGTAACATGTTAAGTGTAGTTTATTTAAGTTCTACTTATTTAATTCTATTTAGTTTTGGAAAAAGAATTAAGCATAAGAAATAGAAATTGATGTTATAGCTTCTGTTTAGCTACAGTTGAATTCAATGTAATATTTTATTTACTGTCCTTATGATTAATTTGAATAGTTAGTGCGTTTATATTTAGGCAACACCCCACCTGCTTCCAACAGTGATGACAACAAGATTGTTTTTTTAGCAAGAGGCTCTTTATTGGTGCTGACATGAACACTTGTCAAACTCCTTTCATGTTGTGTTGTCGACACTGCTCATTAAGGCTTAGCCTTTGTGGTACCCGCTCTCTCTCTCTCTCTCTCTCTCTCACACACTTTCTCTCTCACACACACACGTACACACTCTCTCTCTTTCTGTCTCGCTCTTACAAACACATACGGGCATGGTTAGTTTAGATAAGGAAAGGCACAATGAGTTCAAAGAGAAATTCTCCTAGAAGGAGTGAAATGTGTGTACTTAATCTTTGTGACTTTCGCCACTGCTGCCAAGAATATTTACTTGAAAGAACTGAGTGTTTGAAAAGGTGTGTGTATGTGTGTGCATGCGAGTGTGTATGCGTTTTGTCTAAAGTGAAGCTTCATGATTGCTCACATTTGTCTGTTCTTCAATCGATGCTCTTGCTTTCATCTGCCTCCTTGGGATGCCCCCACCCTCCCTCCTCACCTCCCCCCTCACCTCCCCTCCCCTTACACTTATTAGCACAGCTGATGAAGGCTGGCATGTCTTTACAGATTGTGAATGCTGTAGCCATTGGCCAAGTGTGTAGCCAGGGTCGGATTCTGAAATCATTTTCTCCTTTCCATGGGAATGCGGAGGGGGATCTTGGAGGCAGAATGCTATTAGTTCACCCCACATGTGGTATTGACAAGAATCCATATGTTTCTACACATTAATATTGAATCACATCTGTGCCCTATGGGTGCTGCTGTGCTGTCCAATAGTTCTTTTTAGTTAAAAAAAGGGGTGAGGGAGGGTTGTCAGTGCCTCCCTCACTGAGCAGAGCAGCCGATTACAAAGCAGAGAACAAAAGACGAAGCCAGTTCAGACACAGTATCATCAAACGGCAGGGTGGCATCCAGCAGAGAGGAGGTGCTATTGATTGGGACTGGGACAGAGCAGGAGTGCAGAACTGCTGGACATGCACACACACACACTCCTCTTCTTTTCATCTCAAAAACTTTCTCACCTTTAGGATGGGTGGACGCATGCTGAGTGGCTAGGTCATTTTGGGATGAGTTGGGTGGGAGCCCCAGGCTGTGTTCAGGACCGATAGAGGTGTGAGGTGCACACAACACAAGTTAGGTATCATAAGTTGGGCAAGAATTAGGAGGGCACAGTTAGCACATTCAGAAAAAGGATAGCATTAGCTGAGGATAGCATTAGCTGAGGAACCTTCACTAATGCAAGCTCTCTCAAACTAAGGTAGCGAAAGAGGTCCATTTCAATAGAAAAAATAAACTTTTCAATGGATGGTTATATTAAGAACCATTTTTGTTAATGAGTGTGACTTTTTAAAAGAAAGGCTAATTAAAAAAAAATCTCATTTACACCATTTTCTTTCGATTCTAGGTGTAGTTGATCAGACAAATTTTGCTTCTTTAGATTAAACTTGCATAATCACCCAAATCATATTCATGTCTTCAATACATCACTCGAACTTCTCAAACCTCATTTTTTTCATTAAGGTTGTGCAGACTTGTGCATGTGGTTTAGGACACAACTTTCTGTGGGATGTAAAAAAATCACAAAATAGAGTAGGGGTGCTGATCTACAGTCTTTGTGGCAATAGCTATCATAAATAAAGAGACATCTAATCCAAGATCAGACCTTATATAAAATGACTCCATAACAGTCTAGTTTTCTTTCTTTACTTTTATAGGCCATGGTAAGTCATACCGCACTCTAAACCACATCCACAAGGCTTTATGATCTTAATGAAAACCTAGATGTAGTTTTAGTGTGTTAATAGGAGTTTAGGGGAAAGCAGAGCATAACTTCATATCATAGTGCACAGCACATCAGCAGCCTGGTCGTTTTTATACTGTCTGGAGTAACCAGAGTAGCCAAGCTTGAAGGTCTCATTCATTTAAGAACAGGTGGCACAAAGGGACCATTGAGTGATGCCAGAAGAACCATGTTTGGTTCCCTAAAGTGCCATGTTCGACAAAAGAAATATATGAGTGCACAGAACATTGTAAATATCTAATGTTCTATGGTAATATAATGTTTCTTGAGCAACTCAAGTGTTTTTTCCCAGGAACCTTTATATTGCACAGAGCTTCTCTACACTATGCCAACTCATTGGCATTGTGTAAAGAATCTGGCACCCTTATTTTTAAGACCATATGAAGCTGATGTGTAAAATACATTTAATTGCACTCTAAGATGACTATAATTTTTATTGCAATTTTGTTGTATTACTTCAATGTCATTATGTAATTACATAATCAGTTATAATAACTACAAATATATAATAATATAGTCAGTCTCAATCACATTTGCCTTTAGTTTACACCGACAAGTTAGCAAAAAATCACACAAAGGATTATTTTGCTTTTCATGTAACAAGTAACATTTAGCAAATTTCATAGTAGTATATACTAGCCAAACATCTCCTCTTTTACATACGAATGTTAACATTTGGAATCTGCGCAGAATTTCTCTGAACGCTTTAGTGAGCAATGAATGAGAATTTTTTAAGGGCTCTCTACATTGTCTAATATTCTGAGTAATTAGTTAAGTATAAGCCTGGTTTAATGTCCAGGGCATCTTTCTAGAAAAAGTTACCAAGTCAGAATTGTTCACAGTAAAGCTGATAGGAACCAGAAGGCTGAAATATTTAATTTCTCTAAAAGCTGAAACATTTTTTAATAACTGATAACTGATCTCAGGAAAGCCCTTGGTCTAAAACATATTTTTCTCCCAGAGCCAACTAACTATCTTTTTACAGAGCTAGAAAATGTTGTAGACACCATGACACCTGGTTCCTATCCTCATCACTGCAAAGTTTCTCCAAAATGGAGCATTTCGCATCATACCACCCTCAGTGACCAAATGATGCAGAAAGTTTGAAAAATAGAATTTGCCATTAATCAAAGAGTTCAGGGAATATAAAGGATGGGATAAACTCAACATCAGGAAAATGAAAAATAAAACATACTGTAGTAATTGTGAATAATAAAAATGAATAAATGATCAAGTTATTATTAATGGATCACAATAATGGTAGGCATAAATCTGTGAAAACAAAAGAAACAGTTGAGGAAAGCATCTATTCTTGTTTCTTTGTCTTATTAAAAAAAAACTATAATCACATTAATATATACTTGCAGTTTAATGATAATCCAAACCTCAATCAACTTTTTAAATGTAGCATGTAATGAATAATTAACTGATTAATTGAAGAACATGATTGTTTTTAGGTAATCATATTCATTAAACCTAAGCTAAGATAAAACATTCATGCAAAATATTGCTTAAGGATAATCAGCAGAAAATTTAGTGTCCTCTTGACATCACTAAATCATATTCTGATTCATTTTCTACTATCAAAACAGTGCCTGAAGAACAAAATGCTGTAGACTGTGTGATAATGCTGAGGGTTCCTTTTTTAATACAAAATAAACAAATGACCTCGTACACTCTGGTAATGAAATAGGGTTGTGAGGGCCCCACTCACATGCTGGAGTGCCTTTGATGACGGATTTGTTTTTCATCCACGTGTGTATTGATCGCTCATCTGATAGACCAGCTTACTTCAAAGGGGTTTTAACTTCAGCGAGGCTTCTTTAACTGTGTTGCCTCATGACCCAGGAATGTGGTGGTGCTCTCAAATCTTTAATGCCCTGGGCCTCATAACACACTTACATGCACAAAAGCAACATGCACTCACACTCCTCCCACCTTTATCTCATGAACTTCCTAACCTTATATTTTAGTTTTTCTTGCTTTCACTTCACAAAATCAATGAATTTAAAATAGCCCAACAAAAATCAGTATCTGATATTCTGTTCACATATTAGTTTGTGCCGTTTATTGTTACTATTATTAATAAATAAATAAATAAATAAATAAATAATAATAAACTTTATTTAACCAGGGTAGTCATGTTGAGATTAGTATCTAGTTATGAGTGACCCCTTGACAGCAATTAATAGAGCACTTAAATGCAAAAAAACCCCAATAAACTGTATTCACATCACACAAGGTAATTAAATTTATATCTTTACCTTTTTTTTTTAAGTAATTGCAAATTAAAATGAACTCTTTGTGGAAACTGTTTTAAATTTGAAGGTCGAACCATTTTGAGTTAACTGAACTTCTGATAGCTAATTAATAGAACAAAAATCAGTGTTTTAATAGAAGTACAGCACCAAAGTTAATACATAATTTTATTTGATTTGAACAGACATTAACTTATTTGCATTGCTGCACTCAGCTAATAGCATTACTATGAGGACTTAGTAATAGACAGATTGTAGCAAGTTTTAACAAAGCAGTTTAAGCTTGACATAGGAATTGTAATTTTGGCAACAATTTATAGTAAAGGGTATCACCGGGTGACTTTATTTGTTTTTATGCTTGTCAGCTTATTATGTAACAAGCATACACAATTACCCAATTCACTATTGGTCATTTTATTTTTTTAACAAGACCACTGTTGACCAGATATTATGTGAATGGTAGAACAACAACACTGTATTGTGCGTGTGTGTGTTGTTTGACTTTATCAAGCACACAAAGTAGAGTCTCTTCTTTGCTGAGAGTCATCCAGCTCTTCAAAATATGCACCAAAGGTGAAGCTACAGGGTATTTAATTCTAATAAATTGGTCAGAGAGCATAGTGGACTTTGGACCTTGGATAACAATAAGGCATCCAAGCATAACCATCGTTACATAAAACTGCACACGTCATGATTATATTGCCAAACAGTGGGGCTCTGTGGCTGGTAGTAAACTGCCCCCCATTAGGCTGAGACATGTCTTTCCTTCATCAATATCATATAAGCAGAGGGAGCAAACAAAACCCAGCCTAAATGGCATTCTCCTTGAGCTGTTGATGAGCTGTCTGGCTGGAGCTGATTGACAGCACTTTTGTTTTCCATGTATTAGAGAATCTGACTTCACCTCCATGCCCACAGCGGGGCTTCACGTAACCAGGCCCGCAAGCCGCTGCACGGCAGTGAACCCTCAGCCATGCCGCTCACCAAGTGCGTTACGTTTTAAATGCCAAAAGGCGACTGCCACTTTCTCCCCTTAAATAACCTGGTCACCCCGTCCACAAAGACACACACATGCATTACTCTGATTCTGTGAGGTCAGTACTGGACGCTATATCAGTAGCCAGTCTGGGGACCTTGGACCCTGTCTGCTGGTTCTCCTCAGCATGAAGAGTAAATAATTGATGAAATGTACATTAAGAGGCATTCATGGGTTGATATACGATGTTCACAAGCCAGCTAATATTTCACCTATGTCTGGATCAGAAAAACACAGACTAAATGATTGATTCTCCCCTTCCCTCTCTCTCTCTCATTCCTTTTCTGTTTTAATCTCTGTCTCGGTCTGTCTTTCTCTCTGGACGACTGACACACCCCTTTTTCTATCTCTGTCTCACTCCATCTCTCTCTCTTCTTTCTCTTTATCGTCAGCAGTCGTCTTATGATGAATAATTGAGTATTATACCTTGCGACACCTCCCTCATATTCATTACCGTAACTTAACCATGTTTGTCGCATTTTATTTCTGCCACATGATGATATGACCATTATTTGAAACAGGCCAAAATGAATAAGTGACAAGCAACAGATCATCTGGACAGATAGAGAAGCGTTATGTTGCTGTGACAGCCTCTCAGGTGTGTGTGTATGTGTTTGTGTGTGTGTCTGTGTGTGTGCATGTGTGTGTGTGGAGTATATGATTTTTTGTATGTAGTTCTGCCGGTTTGGCCCTTTTTAAAAATGGATCCTCCAGAATAATTTAGAAAGTTAGTGTATGAAGGGAACAACACAGCAGTAAAGTGATTCATGTCCAGCTTGAAAATAAAGAAACTTTGTTTGTATGTGTGTTTGTGTGTGTTTGTGATACAATAAATCAGTAAAAAATATTTTATTCCCTGAACATTAAATTAGATCTTTAAGCTCATTTTAGGCATAGCTCTTCTTTATGTTTTAATTGTGCTGTGATTTAATTAATTTTCCTTTATCATTTAAACCATAATATCTTATATGAAGCTTTCTCATTTTTGTGCTAACAATAACACATTAAAAGTTTCAAAAATAAAACTCTGATATAATATCGTGTTGAGACAAAACTCATAACTTTACTGAAAATCACCCCTTTTAAAAAATATTTTTTCCTTTTATTTCGAAAGTTTGTAGCTTTTTTGTGTTGGGTGCACGCAGCACGCAACGCTCTACATCTCGGCTGTCGTCCAGGAGGGAATATATATATATATATCCCCAATATATATTTTTTTATATATATTAGGGCACTAACTTCAGAGGCATTAGTCGACTCTGCCTGAGAGAAGTCGACTAGTCGAGTGGTTATTTTCCCTCTCTCTGTGCGCGCTTGTGTACACAATGCCTCTGATTGGCTGATGCTGACACACGTTCCGTGACTTAACCAATTATTGTAGTCCCTTCATAAAAGGGGCGGTA
>JBBPCY010000001.1:39752606-39788244 GCA_037974405.1 Brachyalestes nurse
TACTACATGTCTGCCAGCTAGTGGTAGGGAATACAAATGCTATTTCACATGATATTTGTAACTACAGTCTATTTTATCAATGACTTTGGCGCTTAAAGGATTAATTGCGTTAAAAATATGAACGCATTATTTTTTTCTGTGATTAATTAATCTAATTAACGCGTTAAATTCCCAGCCCTACTTTTAACACATCTTAACCAAGAGGTGCCAATAATTATGGAGGGCAGTGTATCTTTGACAGGTGAGATTTCCCTCTTGAGTAGATTAGATGTTTATTAACCCATGATGCTTCCTGGGCTTTATCCAGGGCTTCATTTCGGTTGCAGCACCTCTTACCGCCCTCACCAAACCCTCCAAGAGTCAGTTCGTCCAGTTGACCAGTTCACTACAGCACCTATTTTCCTTGACCCAAATTCCACCATGCCAGTAGTTGTGGAGGTAAACACCTCTGATGTGGGCGTAGGAGCCATTCTCTCCCAGCGAGGTCCAGATACGGTGTAGGGGACGGCAAAATGTTGGCCAAGTGGGCTCTAGAAGAGTGGCGTCACTGGCTCCAGGGCAGCGGTGACCCATTATGGTCTGGACGGACCACCAGAACCTCTTGTCGATCCAAAACACCAAGCAGTTAAACCCCAGGCAGACGCGATGGGCTCTGTTCTTTGAACAGTTTGGCGCTGATTCACCACTTTATTCATTAATATATAAGGAAATTTAGCTTAGTTGATTTATTCTCCACCAGAATATATGTAGGATTCAGCACTACATTCATTAATTAATTCACACTATATTCATTCCTGAGTCCCCACCTTTCACAGCTTGGCCAATCAGCAATGGGGCAGCAGGGCAATACCCTTTTAGTTATCAATAGTCCGGAGGGGTGGAGGGGAGGAGAAGGAAGCGTGCATGTGTGGATTTCATTAATCAGAATTTCTTGATCCTACACCTGTCCTGATTCCTCATCTGATCATCTGAACACTCCGCCTGGATGACTCTACGTCCCTACCACACTCCGTTCAGAGGTCATCAGATGGGGTCATTTGTCCACCCTTGCCAGCCACCCTGGGATCACTAGGATGCTGACCTACATCTGGAGAGCCTTCTGGTGGGTTACCATGTCAGAGAATTCCACCACCACAGGGCTCAGTCCTTTTGAGGTATGCCATGGTTTCCAACCTCCGATGTTTGAACATCAAGAACCAGAGGTTGATGTACCATCAGGCCAGCAGCTGGTCATCGGTCCCTACAGCATCACCCACTGGATCAACCCTGTCAACTACCGGCTCCAGCTGCCTGTCTTTCTACGTATTCATCCAGTTTTCCATTTATCTCAGTTAAAACCTGTCTATTATTCTCCCTTGGTTCCCCCTGACCCTCACCCTCCATGTCACATGTCACTTACTATATAAACAGAAAACAGGTAGAGAGAGGTTGCTCAGTCAATCATCCATCCAGCCCAGACCAACTTCCAGGTTACCCTGAGTACTCCACGTAGACAGGGTGTTGTGACAGGACCCCTCCAGCTCAGTAGTCCGGTGACTGCGAACGCTGGAGGCAGCATGGACAAGACAATATTAAAACTTTTGAAAAACAGCTTACATATCGTCACCTTGCTAAAATAATTGGCTTTTTTGCCTAAATCATCTCCTCATGATGCTTGCCACCTATGGTGAAATTGCTTACACCATCAGTCGATCAGGTAATATGATTCTACCACTTTAGGACAAGGGCCCGCCCTCTTCCCCAAGTATAAAACCCAGCAGATTCGGAGAGATAGTTGTGCGGTCACCCAAAAGCTGTACCAAGCTTTCCCCAAAGTTTCACCTAGCTCTCCACCAAGCTACTGTTTGGGTTTGTTTTCTTGTTACTCTGTATTGAAAACCTTATCTAACGCCTGTGCTCCTAGAGAGGAGAAACTGACTTGCTCCTGATATCTCCAACCCTCGTGCTCAGGTGGCAGCCTCGTGCTCCAGGTGACTTACCGGAGGAACCTACACAAACTGAAGTGCCCCTTCGGCACACTCACGAGTCAGTGACAGTTTGCCTTCTCTCCGTGTCTCCCTCTTGTCTTTACAGGCATGATTGGTGAGTAGCGCTCACCCCAGCCTCTCCACTGTGTGTGGATCAGCTCGACTGGCCACCCATGTGAGTGTGCCTCAAAAACTTCATCTAGTGTCTCGCATGAGTAGCCGAGCACCTCCCCTGTCTCGTGAAGCTGAGTCCTGTCTGGAGTGAAGGTCCTCCAGGATCGGTCCCTCTGTTTGTTCATTGAGAAGCTTTTCATTTGGTGCTTTCTGAAGCTCACTCTAGTATTAAAAACTCTGTTCGTATCTCTGTTGTATCGCTTCCTCTCTCTATAATTCTCTCTCTCTCTTATTCTCTCTCTCACTCGCTCACTTTCTCTCTCTCTTATTTTCTCTCTCTCTCTCATACATTATTTCCACATTTATTTTCAAGAACCAATTAAATTATAAACATTTTGTACACTGAAGTGACCAAAGAGGTGGCATGTACCCACACTTTTGCACAGAGAGAGAGGCAAACATTGGTTTTATGGCCAAAAATTGTGTTCACCCTTAGTTGGGTTTGAACCCATAATGACTTAGACTCTAGCCTACCATCCTAACCATTCAACCTCAAGGAGAGACAACTGCCTACTTAAACTGCAGTTGCTGAAAACAAGTGGAGTGAATCACTCACGGACAGGGAACAACACACCTTCCTGTGATGAACAACATTTTTACAAGTTTCACAAACAATAGTTTAATGTCCAAAAATGTTAAAACTACTATTTTGCTCATACTTGTGTGTTTATGGGTTTATTAGATTGTGTATCAGGGTATCATACACAGCAGCAGTACTGGGGTTTTTAGATGTCTTTGTCACTGCTATTCTGTCAACCAGAAATATCCAGCAAACAGTGGTCCTGTGGTCAGAAATTGACTGCTGATGATAGGCTACAGGACGGACAACTTTTCATACATAATTTGTATCATATGGTGTTTGTGTTAGAGGTGGGCAGTATGACCATAAATTTTAATCACTGTATTTTTCAAAATTATATCGGTTCAGAGTATATGACAGAACTTTTTTTTTGGTTATTTTTTTAATGGAGGTGACACTTAAGTATGACTGGACATTTACCACATTTTACAGGATGAAATTAATTACTGTATCTAACTGAGCTTGCTTTGCTTTTTCACCAGAGTTACTTGAAGGTGTGGAAGCTGACCGTAGTTTCATACTCTAAGACATGTTTTTGGCAAAACTCTATAACAAATTTTCAAGCATCCAAAGAGGTATTTAGACTTAGTAAAGTATCCAGAGGTGATTGTCAAAAGTTGTATTGCACTGAACAAGTGATTGAAAAGGAATAAACCAATTACACTATCACTACACTAATAAACCAAGTTAACAATCTCTTTCCACTGGAACATTAAAGTGACTTTTTAATACAACTTTACCTCCATTTAATTATAAATATTTAAACAAATAAATAACAGCAACTTCCAGTAATAATACAATTGCTTCAGGCGAAGGTACATTACACCTTATTCAAGTATTGCGGTATAAGAAGAATTTATATTATAACAATAATAAAAACGGTTTTAGGTATGAAACGGTATACTGCCCAGCACTAATTTGTGTATGTATTGAAGTGTAGCAAATGTTCAAAAACCTCAGCATCACTGCCGTATCTGATGCACTCCTACTAGAATAAGACTCAGTGTAGCAGCAGAGGGGTTACAGCCTATAACTGTGAATTTACAAAGTGAATATCTCACTGGCAGTGAATATGCTGACAGATACTTGAAAGTCAAAAGCTTCTGCTTGATGTTAGATAATTTTCTTTGTTATTTCATTTAAGTTCGTGAAGTTTGCCAATATTGAAGAGGACACGCCGTCTTACCACCGAAGCTATGACTTCTTTGTTTCCCACTTCAGTGAGATGTGCCATTCCAGCTATGAAGATCCAGATATTTGCACAAAGTGAGTGTTAAACACTGCATCAGAAATCCATAACATAATGAATGAATGCTCACTTAACATTGTCATATGCAAAATGTTACTTGTTCTTCAGCTGCTTTCATTCTTAATATCACCACAGGCCATCCCAATATATAGATGAAGTGTGTGTGTATGTGTGTTGTGTGTGTGTGTGTGTGTGTGTGTAAGAATTCGAGTGGCAGGAATCAGAGGGCTGCAGGGTGTGGTGAGAAAGACAGTAAATGACGAGTTGCAGGCAAACATCTGGGATCCACAGCACATGGACAAGATAGTCCCATCACTCTTATTCAATCTGCAGCAAGATGAAATTACAGAAAGGTGAATCACTACAAGTTTGTTTTACTAGCTTTATTTTTATATAGAAAAAATTCTCACAATGACTTCTAAAATGCTTTTAAGTGGAATGTGATTATTTTGCTATAAAACAAAAAAGAAAAGCGATCAGGTATCACTTGAGAAAGTAATTTTTAACAGAAAAGAAAGAACATCAAGGCACCTTATATACCTTATCCCTAAACTATCAAGCAGAATGTGGTCCTTATATCTTCACATGCTCCTACACACCCATCTGAAACGGTAACTGAGTATTTATTGGAGCAGGATTACGTTTATCAGAGGAGGTTCTGTTATGTAATCTGTAGGGTATTTAATCAACTGATTGCTAAATCTTCAAGCAGTGCAAGATGAGCCATGTTCCCAGCCGCAAGATGAGCCTATCCCAGCCGCTATGGGCGAAGGCAGGGTACACCCTGGACGGTCGCCAGCATGTCGCAGGGCCACATATGGTTAACCATCAGATCCTCCTGGCTACTCTCTCCAGCTTTGGGATATCGGGCACAGCCTGGCAATGGTTTGCTTCCTACCTTGTCTACCCAGCAAAGATTGTCTACTGGTGTTCCGCAGGGCTTGGTCCTGGACCGCTTCTCTTTTCTCTATGTACTGGTTCTCTTGGGGATGTAATAGCCTCACATGGCTTTTCCTACCACTTTTATACAGATGACACTCAACTTATTCTCTCTTTCCCCTCCAGTGATGACCAGGTCTCGATCCGTATCTCAGACTGTCTGGCTGATATCTCTTGGATGGTGGCCCACCACATCAAGCTGAATTCTTTTGATCAAAGGGAGTCCATCACCAAGCCACGATCTCAAAGTTTCTTTTGAGAACTCTGTTACTGTCCCCTCAAAAGAAGGTAGGAAATCTTAATGTCAGGCTAGATGAAGATGTGTCATTCTTATTGCACGTTGACCACCTCTCCAGGACATGCAGATGCCTTCTTTACACTATGCCTCTACTACGGAACCTTCATTGCTCATTGTGGCCGCTCAAGTTCAAAACATTAACACTTGCCTTCAGGGCCAAGAACGGACTTGTACCTCCTTACTTATCAGCACTGATCAAGCAGCGTGTCTTCATACATTTACAGGTATGAAGAACAGATGTAGACTACTTAAGCACTGAGGCACGTCACTCTGGATAAGAGTGTCTGCTAAATGCCGTAAACGTAAACATAGTTCATAACTAAGGAAAAGCTACTTTTTCACACAGGACTGGTTGATGTTGGACTTTTTTTCTTTAAATAAAAAGGTTAATACAGATTTGAAACAATTATACAAAAAAAGAAGTCTGGAATGGCAAATAAATTTTTACAGCACCATAGGTATATAATATAGGGTGTGATTATGCATGGTCGGTGGTCTCTGGTATAAGCCTCAGTGATGTCAAGCCTGTGACTTCATCTCAGCTACATGTGTGAGCTCATGCATTCAGGAGCTGCAGGAAGCTGTGACTTGTTTCTCTGGAATTTCACAATTATAGTTAGCCTACTATAAATAGAAAAGGGCAAGAGTGACATCAACAGGGAGGTGATTCAGTAAAACCAAAGAGGTTTCAACGGGGATGTACCATTTAGGGAGAAACGGTCAGCTTCTTTCTCGGATTAATCCTGACAGAAGTTTGCTATTCTTTCTTTTTTTGTGACGTATTTAAAATGAATATCATTAATAGGATAATAAAGCAAATTGGGACTGAAGGAAAAGCCCTAAAAACATTATAGGTTAGCCACCGATAACATGGCTTTAAAACAGAATTTCTGAGAGGTTGTGGACTTTTATCATCAAGCACATAAAGCCTACACATTTTCTTAGAAGTAAGATAGAGTCATAAAAATAAATTTATTCATACAACAATTATAACAATTATACAGAATTAAGCAAGCTGTTTTTTATTACTTACATATGATTATGACCTCAGTTCTGATTTTCTCATGCTGAAACACTCCTTATAACCTCAGTGCAAACTGTACTAAGCTGAACAAGCAAATGTGGGGATTTTCATGACATCACAAACATGGAACAATGGATCGAAATCGAAATGCTGCTTTGTTTGCATATCTGTATGGCTGTATGGGCTAAAGAACAGACAGTATGTTTTAAAACCTGAACAAGGTTTATTTGATATTGAAATTGAAATAGTCACTAAACTTAAAATAAAACTACTGTAACATCCCTGGTCGGTGGCCCTTTTCTGATTTATAGAAGTGGACATTTAATTTGGAAGTTTTGTGTACATCGAGTTTAGTTACAGCTGACCGGTGTTTGTGTTTAAGTGAGTTTTGTTTCTATTGGTTCGTGTGTTTAGTTCATGTGTTCATAAGTTTTTTTGTATGAAAACTTGGTTGTCGAGCCACTGACTTCATGCTTTTCATAGTCACTTGTCCTGTCTCAGGTTTCTTTTATGTTTAGGCCCTCGTGGCTTGTTGTTTTTTGGTAATAAAAGTCTGAAAAGATCATGGTAGTCTCTGTCTGCCCCACCCTTCACTGCCTGGAGACAGGCCTAAACCTGGCAACTACCTTTCAAGTTGAGTAGAACATCCAGCGTCTGTCAGCATTGAAAATGCTGTTTGATACATTCTTGGTCAAAAAAAAAGTCAGAAATGTAACCAGTTGCAAAGCAGCACATGTATTGCCACTAGCATGCCAGTAAATTAAATAAAATTGAATTAAATGAAAGGAAATGAAAGATATAATTAATAACTCTATAACTGTCTAAATGGAATAAGTAGATTATTGTTGACTCAGATACACTCAATAACATATTAACATTTAAAATGACAGGCAGACTTGTTGATTTGCGAGTAGAAAGGGGATATTAGAGAGTGTGTGTGTGGGTTTTTTTGGTTAATAGCTCCTGAATCTTTCAGGAGGAGGGTTTGGGTTACTGCTGGCGGAGGGCCTGAAACGTCTGGCTCAGGGAGTACGAGATAATTATTCTCATGGCTGTAAGTACAAATTGCTGAAAGCGACTCGTGAAAGAGCCTGCTGAAGCATGTCAGCTACAGTTTGCCTACAGCTTCCAATGCCAGCAGGAGACTTAGCACTCAAGCTCCAATCATTTCACTAAAATTTGTGAATATTTTATATATACAATAGTTAATATACAAAGAGACATGTAGACTTAATCATGCTTACAAAGCTCATGTAGCATCAAATTAGATAGCTCTGTGTGAAATATAAATACTGTATATGAACTCTAGAGAAAAATGTTGCTTGTGAAGCTTTTTATATCTTAAGCATAAGATGTCAGCAAATCCAGTCATCTGAGCCTATAATTCTGAAAGGGTTTTTCTGGTCTTAAATTGGTGTATAGAATTAGAAAAACCCGAAACTGTGAGGTTGATTTGGAGAAAAATGCTTACTTTTCATGATCAAGTGACTTTGCTACAGTGAAGACTTTTGGTGTCTCCCAACTGGTGCAACAGAATATCATCAGGATATCGCAAGGTTGAAGCCACAGTCATCTGTGACTGAGAGTCAATGAGAGCATAATTGGCTTTCCTTTCCCTGGATGGTCCTCTTCCATCTCTCATGATTCTAGCAAACATGGGTGTCTGTTGGAGGACGTACTATAATTTGGCGGTTGGTGGTTCTTCGCCAAGTCCATTGGGCTGTCCAGTGATGTTGTTTTACCAGCACTTTAAAAGCTTATGGTGGTTGCCTTCACAAGACTTGGACTAAGCCTTAATTCTCCCAGTATTGCTGGTATTGTGTGATTGAGAGAGTCCTGGCAAGTGGGTAACTAGACTAAATTGTGGCTGATTTGGAAAAAAACCAAAGTAATAATAATTTTCAATAACTAAATGTTAATCAAGCTATTTTTTGATACCTTGGACATATCTGTACTATAGATATTTACTATTTTATGTAAATTAATTTTATTGGATTACTAATTCAAACTGTTTAACAATAATTAGAAATCTCACAGTTGTTAATGAAATTGGCGACATTGTTATGCAGGATGGTATAGCTATTACACACACATTAAAAGCCATTGGCTAAGTGGTAGGCTCCCTTAAAGTTTATGTGCCTATTCTCTCTTGCCCTGTGTGGTTTTCCGCCTTAGGTGTTCACACACACTGCTGATTCATTGTGACAGATGCAGAACTCTGTGGACCAGCAACTGAGCCTCACACAGAGCAAGCTGCATGTAAAAGCTACACTATAAAAAATGCAGAAATAGTTGCGGCATTCTGACATAGACATTTTTATCATAGTAATGTGTAGATCTGAAATGCTCATAAATGCTCAAATATGAAAATGTTATTAATGTTTGTGTTTATTTAGGATATATTTATATGGGGCATAAGCAAGAAACAACAGTTAAAATAAAGAAAATTGCCTTTATATATAGCTTACAGTCTATGATAATAGTTAAAACAGAGAAATTAATAATAAAATGAATATTTTAAGACTTTTACTGGTCAAGAACAGAAGGCAATACAAAAATTAAAAGGAAACAATACAAATAATTTAACAAAGTGTCATGCTCTCTGTGTCTTTTCCCTGTTTCTTGGCTTTTTGTAATGTTCTTTTGTCTTTTTCCAATTTTGTTGTCTATGTCGTTGTTTATGTCCTCCCTTTCTCTTGTGCTTTTTTCGCTCACCTCGGCCAAATGTTTATCTTCCTTTTGTTGTTGTTTTGTTCTCCTGCTCACCTCTGACTTGTTCCTGTCTCCTTCCTTGCCCAGGTGTTCTCATTTTTCTAGTCAGTATATATGTAACTCGGGAAAAAAGGCTAGACTGCTGGTTGGCCAATAGTTGCAGTGCTAGCCTTAACTCACACATGCATCCGAATCAGAATCAGAAAACTTTAGTGATTCCAAAGGAAATTTCTTAAGCCTTGTCATTGTCTTTGTTGGTGTACTCCCTTGTTATCCTTGCTCATGTCTCCTCCCCTGCCTAAGTGTGTTTCAGTTTCAGTTTGTGTTTGTCAGTTCTCTGTGTTAATACTCTAGCGCAGTGTTGGGCAAGTTACTTTAAAAAAGTAATTAAACTACTGATGACTGATTACTCCCTATAAAAGTAATCAAATTACTAATGTGATTACTTTATTTCAAAAGTAATTAGTTACATTACTAGTTAGATTACCAGTTACTTCCCGACCCTCTAAAGAAACTCTTAAATCAGCTCAAACACACTCTTCAGTCAAACACACTTTATTATTAAGGTTTACAAACCTACAATAACTCATATAATGTTCTTGCCTTTAAACGAGATGAATTAAAAGTAACAGCTATATTTCCAGTTACTGAACGCGAACGTCTGACTCTCCATGCTCTGTTTGTTTTCGTTTGAGTTGCTGTTGCACGCAGGTTTCCCGTAGATGACGTCATGCGTCATCTGCCTGCCACTGACAGGTTACTGTGAACTTGATTTTTTTTAGTAACGCAGCGGTAACGCAACGTTACCTGAATTGTAACAGTAATCTAATTACCAATTACAATTATCTAATTACTAAAGTAAGTTACTGCCCAACACTGCTCTAGCTTTACTTGGAATGTTTTTTGCTTGCTTTATTTGTTTTTCCTTCTGTCTTTGGATTATGCCTCAGTTTGATGCACTTTGTTTCTTGCTTGGATTTTGTATTTTTGTGCAGTGTTTTGTGACTCTGTATTATTTGCCTCTCTGATTTGTCTCCATGTTTCACACTACTGTGTTTTTGCCCTGAGTATGTTCAGTCTGCATTCTTTTTCCTGATTTTTCTGTTAATAAACTGTTTGCAATTGGATCCACCTCTTTGTCTACAGCACTGCACATCACTCAAAGATTGTTTAAGGAATAACAATTTAGTGTTAAACTAGAGCAATGGCAGCAGAATTTGATGGTTCACATTCATCTGAAGCTACACAGCCATGCCATGTTATGCCGTCATTGCTCATCTGGATGTGTTTTTTAAACTCTTTTCTCAATCTTTTCTTGTCACTCTCCATCATATTGTTTTACAAAAGTTCAAAAGCAGAAACTGCTGTGAGTGCAGAAATACACTGTTTCATCTTGAGGATGAAATGAAGGGGCTTTGGTTTTCACAGCTCTTTACACAGCTCTGTTTGTGGTTCGCTGAGTCAGAGCATGTGTTTTTGTTTATACATATGAGTGTGCACCCATTTGTGTGTGTGTGTGTGTGTGTGTGTATGTGTGTGTATGTGCGTGTATGTTAAGATCTATATTTATTTGCAAAAACAATGCATAAGTATAATTGTCTGTGCATATTTTTGTAGATTTGTATTGTTCTGCATAAAGCAATGCATAAGTATAGACTTTGAACAGACATGAATTACTGTGTGTCCTTAAATATGCATATGATTGCATTTAACAATGCATATACACTAGGGTGGTCCTTAATTTTTTTTTGCCTTCTTACATAAGAAAACATTTTTCAAGCATGTTTAAAGATTGTTGAAGCAGTTTGAATATTCAACCATAGGGTCAATTTATCAGTATATACATGTGCCAAAGACCTGAAGTTAGAAGCTTGTTAACTTCATTAATCCAGTATCATTAACTTCAGTCAAATTAATCCAGTTCTCTTAAACGCTTAAAAGTACCAAACTCTGCTATTTGAGTGAGGAGCTAGCTTGTCTAGTCTATCATTCTTTGATGCAAATGTGTGTGGAGAAATGAAGAGAATAAAGGTAAAAGCCATCAGGGAGAAGGCAGATCAGGAGAATCCTAAAGTGGTACAAAAACTTAAAAGTTGAGGACTTTGTTACGAAGGATTCTATGGCATTGTTCATGTGACTCAGGCTAACCACAGGGTTTCTTGACAGTGATGTGGAGCAGTGGAGGCACAATGAGACTTGTCTTCACATTGTCCACCACTTGAATGTTGTAAATCACTAACTGAGGAATACAATTTGATCCCCACTAAGAAGGAAAACATGGTTTTATCTGCTCCAGGGTATTCAGTATCATAGAGTTCACTAGCCTGACTGTTCTTAAATTCGTCGGATGTGAAACTGTCAGATACTATGAGAAATACTATGTCTACCACAACTGGCTTAAGAGACAAATTCAGGTAAAATCCTGAATAAAGCAGAAACAGACGTTTCCAGGCAGGTGTACTGGAAGATACAATTAAACATTTAACATCTTACCATTCTTTGGGTCATATATAAAAATTCTGAGGATGCCCAACTGACCTTGATTTTAAATCAGAGGAAAACATTTAAGATTAAGGATTCATGATTAGGGCACAGCTGGCAGAATGGCTCCAGTTACATTTTAACTGGATAGTGTTACAGGAGGAACAGTGACTAATTTGACACATACATATTGATCTTTGGTAAAGATATCAGTTGATACCAAATTGTGGGAAAGCTTACATTCAGTTGGTGTGATGCTTGTGCTTTAGGTGGATATGCTAAAAAAAGAGGAGCAACTAATCCTCTGATGACTGATATTTCAACTCAAAATGTGGCCAGATATCATCAGCAAGAGTGGTTAATCCACAGCTATATGAAGAAAGAAATAATAGGGATCATAGTGCTAATACAGCTCTAGTGTGTAAACCCTGGTGTAAAAGTAGCAGGCGCTGGTCTACAGATATGTGGAAAAAGCTGATATCGGCATACTTCATCATATTCGTCTCAAGTGGGTGAGTGCATGTGTGACGAACACAAGGATAATAATACAGGCCTGAATGCTTGATCCCTACAGTGGCTCTGTCATGCTGTGGGGGCATTTGGGCAGCCATTTGCTTGCTCAGAGGGAAGGGTCACTGCAAATCAGTTCAAAATTGCTCTGACTGATCATCTTCGTCCCGTAATGGAAAATTGCTATGCCAATGGGAGTCATCTCTTCCAAGATGACCGTGCCTTCCACAGGGCACAATGGGGCCACTGAAAAGTTTTTTTTAAGGATGAAAATAATGTAAATCATATAATATGGCCTTAACAGTCACCAGATCTTGACAGCCAACACAACTGAACATCTATGGAACATCTTGGGCCAAAGTTTTATACAGTTGTTTCCACCACTATCACTATCATCAACACCAACTAAGGGAATATTTTTGGAGGAGTGGTGTTCCCTTCCTCTGGAACAGTTCCAGAGATTTGTAGAATGTCTGAAACTGTTCTCGCAGCTTGTGGTGGCCCAACATCTTACTAAATCACTTTGTTGGTTTTTCCTTTAATTTGTAACCTGTCTTATTTAGTTATGAATGTACTTTAAATAGGCATGCATTTGTGTGTGTTTGTGTGTGTCTTGTTTTTTTCAGT
This sequence comes from Brachyalestes nurse, assembly GCA_037974405.1. Classification (NCBI taxonomy): domain Eukaryota; kingdom Metazoa; phylum Chordata; class Actinopteri; order Characiformes; family Alestidae; genus Brachyalestes; species Brachyalestes nurse. The sequence continues at coordinate 39,765,168 of JBBPCY010000001.1, forward strand.
GTTTGCATCGTGTCTGGTATCAGGTAAGGGTCTGGCTCCTTCCTACATTGTTGGGCGATAATGGTGGCTGATTAAAAATGGATGAGGGCAGATAAATGTTTAGTAGGTGGAGTGAAGGCCGACACCAGATCTGCCGAGCTCGAGGCTGGAATAATTAGCAGCTGTTGAGAGAGTGTATCAGTGCAGCTCTCCTTGGTCGCACCGGTCCCACTCTGCAACTGTCTTTTATGCAGGCCCATTTTAAGCTATTCATGGGTAATTAACTTCTAAATAAGCTCCAGCACATCTGCTTACTCAACGCTCACTCACACAGGTAAGTGCAATATGCGGTGCTGATGATGGTGGAAAAAAATTTTTAAAGTAGTAGAGATGTTCGTCAAAGCCAGCCGAAACTATTCATACGTAATAACAGAATGAAAAGCTAAATTTAGGCTTTATTTTACTATAAAATGTCGACATGCACACAGTATGTGACTGGATGCACACATGTAACAATCCCATACAAACTCCATGTATAATTCAAAAATGAATGAGCAAAAAAGCAAGGCGTTAAACTTTGTATTACTCTGTAATTCTGTGTACGACTCATCTTTTTTATTCTATTTGATTATTTATTAGAATTATTTGCACACAAAATATTTTATAGCACCATTTAAACTTTAAACTATTTAAAGTCTGCTGTGAAGGTAAAAATATTCTGTCCTTATTTCAATATTTTAAAGAGATATTTCCCAAGAAAAATAATTAGCCCTTTTATATGTTTAATTAATAACTGCAATGTTAAAAAAAAAAACAATCACAGAACCATAGACCACTGCAACCACGAACAAGCTTCTTTTTCCAAGTAGACCATGTGCCAAAGATATTTTTGTTATAGCACATTTAGTTCCACATTTCAGTGGACGTTAATGCAGTAAAGTAAATTAATCAAAATGGTTTATTTTACTGTTTTTTATTTTTATTTGTGATCAGTTTTATTCATGATCATCATGACCGGTGTGATGAAGACAAGCAAACTAATGCAACATTACCTGCTCTAAGAGGAAGCGTAAACAAATCTCAGGGACTTCAGAAAAAAACAATTTTTGCACATTTGTGCAGTAGCCTCATCAACATGCATGAAAATGTGATTTGGATAACAATTAAATAAACACTGCTGTATATTTTCTACCTCATTGAAATTACTCATGTTTTAGGATCTTTATTCATTGATTAATTTCCTTTGCCAAATCAACCCAATCTCAAATAAAAATAATACCAGAGAATTCTCCACAAATATAAGTACAGGTTTCTCAAAACCACAGAAAGCACATGGCCTTCAGTTCAGTTCTATTCTATTAATGTTTAGCTGTGTAACACATTTTATGATGGGAAGCTTTGCAGCAATCTAGGCACAGGCCTTTAGCAAATAAGTCCCCAGGGTGGGATTCCTGAGCCAGTCATTGCAGCTACACACCAACTCAAAAAGAGTTTGCCAAAATGACATTCTCTTTAATCAAGTTTTTCATAGGCGAGAATAATTCGGTACAACTGCCTAGTTCATCTATATGGAAACAACGAGAGGCTCAAGACTCAAATGTAGAATCCACCCTCCTCTGTTCCAAGCAAAACGATGCCAAAACAAAAACAATAACCTTAGAAAATAATGAATAAAGGAACAATGTGAACGCCGTCTTTAGATGTAATTGTTTAGATTAACAATGGAACTCATGACTAATACAAGTAGCCAATGATAGGTTATCTAAAACAACAGACTATGCATAAAATCTGGTTGATTATAACTGAGATAAATGTTGGCAATGAAAACACTTATGAGAACAGATAAGCAAGGAAAGATATGCCCCTAGATAAGTCATGCCACGGTCAGATATTTCGGTAGATATTTACACCTTTATGCATAATTAACCAAACATATCCAGATGTTTCTCTACCCAGAAGCTCATGATCCCCCCATAAAGCTCCACTTCTTGCCCAGCTTTTCTCACATTCATGTCTGTCACCTCCTGACCCTATTACATATTTTTTTTGTTTTACTACCAGATAATTATCTTTTTAGTTTGGAACTCAGCACAGTAGAGTACAGGTATATATTGTTAATGACTGGTTAGAATTTTGTTTATATGTGGTATATAAATATATATATTTGCTTCAGTGTTTGTTTCAGCTGTTTGTTTGAATTCCTCCAAAAATTCTCCAGTGAACATATTTTAAACATTCATTTTCTATACTTCTGAAGGTCTACATCATTCTTGGGTTCATGTATAAAATCATGTGTTCAGTGTATCTCAGATTAGATATAAAGATTAGGTGCAGGATGCTTGGAAACAGCAGTGGCGGGAAAGAACTCAGATCCTAAACCTGCCGATCCAGTCCCGCTAGGTATTAATGGAGGTCAAAGCTCACCAGGAGATCAATGCAGTAGCATGTTCCTGCCAAAAGCACCACAGTGGTCAGTCTCCATTAGACATAATGACTAATGGTCAGTCTCCATCAGAGATAATGACCAGCCCTAACAGACCTGGTCAGACAGGAAATACTAGACAGTCAAGTCAGCAGTGGAACAGGTTGGTTCATTTACGTTTGAGAAGAGTAAAAGCTCACACATGACTTGACATGTTAAGGACTATTCTAAAATATTGGCTACACAGTGGTTTTATCTCGAAAAATGTTGTGAAAGTTATGAAACAAACTAATCTGAATGAATAACTGTATGTGAAGGGAAACAAAACTTTAAGATAAGAATAATCATACCTATGAAAGTATGAAAATCAATGCCGACCATTTTCACGTTGTTTGTTCATGTCCTCGGTCATATTTAATACAATTAATCAAACCATGATTCAAATAACAAAATTCCATGATTTAAAAAACAAAGTTCTTTTTTTAAACTGTACTGACACCAAAATCTGAATTCTGACTAAGATGCAACAGTGGGTGGCAAAAAAGCACCATTAACCAATAATAACTTGTTTAAGTGTCATCCCCCACCTCAAGTGAAAACAGCTAGCACAAAAAGAATTTGGAAGGTGGGGTATAGAAGGAAATGGCATGGGAGGAAAATGTGTTCCAGTTTGTGAAACAGTCAGAATTAAGAACAAGAGCACAAAGCAGTACTATAGGATTTAGGGATGTAGGAATAATTGTATATATTTAATTTTTATCTTTGAGTTTTGTTTTGTTCACTCATCTGCATTTGACTCTAAAGCAGTGGTTTTTGGTCCTTTAACCAAGTGATTATTATTATTGTTATTATTTTTTTTTGTTCATTATTATTATTATTGTTTTTTTATAACCCCTTTCTGCAATGACCAGTACTTAAGCAAGTACTGTGTTTGTTACAGAACAAAAAATGAATAAATGAATATAAACATAGTCTTTACATGCCGTTTTAGCTGACTTTAGCTGCCTTTTTTCCTACAAATCTTTCCATTTCACAGAGATCGTCCATCTTGGCTGGGTAGCTTCAGCACTTTCCTCTTGATCATGGCTGTTTCTGGTCCTCTTTTCTTAAAAAAAAGGTAGCATGTCCTACTATGCTACATGCCCTTTATGCATATATTTTTTCATCTTCATGACCCTCAGTGACATGATATTATCCTCTATAGGAATTTAATTGAACAGAATTATCATGCACTGATCATTGTTCTGTCTCTGAAATGCTTGACATGCCCGAGGTTCATCTCTCAATGGAGAATCTTCATACTCCGTTTTGAGTTCCAAGGCACCTCTCAGCGTGGGTCTTAGACGCTGGCCCAGTCCATTTTCCAGACACTAACTGAGCTGCTGTCTAGCACTCTCTGTTTACCTGTGTGGATCAGGTGTCTTTGCTTAATAAGCGAGGGCATCTCCCCTCCTCAGAGGCAAACAGAGTCCAGCTATCTCTCTGTCTGTCGAAGGGATGCAGGGGTCAGGCCTAAATGACCCTCCCCACTCACGTTCAATTATTCACACCCCCCTTCACCCGAGATGACTGACAGCCTCTGCTTTTGTCTCTCTCCAGGTCCTGAATGAGGCGCACAGCTGAACGTACACATGCAGGCTGTGTGTAGTGAGCACGTGAAACGAATATAAACTCAGTCTTCTGAATTATGAGCATCACCTTCATTCAGGCAAATCAAGGAGTATGGCAAATAGAATCCCATGTATATATTTATATATTTATATATATATATATATATATATATAGTATTTCATAAAGATCCGTGTTAATCTAATATTCATACGATTTCATGGAATGAGGCCTATTTGAAGATATCCACACGCTGATTATGAGAAACATAACGGAGCATTTAGAAATTAATATAATCAATGCACATTTTAAAATATAAAATATTATAATCTGGCTTCACTTAAATATTCATTTGCACATAAGAATTTAATGATGATGTTTTTACATTAAAATTCACAAAGCCTGTGTCTACAACATGTTCAGAGCTTTCAATATCTTGAGGGAACTTTCACATGAGCAAAAAACAACTGATCTCTTGAATATTGCATGATTAAAACTGAGCAACCACTGTGCCATGGGGCTCATTTTAGGTTTGGTGTGTGTGTGTGTGTGTGTGTGTGTGTCTGTGCACCCCTCTACTTTTATGCTCGCAGCTTCTTTGTAGCTGATCCTCGTTTGTTGAAGGAGAAATATCTCTTTACCGCAGATGCACTGTATCTTGGGACATAAAGCATTTCTATGGAGGACTGAATCAATAAATATGAATGAATGAAACCCAGTGGACATCCTAAAACATCCTAAAATGGGCTTTAAGTGGTGGGCCAATGGGAGAGGCCTGAAGGCGGGCTATGAAGGTCAACAGCCTGTTATCGGGTCAGTGTGTCTGCTCAAGTCTCTACTCGTTCACTGCTATTGGGTCAGCATGCCGCTTCCACCACACCTGACTGGCTGCTGTGGCTCACACGGTTGCTATGGAGCTTGTCCAGTCAGAGGGGTGGGGTTGGGGAAAAGCCACCCATTGGTCTCTAGGCAGGATTCAGAAAAAGAGAATTAGAAATAGAGAGATTACTTTTAGTTTCATGGTTTGGATCTCTTCTCTCATTTCCTTCATAGTCAACAACATGAACGTGAATGGGCATTTGAAGTCACTGAATTCAAACAGACCTCCAGCCTTATCCAGTCAGAGTGTCTGAACCCCCCTCCCCTTTCCCTCACTCTGTTAGTCTCCAGGCAGGATTCATGTCCTTGAGGACGTTTGGGTGGGAGAGGTTCAGGAGAGTGAATGAGTAGAAGAAAGAGCGAGAGAGGAAGAGAGGAAGAGAGAGAGAGAGACAGAGATAAGGGCCACAGCAGTGGGGTTCTGGGTATATTCTGGGTATATGGGAAATGGAGCATGTGATTGTTCAACCGTGTGTGTGTGTGTGTGTGTGTATGTGTGTATGTGTGTATGTGTGCATACACGTGTGTGTATGTATCATATAGTTTTAGAACATCCTCTATGCATTGATTTTGTAATGTCAATAATCACAATAATATTAGTAATGCCTCTATTTTTGGCTAAAATAATTGTTATTGTCCATATTCTACTACAATGTAAATATCTGCTTTGGTCTATTTTGTCTATTAAAAAAAAAAGAATTTAATTGAATCAATATCAAATTCAAGGTTCCTTCATGCATCAGACCGCATCTTAAGTATTCATTGTAAGTTTGGACATTTATACCCCTAGTGGCTATAATTTTTCCATCTGAGGATGCCACATGTTTACACGTGCCCCCCCCCTCTGCCAAGCACCGCAAGCCAATGACGATCCTGTTGCCATCAGAAGAGAGAGACAGTGAGAGCCAAGAGTGTATAGCCTCCTCCTTCTCCCTCTCCACCCCGTTTCCATAGAAACACACTTCTGTGGTAAAAGTGGCCTGTCTCTATTCACATGAATCATTAATCTCTTTTCTTTACTGTCTCTCTCTCTCGACAAACAAGATCATGACATTAGTTCCAGGGCTGAGCTTTTTCATCAAAATCTGCCCATCGAAATGTCATGTCGAATGCTAGATTGATAATCCTGTGAGTGAAAAGGGAGGGAAGCTCCACAGAGCATTATTCATTATTCATGCTGGATAGACGTAAGTGGATTTTCACAATTTAGCTGAATGGCAGCTTCGATACACAAGCCTGTTTGTGCCAAAACATAGCACTGCATGACTCATCACAGCTGTACACATTATGTTCAATGTACGATTACTTCACATTATAACAAGGAGCATACAGCATAAGCATTTCTGTTTTTTTTTAGGGATTTCTGTACTTTATAGTTTAGTATAGCCCTGCATTAACACACTCAGGAAGGCCTTGTTAACCCTTTAATACAGAAGCAAACAGGAGACTATTTATCACACATACGTCATGGGAGCAGGAACCCCCCCCCCACACACACACACCTTTTTGCCTCCTAGACAACAGTCGACACGTAGACAGCAGCATGCATCCCCCATGCAACCCACTGTTGACAAATCAGTGGATAAGCTCTTATATGTGAATTCGTAAATCTGTCCGAAGCCTGTTCTAAATGTGCAAATATGCTTGCTATGAGCTCATACAACTATAAAGGCAGCATTGTGCTTCTTTTATATAGTGATAACAACCTTTAAATACACAGTAAGTTCCTGTTACACATGCTGAGACATCGTACTCTGTCCAGCATAAGGCTAATTTACTTATTCTAATCAAATGTCTCAGTGCAGAAAAAAAACAAACTCTTGGAGCAGGTGTGAAAAACACTGACCTACTATAACTTAGTATGGTGAATTATGCACAGTACGTAAACAAAGCAGCAAAAAGCATTGGATTATTTTTCAGGGTAAGTCATAAGGAAGTGTTGTTAGAGAAAGCATATCAGCGCTGATAGGATGGCAATACAGCTACAAGCTATGAGCCATATAGTGGAGACAGTCTATGTGTACACAGCCACAAACTGCTTCAGCACAACTGGCCGCTGTCACAGCATTGGCATTTCATGCAGGATTAATGGTTTACGAAAGGGAAGTTGGGTGTTTGTGAGGGCAGAGGTTTGAATGGGAAATCATTTCAGACAATATAGCCACAAATAAGAATCACAGGGGAGTTTGTCCTAAAATAACATTTAATGATTTAAAATCAGGTAGTGCTATAGAATAGCACGTTAATATAAACAGGAAAATGTATAGTGGAGGATGCAGGAGGATGTGGATTCTTACAGCCATATAGCTATGGACCTAAAAACAAAAAAAATATTTCTACATATTATAAATGGAAAAGGGTATGAGTTTGAGAAGACAGATAATAAAGACAAGTCAATCACCAGTCTTTACTGGAAGTTACACTAACCGTCAACGGATTGGGAACAGACTACCTTTCATTGTGCTGAGTCATTTGTTTTAATATGAACAAGCAGTACTTTTGGTATTGTATTTATCCCTGTGTTGTTATGTCAACGCTCTTAGCTCTTTAAATCTGTGTTTTAAGACAAATGATTTTAAAAAAACTGTCAAAGCAAAAACTATTCTTCATAGCATTTCAGATATTTTGATGAACAAGAAGCTGACTGCTACAATAAGTATTAACAAACTGATGTTGTACAGTACTTATCAAAATATTTATCATATTTCAAGAGAAAGCATGGTGTACTCAAACTTGAGCAAAAATGACCAGATTGTTGACTTCTGGTGCCAGACTCTGTCTCTAGAAGCAAGTGAAGACCACTGGGATAACATGAAGATGTCCGCAACCCATTTGAATGTCTTCAAAAGTATATCCCAAGTTCTTGGACCTGCTACTGCTACTTTAAGACAATTTAGTAATGTAGATGACTTAATATTTCCAGACAACACTTAATCAATACTGCTACATTTGATGGTACATTTGCACTCCTCCTCTACACATTGATTTCAGACTCTCTTTTGCTTGCCTTCTTACTGCTGACTGAGACCCATATCAGTGGCCCAGGTCTGAACTTGCTCATAACCTGATTTGGCAGGCCTCCAGCAAACTCCATGTGAACCCTGATGCTGTTCCCCGATCTCTGGTTTAGGAGAAGGTGGGGGAGGGGAGGAGAACAGGAAGGGTGATTGACAAAGGAGTTGGGTTTCACTGTTTGTGGGGGCTGAGGAGAACTGATTGCATTTTTTCCTACCAATATGATACGCTGCATCTAACATAACACACATTTGAGCTTTCAGGTCATTTCATTATAGGCTTACTCTAAATTTGTGAGCTGAGCCATGGCCTTGGCTATCAGTGAAATACATTATAATGGATTTTTCTCATTACCTTAGTATCACAATGAGATGCTTAAGTCAACAAGTACTGGAGACTGTGGACAAAGATTACCAGTGTATTTACAATGACCATAAATCAGTACAGTTAATTTACAAACACAGCAACAGTACAGTTCTAACATAATATGGCAAGGGGGGGGGGGTCAAAAATCATATACGTAAGCAAAGATGTCAATAAAAGTATGACTATATAAACACACATTGTCTATGAGTAGTCAGGGTGGGACTGAATGAAGGTAAAATGAACAAAGTTATTGGTATTCAAGAGTCCATTTGCAGGGGGAGGTGGCAGGCAAGGGCAGTCAAAGAAGACATCCTGTCAATAGCGGTCATCTATATTTTCACTCAGCGTAACATTTTTTTGGCCATATGATTTTCCTATATGCCCATTAAGCAGGCAAGTATAATCTTGTGAGAGTTCTCACTTTCTCTCTTTATGTCTCTTTTACATAATACTTTTTGTGAGCTCAGGTTATTATGCTTTTTATATTTTATTGAGCCCTGGCAATAGAAATAGAAAGTCTTCTTTGAGAGACCCTTGTCTCTCTTTCATTTTCTCTCATTGATGAGAATCTCTGACTCATTTTGTCCTGAAGTTGCTTGACATTTCTATTCATTTCTCTCCTACAGAAGTAGGGGAGAGAGAGTGTTTATGTGTATGTGTGTGTGTGTGTGTGTGTGTGTTAAATGAGGAATTGTCCTCTGTGAGAGAATGCTGGGTCGCCCTCTGCTCCAGCTGTCCAAGTGTTTATTGATCAGTCCTAGTCCCCGAGGGTGGAGAGGGCCAGATCATAACAACCAGCACCTGCCCTGCTGCCCTCGCCAAGATCCAGATTCCAGAGAGGCATAAATAGAGCTGCCACGGAGCAGGCTGGGCATGAGCTCTTAGTATGCATTCCCCATCAGATCAGCTGTGTATTCACAGGGTCCATAGATGACCATGTGTTATGCCATGTTTTGGTAATACCTTCTTCTATTTCCTGTTTTATGTACTTAAATACATTTTGATTGATTCATATTTCCATGTCATAAAATGTGAATGTTTTAAAGGCAATTAGTCCTTGCTTTCACTTTAGACATTTAGCCACCAGTTCATTTTTTTGTTAATTTGATTCTGTTTTGTTGGTGAAGGTACCTACTACTTTGGTTCTGTCTACACCGACCCCTTTCAAGGCTGTTTTATTTCAGACCTAAAATATCATAAAAATGTGAAAAATAAGAGTAATCCTGCCTAGCCAACATTAGTGCCTATGCTTAATGTACTATCACTATCGTGAGTATTACTTCTTTTTACGTTTCGTTTTTGGGTACTTCACTCCTAACTTTGTCTTTATTCAACTTTATTTTCCCATATTGGATATTCTCATAAATGTTGAATCTTCGGCTACAACAATGGTAATAACATTATTTCAATGAGAATAATGTCTGTTTAAGGTCTTTGACAGTTCTCGGTTCAGCAGGGTTGATGTTCCCGCGTTGGGAATTTCCCTTCCACGTGTCTGATTGCAACACATGAAGGCGGGATCATAACAAACGCTCTGATTGGTTAGAGAGGCACGTGACCGCCGGGTCTTAAAGGCGCAGTGCATCAAATTGGCAGTTTTAAGTGTTTCCTAGTAAAGTGATGTAACTAATAAAATGAACAGCACGTATCTCCCAATGTCCATGGTCTGATGCGGTTACTTTTACTCATTGTCTGCATTTGCTAATTTTAGCGGCAAATTCGTCAGTTTAAAATTCAATCAAGCTTAGGTCAGCTGTAGAAGTTAAAAATGCATGCTGATGTGTGTTAAACGGTAGACACTATTACTGTTTCATGTTAAACAGGTAGGATTATGCTCACTGCTTTTCCAAACCAGTGGTTCAGTGTTCTTAGTCAGGTAATGCTTACCTGCTCTGCACAGTTGTATGTGTTTTGGCTTCTCCAACATAACTGATTCAGGTTATTAGTGAATCAACACACTGATCTGAGTAGTGTTGTGGCCTCTGAATCCACAGGTTCTGCACAAGTGTTTTCTGTTCTGACACAACACGACTCGGACCAATGGGTTGATTCATTGATTATCTGAATTAGTTATAAGTAAAATGACTAAAATGATAATAGTCCAGTATGCATCACTAGAGTAGATGCTTGAATTTTTAAAATCTTAAGTTAACTTAGAAATCTTACTTTGTGAAAACAAAGTATACAGCGACTGGCCCTTTACGAGAAGTTTATTGACGCGGCTGGTGTGACGTACGACGGGGCGGGGACACAGGTTGTGACGTAGATGGAAATGAGGGTTGGTTTGGGGGGGTCCAGATCAGAATGAGGTGAGAGGTGGAGAGAAGAGCACTGGAGAGTACTCTGAACGGACATAAAGGACTTATAAGAGTACGAGCAGAGGTAAATCTCGCTTTTAACAACAAACGCTCTCTGTACGCTCACAGTTAGGTGTAACGCACTGGGTTTGGTTTAGGTAACAGCTAGAGAGAGAGACGAGCTCGGTGTAAACAATACGGTGTGTGATTAGTCGTGTGGGGTTAGAGTGTAGAGTCTAAATTGGGTTTAAGCCCTCTGCTGTAGTTGTTGTATCGTCGCTGTGTGTGATGACTATAGTCTGATCGCTGAGTGTCTATAAATACACACTGTGCTCTTTCAGAGACATGTCATACTTAACTTAACTTTACCTAACGCAACTTTACTCGAAGTGGCAGCAGCCGGCAGAGCTGCCGGTTACATTTCCGATAAGGATTTCGCTGATAATACTGAAAGACACGTTAATTCTGTCGACTGCAATGAGAAGAGCTATCAGACACCTAGTCAGGGAGTCGTTTACTTACTGTAAACAGTCAGCTGACTGACTGAAACCACGGCATTTTGGATAACTTACAGTGTAACGCATTATCCCGACCTGTCGGAAGAGGTTATCTTACACAACTGGAACGGTAAGTGTTCGGTAGTGCTTGATTGCAGGTGTGGTTTACACGTTAAAGACACGTTTATGTCGGTTTTCTCCATTATGTGTAGTTACGCTGGTTTACTACGACTCGAAGCACTCCTGAGAGTCACAGTGCCGGAGTGTTTTGGGTACGAAACCACAACAGCGGTTACTGCTTCAATCCTCCGCTCCTGTATTCTACATTCCAAACGCAAAAGTAACAGCCGGCAAAATGAACTGAGGTCAGAAAAAACACAACACTGAACCGCTTTATCGTCACTTCATCCAAGCTAACACTTACAGCACCTCTTTCTGAACTCTAACCGCATTAACCTGGGTGCGTCGCTAAACCAGACACCACGATGCCACATATAGGCTACTCGTTTACGCGCTACTACTGGTGGTGTGCTCTCTTGACGCACAGTCCGTATCTTTCAGCTCAGCCCAGAGGACCCGGCGCGGACGAGCCTGGCGCAAACATGCGTCTGACTCAAAGGACAGCATTTGCATTGCAAATGGAACGCTAAGCAGACTGTTGTAGAAGTGAGCTGATAGTACCAGCAGAGGTTGTTTTTTTTAAAGTGGAAAAACAAGTGAAATTGAAAGCGGTTTCACTGGCCTCTCTTCTCAGCCCGGGCAATAGATACATTCACACTGAATTCGGTCACTGGGGCAGGAAGCGACGACCTATATTTTCTGGACGTTTCTTTGCCATTGTGAAGTGCAAAAGTTCAGGTGTGTAGCCTGTGTGAATCCTGTGTGTGTGATTATCTCACCTGAGGGGATGTTTGTAAGTGCCTTGTTCAGGTGTCTTTGTCAACTTTAGGGGCAGTTACAGATTAGTCTCTTAGATGTCTGTGCCTAACAAAGTGGATTAAGAGGCCTTTTGTTTTGACCACTTTCGCTCGCTTCTCTGGTCAAATTTGCCTTTGTTCTTGATCTGGGCTCTTCCTGAGATATGGGTCTTTTTTGTGCGGTCTCGTCTTGTATGCCTGTTGTGTGTTTCTGTGTTGTGTTCGTGTGTTTTCCGTGGAGCAGCAGAGGGAGCTGTATGTCACTTGGCTATGAGTGAGCCCCCACATTTGGACGTATCTGGGCAAAGTGGACGCAGCTTTCAAGTACATCAGTGATTTATGCACAAACACAGTCAACACACACTTTCAAAGACAATAATATTCAAGGTCTTTTAGCTTGAAATACCACATTACCTGCCCATTTAAAGTTTTAAGCCACTTTTTTATTAGCAAAAATTGACTTTATTTTTACATTATTCAAAGAAGTTGATCTAGGAGTAGGGTGGTCCATTTAGATTTGTGCTTGTTTCAGTTCCTAGTGAATGGTCATTACTCCCTTTAATGCTTTTTAGACAATTGCTGCGCTCAGCTGATTGTGTGACACTGCATGGGCACATTAAGCTGCAGCTTACATACGTTTGTAACCAAAACACAGTGATGGAGAGCTTCTGTTTTGTCAGTGTGTATGTGTGTGCATGCTTCTTTTTTCTGTGCCTTTTCTGTGTAGCGTAATTGTAATGTGGGACTGATGTGATGGCATTTCGGGGACAAACAGTCTCAGCTGCTGCGTCCAGAATTGTCGTTATTCACAAAAACCACACAGACCTCACCACAGAACACGGAGCAAGTAGGCGACACAATTTCTGTCTGTGCCTTGCCAAACCACTGGGAAGTTAAATATAGTAAACCAGTTGTCTAATCGCAGCCCCAACGTGTGGTTTCATTGCTGTTATTTATCTAAATCAGCACCGCCAGCACCCACAAGCTGGGCTAATCTCTACTGCTATTATGCTACTGCTGAATTGCTGGCGAAAGGGGGTCAGCAGTTCCTGTTCAGATTCAGAATGTAGGGCATTTCTCAGTGGCAGGAAAAGGCTTAGTATGAAAGTGAGTGCACATGAAGGTGTTTGTTTTCAGACATTTTCAGGATGGAAATATACTGACTTTGTTGGAAAACCAGGCAGAAGGAGTAATCTAGCAAAATGATCCGTATAAAAGATCCATGTTTATTTTTTTTTCCCAACAGAAATAGCAAAACTATTACTTTTGGATACTGGGGTTAAGGTTATGGTTAGATTAAATGGTAGTTACGAACATATTAAGGGGGCATATGTATGACTACAGGTCCTAATAAGTTATAAGCACATAGGCCTAAAGGTTTGATTGTGAAAGTGACTGTATATGATGTTAATGCGTTGAAATGACTAGTATCATAAGAGTGTCCGCTCCTTGTGTTTTTGCAGGTGGAGAGCGTGCGAGGCCCTGCTCATGGATGAGGATGAGGATGATGTGTTTGAGACGGATACTCAATATTGGCGTTCCTCAATCAGGGAGATAAAGCAGGAGGAGCGTGCCACTCAGACTCCAGGGCGGCCACCGGCTCGGCTCAACGGAATGCTGCCCTGCGGAGTGTCCGAGGAGCCAAGACGCCTCTTCTACGGTAAAAATGGAATACTCAGAGAGACTGCTCTCATAGGTGCTGAGTTTATCTAACTGTTAGTCTCTTCCCTCCTTCTCCAGCCCCTGTGGCATGTGATACCCCTGGCCTCTGCAGCTTTTATTACCTGTGTGTACCCAGTCACTTTGCAATTCAAATGACTGCACGCAAGGGTTGTTCTGCTGGCAGGTTGCCTGGCCATGGACACACAGCCACTGGCAGAGCTTTGACTTAACCGTCTGCTGCATCTGCATTTGTTTACAATCGGCCAAAACTAAGGTTTCTTTTTTTAGTCCCACTGTACAACAACCAGGAGCTGCTCAGTGTTATACTTCAGTAGTACAGCTGAGGTTGTAACGATTATACAATTACAGAAATTATTCAAATTGACTGTTTGCTGTTTGCACAACCATGCGTATTTTTGATTCTACAGATGTTACAGTAAGAGACAGAGTTGAATGAACACTCACAACACGAAAGCACTTATTTCACTCTCACTAACCCATAACAAGATGTGACTTTATTCAGCATTTGACATCTAAACTATTTCACACATGAGAGCCAGCACTCACACAAGCTCTGTGTACCTTAAGATGTCCAGGGTCAACCTTTTCCTGAGTTCTGCTGTTCCAATAGAAACTTCCTTTTCAACTTCTGTAAATGTCAAACGTTAGACATTTGTGAATCATGCCTTCTTGTAATGAGATTTCTTTTGTTGATTATAAAACATGTTTCACTTTCATTCCTTGTAGTCTGGTTTATTATTTTGAAAACGTCAGAGCCTGAGGTTTAGAAACCACAACAAACAGAAGATTTTGGTTCTATTAACACTATTGAGTGATATTTGACTTATCGACAACTTTAGTTTTGTGGTGGAAATGAGTGCCACATATGTGCTGTTTCACCTCCTCACATGGTGCTGCATTCTGGATTTCAGAGTGTGATGCTAACCTTTGTGTTCTCATTTTTAGGTAGTGCAGGATTGCTATTACTGGCACCATCTGCCCGCCCTGACCTTGGTGAGGACATAATGCTTCAGGGGGATCAGCGTGCCATGGAGCATCAGAGACGTCCCGCACACAGTGTGGAGGCTCGTATTGGTCAGAAACTCCAAATGATTGGGGATCAGTTCTATCAAGAGCACATGCTGGTGAGTCAATATCTGCTGAAGGTGTCTGATCTTGCACTGCCTCATAAACTTGTTCTGTTTGGCAAACATGTATCTCTTAACAGCAGCAAGTGAAACACTTGATGTTTGTGATAATTCACACTTCAGGCTGCACATTTGGTAATATGCAATATTTCCAGTTTCCAGAATGTGAAATGCCTTAGACTAAATTGCATGACATTACATGACATTTTTTTCCTATCATATTAATTCCAAAAAAACCTCAGAAGACACATTCCTGTTACTCCGGTTCCTATTACCAACCAGTGTAAAGATATCAGTACGTTTTTCTAAAATTAACCGTTTCGACATCAAACCACTATGAAGCGATTTGTAGTTGAATACAGACATTCTAAAAAATCAGTGGATTTCATCTATAACATACGTCTAGGAAATCCACAATTATCAAATATCTCAGTATTTGATAACATAAAATCTTATAATTTCCCAGCTAAACAGCCTCTGCCATCTTTTAATGACTGTGTTATACCTTTCACTCGGGATTCTTGTGTCCTTCCGAAGTCTACAGAAATCTTAGAGCATATAAGCTGTTTATTGTGAGCACTGTCAGTGCCTTACAGTGAAAAGAGGAAAAGGTCATTTAAACTTCATTAAATGCTGGAACAGAACAAAGCCCACCAATAATATTGTAGCCATGAAGCAATGTGAGCCACCCCTGCTGAGAGCTATAAAATGAAGGCATTAAGAGTAGTAGACTTTTTCCATGTCCTGCATTTGTTTTGGCCAGATTTTCTTTGTTTTACCCCCACAACACTAAGTTGGGCCCCGGCCCCCCTCTCCCTTGAAGCTCAACGCACCCTATCCTCTTTTTAGCTTCCTGTTTATTGCTCTTTTTCCCTTCTGTCTGTGCGCATTTGTGTTTGTGTGTGCACACATGCCCGTAACACTCCCACTGTGCACTGTGTGTGTATGTGTGTATGTCTGTGGGGGGGGGCAGTGGTTGATACAACACACAGCAATGACCAGCCAAGATTTTTGTCACTGATTTGTGTGACGGCGCACAAAGTATTACCGCCACTGAGCTTGTGGGTGTCTGCCCCTGGTCAAGAACAATGGCTCTTTGTTCTGCTCTGTTTCAGCAGCAAATCAGATAGCATTAATGATACATTGTTGGCTGCCGCATTGGCTAGCATTAGGTGTACTTGAAAAAGAGGTGCTACGAGAGTGATTACAGGGACTGGCGAGATAGAGACACACACACACACACACACACACACACACATTCTGTGTTGAGGGATATAAAGTCGATACTAATTTTACAGTATTCATTTTTGTTTCAGTGGTATTGAGATATTACTACCACAACATCCATGTAAATGGGGTATGCATGCTGTCTAGCTTTTTTCCTTCCTATTTTGTGGACTTTAAACATGGTTTCCAATAAGTGACAATGCATGTCATGGCAAGGTGCATGAGAAACAACAGTTTAAACACATAAAAATCTAAATAATAGTTAGTTGGCTATCTAGAAATCTGGTTTGTATTTTCAATACCATGTATGGTTCCCTTTGGATGTCTCATCACAGTAGCCTGTCAGGTTGGTAAAGCAATTTTCACCTATGAAGTCTGGATAATTAGAATCGGGTCTTGATTTGGCCTTTTACACAAGTGCACAGCACTGCATACTGAAAATACTCAGCAGGCAGGACATGACGTGGTCATGCAGCCAGTTATTTGGTAGAACTATAGAGTCTGTTGCTATTCCTTAAATTTCCAGGCCCTTACCAACAGCAGTTCCTAAATCTATTCACACAATGACCGGACATTACATGGACTTTGTACTACGAGGGTAAAGTCTGTTGATTCTGTCCCATCTGACTGATTCAGACATTTACATTCGCACACTGCTCCTCAAGGTAATGTCTAGAAAGGTTCAGGGTTGCATGTGTGAAAGGGGCTTAAGACATTATTTTAGCATAGAGTAGTATATATATATATATATATATATGTATATATATATAATTTTTTTTTATTTTTATTTTTTATACTGAATGTTATTGATGCTGCTCAGTGCTAGTGTGCATAGAAGCCTTCTCTTTACTAGAGACCCCACTGCTCTTTGGTTCATTACATACAGTCCAATAATCATTCCTTCACACACCAGTATTCATCATCTGCCATCACTCTCTTGAATACTCATGGAGGGGCGGTGAAAAAGAGAGAAGTGGCCATGCAAGGTAAATAAGGTGGTAAACCAGAGCTTGGCACAGGCACTCTGGTGGTTAGGGAGACTCCAGCTAAGACCTAACAGGCGTCGGGAGCACCCGCAAGAGACAACCAAATAAGAGGCTTCCTAGCCCCCACTACACTCACTCTCTTACACACACACACACACACACACACACACACACACACACACGGTCCACAAGGACTAGCAATATTACAGCCAGATTGGTGCCAACTGTGACTCACCAATGATAAAAAGATACTGTTTTTGCTCCAGATCACTGAGAATAGCACTGCTGCCAAAGGTTTTTAAGGCTTTTATGGTTAAGAAAGCTCAATTGTTGGTCATGTAATAAAGCAAAGTCAGACATATTTTTTCCTTACATATGCATTTGCTGTCTGAAGTTTGCTTATTAAATTTTACTAGAGGTAGTAGCCATTAGTATACTTGTGGCGCTTAATACTGAGTGGTTGAAACACCTTTATCTAGACACTTTGTATCTTTTGGCACTTTGCAGACTGTCACAGTAAAACATTTGTCCCCATTTCTTTAATTTTTGACAGACATAATATTTTGCACCGACAAGGTGATTCAGAATGAAATATAAAGAAATGAGGGTGTCTGAAAACTTTTGCACAGTACTGCATATTGAGACCATGCAGGTGTATAGTATCCATGCAAGAAGCCATACATGTAACGCATTAAACATGAAACTCTGGAGCTGTTTGGCAATGCTGAGTGAATGAATGACCCCAAAGAGAGACAAGCGCAGGTCTATTTTAGCGGGTTTAATGCTCTACTCCTTGCTATTTTTGGCTGTGTGGTAAGATTGTGTAATTTTCTCCTTAACAATGAGTTAGCTGGGCCACCTCTGGTTGTTGTAAACACTTTTTCCAGGTTCACTTCCTTAGGTCTTCTATTATGTCTTTTTTTGTTCTTACCGTATCAGTTTGTATGGCTCTTTGTGGACAAATACACTCGCTCAGTCAACCAACAGGATGACGATTTCCCCACTCATCACTTTATAGCTTATTGTATTAATTGGGATAGTCTTACACTTTGTATTTCATGGATTTGTTTTGGAGTCCAGTGGTGCAGCATTCATGGGATTTCCTTTTGTTTCTATCCACTTGGTTTAGGTTGGAATGTCCACCTCTGGTCCTGGATGACCTCGAAGTAATTTGGTGATTTTCCTCCAGTCTAACCCAGCGGATTCAACTCAATTACTAGGTTTAGGTCTTTTGTAGGTGTTTTTTGAGCAGGGAAAACATCAAACTCTTTAGCTCCTGGACTGGACTGAGTGTGATTTTTAAGTGGTTTTCTGAGTCATTCTCTGTTCTGTGTGTGTGACCGGTCTCTTTCTGTCTAATTGTAGAGTTTGTATGATTTGTTGGCATGACAAGTTGAGCTTTTAGTCAGTTGACTGGGCTGTATGTACCTTGAGTGATGAAAGTTCCTAAACAAATGTAAAAAAAAAAGCAAAACATGTATGTAGATGGAAGTAGAAAAGAATATTCATCGTTTTCTTTGAACCACTTTAAATGTCTTGGTTCTGTCACTAACCAGCTTGAGATGATTTAGAGTTGGAATATCATCAATACTCTTACATTTTATTTAGCTGCGTGGTATGATCACAATCACCTTAAGCACTACACAGTTAGTAGAACTATAGCCCTACAAATCTGGCTTAAGAACATTGCTTTAAAGCTGCTTTAATAAAAAAACAAATTGACCTGCAGCCTTTAAAGCTGTGTAATGCATTATAGGTCTGACATATGTTTGTTGACTTGTATGTACATTAGCATGTTGTGGCATGTTTTATTTTTTTTTGTATAATGCTAATGAAGCTAATGAATGCCAAACAAAAACGGCTGTTAAATGGGCAATAAATTCTGTTGAATTGAATTGAAGGTGCTTAGTGAAGTTTGCCTTGCTGTTACGAAGGCCTGCTCTGGGATTGTTAGTGCTGCTTTAAACCCTGATTTAAGTGCCTTAAGGGAGTCATTCTAAAGTGGTGCTAAGGAGTTCCTGGAGGCGGTAGGAGACTGTAGTGAGTCTAGCTTATACTGTGTGTGTTTTAGGTTTTTCTTTTTCATTGTTGTTTGTAGCATTTAGTTTAGTTGGTTGACTTTGTTTCATTAAACAAGATGACACAAATAAATACCACACTCTTACTCTTTCCCTCTGGCTGTATCCAGGCCCCTCCAGCAGCTTGGCTTTTGGAACGTGTCTTAGTGCTTAAACCACAGCATAACATAAATACTGTTAAACTACAGTGTGTGTAGAAAAGTGAATATACATCACTGTAAGATGCACATGCATCAGTTGTTAATTCTTACGGAAGGTACAAAAAGTAATGTGTTCTTTTAACAAAACTTTGTCTTATTACTCCTTTATTCTGTGCATACAGCGGAACGGTTAGCAAGGTCATTCCTGTGGCTTTTTCAGAATCACTGAAATGACCTGATAAGAGCCAGTGGGGTTCAAACTTGACATTTTGTTCCCTAAAGCCTTACCCTTGCACCCCCCTGAGCGACTGGGTCTTCCAGAGTGGCAAACTGCCCTTTTAACACCCAGAGCATTCGCTTATCAGTGCCTTGTCTCCCTCATTACTGCCACGGTCTCAGAGATTTGACGCCAGGAATGACACTTCAGCTCTGAATGACTCAGAGACGACAAAGAGCAGTCTGTTATTCCCTCAGTCCCCCTGGTTGGTTGCTGCAGTTAGCGTAGCGCCGGCGGGCCGCTCAGGCACAGATGAAGTGGCTGCAGAGGCTTTGATAGCAGAGGCAGCTGCTGACAGATAAATTGCTGCTCACTCCTGACAGGTCTGTAAGGAGGCCCTGGGGCAGTGGCGGATGGCAGGACAGGGAGAGAAGGAGGGGAAGAGTCTGTTGCTTCTCTCTGATGGACCTGTTATCTGAGTGGAGCTCTGTTTTAAGGGGATTCATCAGAGCTGTGTTTTTTCATGGTTCTTCTTGGATTTTGTTTTGTTTTGTTTTCTTTTTCGAACTCTGGTCATTCCATGGTGGGGTTGGATGCCACCGCACTGTTATTGTTATCATGATAAATTACATCAACCTTTTTTTTTTGTTAGCAAATCATACTCAAGCACTTATACTGTTCAACTGTGTGCTTAATTAAAAACAGGTTCCCAACGGGTGGGGGTGCTACTGAGTGTAACTAGTCTTCCTAATTAAATGTAATGTAAGACATCAAAAGGAATGCTGTGGCGAAAATCTAATTTACATAATTACACATCAACCCCAGATGTAGTTAATCAGCTAAGACATGTTTGTAGTCCAAGTTTGTAGTAATTTTGAACTGGAGCTCTGAGGCTAATGTATCTAACAAATACTAGAAATCACCCAAATACATTTACCAAAAACTTCTCTCAAGCTGCTTAAGCCACATCCAGCTTCTCATTGAGATAGTACAGACTTGTGGATGTTGTTTAGGAGACTATAAGCTACTGTGAGCTATTAAAATGAACAAAAGTTATGTAGCCAAACTTTCTGGGCAGCCTTTTCAAACAGCAGGGTCTGGTTTCACAAACTGCCTCAGGAGTAAGAGTGATGATCTAGATCCAGTTTTGTGGCAAAACCATCATAAGAACAGAGGAATCTGACCCAAGATGAGCACTCTACCACCCTGGTGATGTCTAAAATGTCTAACAGCAAAGTTTAGTTAATTTTTATACCTCACAAGTCAAACAGCATCTTATACCACATTGATGAGTCTGTGCCACCTTAATGAAGAACTAGATGTGGTTTGAGAGGCGTTTTGGGATGTATTTGTATAAACATTTGGTAGCTGTTGACCTCTAGTGTTTATTAGCAACATTAATCTCACAGCTTTGGTCTTAAGCTTTAGAAGCAACATGAATGTAAAATTGTGTAAATAATTTTTTTTAACCGTATTGCCTGCTTAAATGTACTTTGCCCTAAATTTTCAGCACATAGAGATGGATTTTGGTGTGTGAATGCATGCACATTTGTGTGTGTATGTGTACTGGGGTGGGTGTTGGGGACGGCAATGTTACTTCCTCCTTATCTGTGTGTTTGTGTGTACACTCGTGCAAGGGGAAAAACAGCCGTGTGTGTGTGTGTGTGTGTGTGTGTGTGTGTGAGAGAGAGAGAACAGTAGGCCAGATCCTCGTATTTACCGGATCTGTTCTCTTCTGTGCTCCAGAGAAAAGGGGATGTGTCTGATGTTTCCTGTCAGATAGTCAGCTTGTCTAACAACTGTACACACCTCTCAGAGGAACAAAACGGCAGCTCAGGAAAAACAAAGGCCATTGAAGCACCTAAGCAGTGCTTGTTATTGTCGCAGTTAGTTTCACTGCACTGTAAAATTAAAATTTCATTCAACCTGCAATTTGTTACCTCCATTGGCTCTCCTGTAGAACAGGAGCCAAACAGAACCTGACCTGAACCAGTACTACTGCTGGCTGCTACCATAGCCTTCTAGCTTTACTGCACAACTAAAAAAGCTAAACTTTGGACACCAAACACTTCTTGGCTCGTGGATTACATTTGGGCTGAACAAAGTGTCCTTGACTTTATTGTAGTCACAATGGACTCTTGATACATGGCCTTTTTTTTTGGTGACATTTGATTCGAATGTGAATGTGTATATATGTGTGTGTGTGTGTGTGTGTGTTTATTGCTGTCTTAGTGATAAGCGGGGGCTCTTGGGAGCTGATGGCTGATGGGCAGGCTGCACGCAGAGCTGATAAGAACTCACAGGAGTGACGACACCAAGCGTCTGCAAAAACTCTGCCGCTTATCTCATCCTAAATATAGCCTCTGACTCATTTTTGACAGTTAGCCATGTGGCACGAAGACACACAAACATAGACAGACGGACATTTGCGTGTCACTTTGTTTTGGGTGGGAAGTGTGTGTGTGTGTGAAGGTCACTCTGAGGGATGGGACTTTTTGTGTTTGTTTGGTTTTGTGGCGTGATGTGGGTTCTGATGAAACACTGTCTGATTCTGTTCTTCTTGGGGGTCTAAAATGGTGATCCATCTTAAGGTGGCAAATGAGCTCCATCAATATTTCATTGCCTGAATTAATTTCAACAAAACAATTTTGTATGCCTAAAATTAAGCTGTTGTGTCATATGATCTAAATAAGACCGTGTGGTGTGCTGTATTTAATGCCTAAACTACAATGTGCACCATATACATTTGTATATTCTGGATCATTTTAAAATAAATCGAATTGTAAACTGGAGATTTATACCCTCTGTGCTTGCATATTTACAAAAGATATGAATCTTTTTCCAGAGATGCATGTCTGCTAATTGGATTTTGCCTCAGACTCAGACAGAATCTCAAGACACATCCAGCAGCATAAAATACAATTAGTGTGTAACTGCGCTCAAGAAATAATGCTAATTACTAGGAGTGGTGCTAGATGGGGCTTCTTAAAAAAAAAGGAAGGAAAAAAATGAATGTCCTTGACTTAAAAATGAGGCAGAGCAGACCTGAGTGATCTGAGGCACCCCATGAAGCTGGAGAGGGCCTGATGGCAGTTCCTGCTGCTGTTTGGGAGTGTAAATTGGCCTATGAGGAGACTGGAAGAGCTGGCGGGGGCTTATGCAATATTCTGCAATGCCCCGCTATGATCTTGTTGAGCCAATGGCAATCGTTATATCTTAACAACAAGAAAGATCGGTCTGCTTTTAAATAGGGCAGCATGTTGCTTTATTTTGCAAATGATGTATTTGTCGTTGTAGGAGAAGCTTTTGATTTTTACAATTGGGGTGTTACTCTGGTTTTACCGGAAATATTTTATTCAGTGATAACATAGGTGTATTTTATTAAAATTCTTGTAGTTTTGCATGTGTTTGTATTTCTCTGCAAATTCTAACTTGCTGTAGCAGGTTGTTTATAGTATCTTAATAGCTTGCAGTCTGTAATAGTGGCAAAAGTTTTCATCTTGTCTTATCTGGTTGGGCTGGGTTTCACCCTCATATGTCCATCTTCGGCACTGAGCAAAGCAAAATTGTGTGTGTGTGTGTGTGTGTGTGTGTGTGTGTGTGTGTGTGTGTGTGTGTGTGTGTGTGTGTGTGTGTGTG
>JBBPCY010000001.1:39795622-39808790 GCA_037974405.1 Brachyalestes nurse
AAACAATATGGCATTTCTAGTGATAAATATTACAGCTATAGCACAACACAACCCTCTCACTGCCTGGAGAGACGCAACGCCACATACTAAGTTACATTGCTAACTCAACTAGCTCGTGTGAGTGGGGAGTGGGTGGGGCTGCAGGCAGCGCCCCCACCAGCGTGCAAGCAGACTACGTTTTTCATAAGTAATAAGCTCTAAATATAATTTTATTTTACTTATTTTACACCAATCAGCAGAATCTGGCAACACTGCCGACAGGCAGAGACGCGAGTCGCATTCTACCAAGCACCACGTCTTTACCAAAACTCTACTGGTTAATAAGTAGGCTAAGTACTACAAATCAAAGTTAAAAACAGACAGGGAGTGACAGAGAGAGAGAGGGGAGGGGAGGGGCGCTGTGACTAGTCTATCACAGAACGCAGACACAGTCAGCTTCCCAATGAGAATTTTTATTCAATCCGAGCACAGATATTGACTTGTATTACTCGTATGATACTCGTACTCGTCAAAAGTGCTTTATCCGTACCGGATACTCGTTTCAGCCGAGTATCGGGCTCAACTCTAGTTTTGAGGCAGGGTTGAAATGAAGTGCAAATGAATTTTTGAGATTATGTAACTTAAAAGAGGGACTTTGCAATTATTTGCATTTGGAAAATCATCATAGCATTCTGGGGTGTCTGTAAATTGCCATAATAAAAACTGAAGCCGCAAACTTTGTGAAAATTTATATTTGTGTCATTCTCAAAACTTTTGGCCACGACTATAAATCATCCAGTTTTTGTGAACCGAGATGATGTGACATACAGTGGGAGAAATAATGATTTGATCCTCTGCTGAATTTATAAGTTTGCTGACTTACAAAAAAACAGTCTCTAATTTATGAGGTAGTTTAATTTTTATGGAGAGTGACAGAATATCAACCAAAAATCAAGAAAAAAACGTTATATAAAAGTTATAAATTGATTTGCATTGTGAAATAAATGTGTGATATAAATGAAATAAATATTTGATACCCAAGCAAAATATAACTTAGTACTGGGTGGAGAAATCCTGGCAAGCACAGCAGTAAGACGTTTCATGGTTGGTCACCAGGTTTGCACACATCTCAGGAGGGATTTTGGGTCACTCCTCTCCTCAGAAACTCTCTAAATCCTTTAGATTTCTTGGCTGCTGCTTGGCAACTCGAAGCTTTAGCTCCCTTCAATAGATTTTCTATAGGATTGAGGTCTGGAGACTGGCTAGGCCACTCCATGACCTTAATGTGTTTCTTCTTTAGCCACTCCTTTGCTACCCTGGCAGTATGTTTTGGGTCACTGACCCATCCACAACCCATCTTCAATGTTCTGGCTGAGGGAAGGAGGTTCTGGTCCAAGATTTTACAGTACATGGCCCCATCAATTATAAGTCAGCAAACTTACAAATTCAGCAGGGGGTCAAATAATTTTTTGCCCCACTGTAAGAGGTATCCAGTATGGTTTAATGCTGCATCTGGTTTCGTTACATTGTTAATTTGGAGCTACCCTGTGTATCACTGTTGTACAGAGTAAACACTTAGTCACAACAAAAACAAGGAACACAAAACGAACCCTATGAACAGAGAAATGGTCATAAATAGAATGTTCAAGGAAGACTTCAAGTGTGAATGACAAAACCAGGAAGTATAATTGAAGTTGTGAGTCACCAGTATTAATTACCAGGGGAGGTGGAGCACTGTGTTTATGACTGTGACACATTGCACTCAGATTACAGAGTTGCTTGGATCATGTTTCTCGCACCTTGTAAACATCTTGGCTAGGACTGCACACTTAATATACATTGGATAATGCGATTATTCGTGTTACTGTGTAGGAGAACTTAATATAGCGGCCACTGGACAAACATCTATAAAGATCATCTTCACAATAAATACTAAACCCATATGTTCACAATTTGTCCATGGCAACTAGCTATACAAATACGAATTAACCCTATTTCACAGAAACCATGAAATGTAGTTTCCTGTTTTGCAGGTTACTAAGTTGGTCTATGTATATTTTTCTTCAGTAATGCTCAACACATTTACTGAATGGCTATGGCCTAATCAGTCCTGAAATCACTGGATCACTGCATTCTTGGTATTTGTTCCCCTGCTGAGGATTTAGGGTCAATGGATTTGGTGAAAGAGTTACACACAGTTAATATAGTCACAAAAACTAAAAAAATGCAATGTAACAGTTGCAACAGTTTTATTGCCAACCTGAAACTGAAAAATTAATATACTTATAACTGCTAGAGGAAATCATAGAGCCTACTCTTCACCATCTCATGGTTTATTTTATCCTTGACCCTTTTTGCTTGGTTTAACCATGTGTTAATTTATGCCACGTGTACATCAAATTTCTGCCACTTTAATCTACGCATCACTCTGCTGAGATATTGGTACTCAGAATGTCTCTAAAGTCAAGTCATGTAATGTAAAATAAAGGTTATGAAGGTTATTTTCCACTTTTCACAACATTCTATAGCAGGTATAGAATTAGGAACAGTTTATCATTTACAGTGAACAAGCTGTAATTTTTGTATGTTGTTCAGTTAAAACATTGCTTGGGAAAATACTTTATTTCACTTTATGACTGATCGTAATCCTGCCAGTGAATTTGCTACAAGGGGCATACAAAAAGACGAAGTTCTTTGTCACCTCATTAATTCTAACACTTTCTGTAATAATCCATCCAGCAATTTCATGTGTTTTTCAACTGATGTGATATGAGAGAGAGAGAGAGAGAGAGAGAGGGAGCATTGGACATGGACAGACTGACCCTCCCCTTCATACAATGGGCTTTAGCAAAGTACACACAGTTGCCATGGTAATCAAAACAGGCAGCTATAATGGTGGTGACTGTGCAAAAGAGGGTAATTAACTGCAGAAAGAAAATGGACATGTTCTAAGAGAAAGCAAGAGATGTGTGTAGTGTTAACTTTGTATGGACTGTACTTTTGTGTGTATCTCAGTAAATTGAGGGCATGCCAGCCACTGTGTTTATTGTTCCATCCTACCTTTCCCCTAGACCATGACTAATTCAGATTCAATTGCCCATTAGGTTTCATAACAATCGTTAAGATTAGAGTCAGTTGTAGTGAAGACTCGTGAACTGTAGATGGTAAAACACATGCTAACTATGTTTTCACTACGGATGACAACCTGTTTTTAGGAGGATGTAGACGAGGTCTGAAAAACACTGAAATGTTAAAATTATATGTTATTTTCCACTTACATACAAATCTGATTTTTTGATAAAGTAGCATATTCTTAGCAAAGCTCACCACAGAGGGCTATAAAAGCTAGCTAGGTTTGTTTACCAAGAGCAAACCCAGCACAAGTCTTTTGTTAGGCTATGAGAAGCAGTCACTCCCAGTCTCACAGCTGTGACAAACACACACACACACACACACACACACACACACACACACACACACACACACACAAACGTAGTTCTGTGGTCAAGGGGAGGGACCTGAAATCCACCACGCACGCCATTACAAACCCAGTGAACTCTGTTTTCTGTCCTTGCTGCTGGAATTCTCTGTGCGCACAATTTCTAGAGATATAAAGGGGCTACATACAAGTGCCTAGAAGGTAATATCATTCTGATGAACCAAGTCACTTTATTTTCTGTGTAGCAAATTGAGGCAAGATCTTCCATTCATAGTTTTTGCTCTGCACTTCAAGGGACTAACTCTGTGATGCTAGCATGTAGGAAAAAGGTCTCTGTGTGGAAGAAAGGGTAAAATTGCTTGTGATTCTTTTCATCTTCATTTTTTTTTTCAAGAATGCGAGAGTCGACTTCTCTCTCCAGGTTCACCCGGCATGTGGTGAACAGTAATGAGAGAAAAAGTTTTGCTTGCACCAGTGCTGCTGTGAGACTGCGCATTCCTCCAGAGTGAGGTGATAAAAAAAAACTAATGCCTGCAGGCTACGCACAGTCCACTTCAGCGAGGGGCTTTATTGAGGCTGCTGGATGGCAAACCAAGACGTCAAATTACCAGGTTTCATGTGTCTCACTCTGATAAGGAACAGTTTTGAGGGGAAGAAACCAGGCAGAGAAGAGGGTGGGGGTGGCTGGGGGAAAGGAGGGATTAAGCCATGGAACTTGTGCCGGGTTTGTGGATGAATATGTTATTTCTACTCACGCGATGAATCCATCCTAAGCGTTGCAGAAACCATCAGGGAGGGTTTGGGTACTAATCCGAAAAAGATTTTGTACCGTCAAGTTTCAGAATGTTTACTGGATTTAGCAAACGCTCTTATTCAGAGCAAATTAAAAAAAGGATAAATGTCATTTTAAAGAAAAGAAGAATATTCCTTGATATAAAGATACAAAATGTTGACCAATTGTTTTTGCCTCTCCCCTTTAACAAAATGTATTTATGCATACCTCTCTCCCACACACAACAAAATATTTTCATCTGCCCCTACCGAGACAAAATGTAATGTTTACAACCCCCCACCCCAAATTGACTTTAATTTTACCTGGTGCCCCCAGCATCTCGAACCACCACTGTATAAGTGCAATTACAGGACATTGTTATATGTGCCAGATTAGTGTGCATTTAAGTGCTTTTCAAAATCAGATATCTTCAGTCATCAACTACATACAGACAGCCAGGAGATCTTCATGTTTCTTGAAGAATGAAGCATTAATGTTAACTGGTTCTGCATAATGACATCAAAGCTTTGTGCAGCTATGGACAGAATGACCTCTGAATTCTCA
Source organism: Brachyalestes nurse (assembly GCA_037974405.1). Classification (NCBI taxonomy): domain Eukaryota; kingdom Metazoa; phylum Chordata; class Actinopteri; order Characiformes; family Alestidae; genus Brachyalestes; species Brachyalestes nurse. Next base: position 39,800,377 of record JBBPCY010000001.1, read on the forward strand.
AAAGCGGTGACAATATGATGGTGAGGAGCTCTAGTTCAAGGGGTATATAGCAGCTTAATTTTTCTAAGATTCAGTTTCGAGGGGTGATTTACCTGACATCCAGCATGCCATCTCCCTCATTTTACCTAATTTGTGCTTCCTTTACCTCTTTTCATTTATAATTTTTATGAACAATGTTCAAATACCCAGCAAATACCCTCTCCTTTTCTATCTCCCTTTTCTCCCCCCCTCCTCTAGCTGTTGTTTCTCTTTGACAGTGCTGATTTACTCCAGGCTTGGACCAAAGCCAGCTCCCCTCAAACAATCACCAGAGTAGCTGGGCCACTCCAGCCAAGACCTGATAGCAATAAACAAAGTTGTAGATTTTGCGCAATCCTAACCCCCAGGTCCTGACAGCTGTGGAACACCCTCCCTCCCTTTACCCGCATTCACCTCTGCTTCCCTCCGCTTTCACCTCTTCAACTAACAACAACCATTAGTACTACTTCACATGAAAATAGATTGCCATTATATGTGGTATGACCACCCACCTTAAGGTTTAAGATTTAGCTGGGAAAAAAAACCTTGTTTGTGTGTCTTGAAGTAGTCTGTTGTGTCAGTGACCAAAATCACTGTAACAATTTGTTAAAACTGCATTAAGTCCCATCATGGAGATATATGAAAATATAAAATTTCCATAGTTACATCTAAATACAGGAGTTTGCACGTTCTCCCCGTGACTGCTTGGGTTTCCTCTGGGAGCTCCGGTTTCCTCCCACCACCAAAATTATTATTATTATTATTAACCTTTATTTAACCAGATTTGTCCCATTGAGATCAGAGATCTCCTTCGCAAGGGAGACCTGTCCAAGGAGGCAGCAGCAGGACCACAGCAAACAACACATTAAATGAATACATTAAAATTTTCTCACATAAAACACTTCCATGCAGACAAAGTAAACTGCAATGACATCACTACGGCTTTGAACTCCTTCAGTGTAACAAGGGTTTGAAGGTGAAGCTTAGATTGTAAGTAAGTGTGAAGTGCCCGAAAACCTAAAAGCTTTCTTGCCCAGTTCAGTTCATACTTTAGGGACAACAAATTGCAGAACATCCAGAATGCAGAATAGTTTTATAAATAAATACATACCAATGCCTAAGCTGTCTCATATGTAAAATGTCCAATTAATTTTAGAATAGAGTATGCAATGATGCATAAGGGGACCACAGTTGGTAATAAATCTCAGCACTCCATGGTATACTATCCAGCATGCGAAGACAATGCTGTAGTACCTACATTAATGAATTGGTACGCACCCAAATTCAAAAATTTTCACATTACCATGAGTGCTGGAACCATTACAACACCACCCTACCCCAACACCCCCAACCACAATCACCACCATCCCCCCCAAACATCACCATGGCCCAGCGTGCAGTCGCTCTTTTGCAGTGTGTGCCAGTAACCTACAAAAGGGAAGTAATCAGTAAATAAAATAGTGAGGAAATCCAAGTGATGTTTCATGTCTTATATAGTGAAATGAAGCATTGTTTATGATTTATCACATCTGAAACATATTTACACATTTGAGTGAAAATAATTGACTCCATGTTGTTCACAAATTCAATGAGAATTTTACCAAACATCTTGCCTTATTTTTATTGTGCAGACAAAACAATGTAGTAAAAAAAAAACAAGTACATGAGACTTGAAATATAAAATATTACATACCTCGTCAAGGTTAGCAACGCAGCGTCTCTGTGCAGAGCTGACATCAGGAGCACGTTCTTCTTGGGACAGTACGACACCAATGTGTGTGTGTCAGTAAATGCAAATCTTGAGGAAAATCGCTCTTCAAGGCAGGAGACAACTCGGGTTTGTTTTGTTCTGATTGTCCTAACTATTGTGAGTTTTTTTTGGAGTGGCTCCTGACCCAGAGTGTAACTGGTAAAAATTGTTGCAGGTAATACTGTGTCCTTGTAGTCCTGCTGTCATTTAAAGGACCACCTTCTTTCTCTGGTTCTTCTCGGGAACATTGCCAGCTGGTTTGCCTGTGTAAACCTGCATGTTCCAGGCATAGCTCATCTTCGCATCACATGCTGCCCATATCTTTATAGCATACATTGCTGGTTTATTCGGCATATATTGTTTGAAGGGACACCGTCCCCTTAAAAGGGACAGTGATGTCAGGACCTGGGTTGTAATTGAGTGGCAGTGAATGTAGATTCATTCTTTGATCGGTAGACATCGCACAAAATCAGAACACTGATGCCAATCTGGTCTACTTCCTTCCAGGCGTCTTCATAAACTCCTCTCCCATCAGTTTGTCCTGTTCATGACTATGGTTAAGATTGAGCCTGTGAGGAAGAGTTGGGAACAATACTTTATGCTATCCACCCAGGATATAGCATGCCTCGTCACACATGGGGTCATCCTAACATTTTCAGATGAAACCCGGCCTCTTGTCTCAGGTGGGGATGAGATCTAGGACAAATTCCCATTTTTGGACTGAAATGTCACAACAACCTGGGTTCTCTACCTCATCACTGGATTTATCTTCCTCCTCTGGATTATACTCTGTGTCATCCGCGATCTCTGATATTTTCTCCTCTGAAGTGTCCTCACTGTCAACTTCCTGGCTTCTCTCCTCCTGATCACCTGATCAGAGTCATATTCAAAGATGTAATCCAGACACTCACACACATTATATCACTCAGCCATTGTGCTGCCACAGAATGAACTGTGAGCTCAAAGGCACCAGTATGGTGGGGTGTGGGAAGGTTCTTAAAATACACTAATCGTTGTATTACTAATTAATTTCTAATGGCCAGCCAGTTTTGACCCAGTTTTGAAGTTCAATAAAACATACAAAATGTAATAAAAATTCTCAGATATTTTTATGCATTCTTGTGCCTTGTGTAAACAAAGTCATGGAACCTTACAACAAACCATTGAAATTAGAGATGCATTTTGAGTATAGGAGGGTTAATACAGTGCAAATAGGAGGGTTACTACAGTGCAAATACCTCACAGAAACTTTTCATAATATGTCTTGAACGAACATGTTTCTTCTCTGAATTACACACAATGTTTTTAACGGTACGATGATCATGCTTAGGTTTTCATGAAATGTCCAGTGTTTTCATTCCTATTTCACACTTTTAATCTGCAGAAAGATCCTTCTTTTTCCCCAAACTGCATGAAAACTGTGACTTGCTTAATAATGTGGAACAACCTTAAATAGTTTCCGTTTAATTAGGCTCACCTGGGAAACTAAGTATCAAACCTGTCTGAGATTGATATCAGTTATTCAAAAAGATAGGAGAAACTACACAACAGTACTCCTGTTCACTGAAGTACTGAGCCTGGGCTTTTGGTTTCTCCCAGTTTGTTCTCCTTTTCCTTGTTTTCCACTGTTTTCTACTGCCCAGTCAGACCCGGAATGCATTGTCCATTCACCATCATGTTTTGGTGTGCTGCTTTCAGTGTATTTGTCCTCTGTTTCTCCCTTTGACTGTTTTGGATCACTTCCTCCTTGGAGGTGCATTCGCACAAGCAGAGCTTTACATCTCACCAAACATCTACACTGTCTTTATATTGTCTAACTTAAAGAACACTGTGTTCCAATACAGGAACCAGCAGCTTAGGTTATCTTAAACATAAACTTTGTTACTAGCTACTGGAGGCTTAAAAAGTGTACTATGCATAAAAGTGAATAGGAAAGGTTGCAGGCCAATCTGATTGTAATTGAATTACAACAAAATTCAAATAGCAGTGGTCGCCTTAGCCTGATAAAGACAATCTGTGTATTTCTATGGATATAGCATCTGAGACTGAGACTATGCTTCAAGTGACTCCACTGTGACCTTAATGACACCTACCATTATGGCAGCACACAAAAAATGTACATATTATTCAAGAGTCAAGCACAAATACAACACATCCATTTCAGCTTGATTTGAATTGATTCAAACAATCAAGTTTATTTTTAGGTTGTGAACATGGGCTACTTTCTGAAATTAGGTTATGTAGGCACTGCAGTCTTTACTGGGCTAATATGCGACTGAGAGATCAGTGGAGTTGGAAGTCTGAGTCAGTTACACCTCAATTACTGTTTTATTGCCTTGTTGTGACACGACAGGTGATTATGTCACAGGCTTAGCTTTATGCCATGTTGTAATCCACTTTGAAAAGCAGAGGCAAAACACACCATCAGCCAGCACAACAAGATTAGCATGACCAGGAGCTAGTGCACTGGTTAAATGACAATGATTTAGCCTCCAAGGAGATGTTGAAAACATTGAGCTTTGAGTATGTGTCAGATATATCTAGTAACAATCATTATTCATGTTCGTAAACATTGTATATTTTTAGCTAACAAAGCACGTCATCACTATTAACAGGTTGTTTGTTGATGCATGTTAGACAGACTTGTAACACTCATTAGTTGGACAAATGGTATCACATAGGGCTCTGAGAATGAGGCGCAGATGCAGGGTTCCTGTTTTAATAGACTCATTTATTTACAAGAACCAAACATAAAAAGGCATGAGGGCCAAAAAGCACAAAGAACATTCAACACTGAAGACCTGGCAAACCTAACACAAGAAGACGGTTTAAACTAATACATGGAGATGGTGGCCCGACACAAGGGCATGAACTAAGGCAACGTAAATACAAACACGACTAGGACATGAACCAGTGAGAACAGATAATCACTTTACATAAAGACAAGACAGCTGACAGAAGACGTCAACTTAGCCACTATGAACATAGACATTAACTTTCAAACTGAGAGTCTCACATAACAAAAACAATGGCGGCCTCTACCGGCCTCTGACTGTGGACGTTACAGCAGAGTACCCGCAAGTAGTTGCTGAAACGGGCGGATTTTAATGTTCTGGAATTTTGCGGGCGGGTAATTATTTACATATGGGCGAGTAGCAGGTCAATCAAAACAGTACTGCAGCCTGCAAAAGCAACATATAAGCAAAAAGTATTAGACTATCATGACTAGACTATGGTGGTCGCTCCAGTGAGAGAGATTTTCTTCCGCTGGATTTGTGATCCGGATGACATTGTGGCGTGCCTGAGACAGAAAAGGTAAAAACACACTGTTCTTCATGCAAAATTCCTGTTTATTCTCAGCCAACAGCTTGGAAACAAACTTTGTACTTCAGAGAGTACTGTGCCCCTACTGGCATGCCCAGGTTCTACTCCACAACTCCAACAACGGAGCTCTCGACTTGCCAAGACTCTGGAGGAGGGTGACTGGCAAGAAGGACTCACATTCACTATTTAACACAACTAACACTCACACTCACCATAAATAATCTCTAATACTACGTAACAACATCTATCACCCTCTAATCTTCCCAAAAATCACAGAAAAGGGGCCAACTGGCCACTTACTCCACACGCAAAGCCTCCTGGGAGGCCAGTCCTGCCGTGCGCTTCTAATTTGCTTTTAATTTGTGTGTGTAACGGGTGGAATGTTAACGGGTCCGGGCAGGTGTGGATTTGATTTTGATATGATCACGGGTGAACGGGCAGGTGTGGTGCTGTACTGTGTGGGTGCGGGCAGGTGCAGGTCTCCAAAAGTGGACCCATGCAGGACTGCGTTACAGTACTCCCCTCCCAACGGCGCAACCCCAGGGTGCCAAAAGCAGCCCCAGAACAGGAACAGGGATGGCGGCTACAGCGTTGGGAACCGGACCAGGGGCTGCAGTGTCGGGAACAGGAACAGGGGCCGCAGCATCGGGAACAGGAACAGGGGCTGCAGTGTCGGGAACAGGAACAGGGACCTGGGTCCTCAGAGCTAGCGCTGGTGCTACCAGTGCTGCCATCCTGGGGACCAGAGGAGCACTAGGGAAGACGTCCTTTGGCGCTGGCTTGGGAATCAGAGTGCTTGACATGGGAACCTGCATCCTAGAAGCTGACATGGCCGCCATGGCCGGACATGAAAGCCCGCTTCCTATGTGCAGGCATGGGAGGCACTTGAACGGGGACATCTCAAGTGAGGCCTGCCACAGGGTGTTGTGGGCATACTCCAGGTATTGGGTTTTCTCCAGGTACTGGTCAGGGGGTGGAGCAGTCCTGCAGACTTGCCGTTGGGTCCTTTACTGCTCACACACATCTGGAAGTGCTGAATGGAAGTCCCTGTCCATACGGGGCCACCAGTACTACCTACCAAGGAACTCCAAGTCATGGGCAACCTTGGGTGGGCAATAAAAATGTGGCCCCAGTAAAGCACCTTGGGCCCTAAGGAGGTGGGACATAGAGTCAGCGATGGGGACCTCCTCCAGGATCTTTTTAGGGTGGTGAGGGGTATAACCATCATGCAAATGTTCTGGAACATAAAGTGCTGGAAAAAGCTGGCAAAGCCCATTTCGCTTTGCACAAGATGAAGCAAGGTGGGACACAATCAATCCACCAGTAACTTGATTGGTTGGGTCCATACTCAGTCTGCCATTGGACACCACAAACCCCAGGAAGGTAACTGACTGGGCATGGATTTTTCTAATTTCACAAAAAGGTGGTTCTGCAGAAAGGCTGAGGTCATGTAGGGGAGTGGATAGCAGTAGCAAATGCCTTAATCTTGCTTCTCCATGAAGAAGGACCCAGCTTTGATGCAGTCATCTATGAACATCTGCTTGAGACCAGAAAAGCTGGCCTGTGTAATGTACTGATTTGTGCAATTGTGCTGATTGAAGCTTCTGGTTTTGGAGTTTTCTGATTGATGAAGAAACCAGCAAAGTCCCAGTACTTGGTGTCTGCCCAGTACACTGGGTAGATAAGAAGAGGCCTGTTTATGGGATTCAACCAACACCAAACAGGACACTTACACAAAGGCCTTGAGGCATTCCTCATGGTTTGGGTCCAGCGCCAGGAAGGCCATAAAGAAAAGTCCAGAGTGCTAGAAAACTGCATTGGGGGGACTTGCATTGGTCATTCGAAGTAAGATATGTTATATGTATATCTTACATGTTTACATGGAATGGATACATGTATATCTTAGTATCTTATGCTTCATTATATGATTAATCCTGGGTGAAGTGCAGTTCACTTTTCACTCAGTTAGACTGAGATTTTCACCAGTAGTCCTTCTTTCGACGACTTGTGGTTGGCACTAACTTCTACTTACCGGAACACACCTGTCGTTTTGAAGATTCTCTGACCCAGTTGACAAACTATCACAGTTTGGCCCTTATAAAAATCACTCAAATCATTTCATTTGCCCATATGTATAGTTTCCAGTGAAGTTTGTATCTATTTCATCTATTTCCTTTTCAATCAACCTTAAAGATTAAATATGTAAGCTTTTTGTGGTTAAACAGAATTAAGGGGTCTGATCACATACTGTAGATCAGTCAATTTATCATGGCAGGTCTTCTGAAGTCTTTGCCACAGCTAATTACAAACACTTAGAACCAATAAAGACCCTGCCAGTTTGTGAATGTATTCAACATATTTGTTGTTTGAAGAGTTTTCTTAGCTCCTGTTCCTTTAAAAGGACAGACATTGGCCACTTGATTGATATGTATAATATAGTACTATATGTATAGTACTTAAGGATTAGTGTAAGAGCTCATCAGATAGATCCAGTGATAAAAGCAGAAGTCTTTCATGTTTTTACTGAGAAGTCTGCAGGTTAGGGGGATGTGGTCAGCCTCTCTGTCTCGCTGACTTGAGGCTGTCTGCTGCAGAATTTGGTGGTTTTCTTCTTAACAGGATCAAGGTCTTTCAGGGGGCACCAGCTTTCAGAGAGGATTGAAATTTCAGCAGTTTTAGCATGGTAGTTAAGTGCTGAGGCTACTCCATTTATTTCACCAGATTGTTTACGATATGCACTACAGGTCAAAGCAATTTAAAACAACATTTGGAGGGAATGCTACCTTTGTTAATGTAAAATTAATGTAAAACGTGAGTTTAAGAAATAATGAACAGTTAATATGAGTGTTACCATATCTACATTCTTAGATTAGTAGATTCTTCATTTATTTGCTGATTACCCTGCAGAAGCATATTGCATCTATAGTATTTAGGCAATCTTAAAGACTTGATTAACAACATTAGGTGTCTTAAATCAAATGTTTTAGCATACAAATTTGTAAGTCACTGTTATCAACAAGACCATTAAGGTTTTCTCCCATAGATTATGTTTGTACAGATTATGATTATACTGATTTTAAACAACACACAATTTACAAAGTTACTATGCTGTAAGCCAAAGTAGATAACTGTGCCCTTTAAAGGTCCCATGACATGCTGATTTTTTATGCTTTTATATGGGTCCTAATGGACCCCTAATACAGTATCTGAAGTCTCTTTCTGAAATTCAGCCACTTAGTATCAGTCCCACAATGAGAATTCCTGACGACCTGCTGTTTCTAATAGGCGGGGCGAGGAGGAGAGAGGAGGGGCCAGCTTGGAC
>JBBPCY010000001.1:39818581-39828728 GCA_037974405.1 Brachyalestes nurse
CTACTGCGGTCATGTAGCTGGTAAAAGACAGTTGTATTCATCTGTAGTGAGATTCAGGACATTTCCTTGATAGCCAAACAGTTCAGATCAGTGCCTATAGCCCCGTTACTGTAAGACTCCTAAAATTTTACTAATTCTCATCTGATCACCCTGGTTAGCAGAGGTGCTGACTCAGTCATTTCAGTGAGCTGAAAGGCAGATATTGTGCGTGGCATAACACAAACAGCAGCAGAGTTATCCAAATAACAAATAAGTACAATACTCGAGTTAATGTGTGTATTCACGCACCATTCACACACATATCTGATACTATCTACCTTCACATTAGCGACAGTAGCCTGCTAACTGGGCTGTTAGTTGTTAGCTGCAAAGCTAATGTTACAGCCACATTCTAAGAGTAAAAAGCTAGGTAACCATATACAGCAAAGCAACAAAATTTTATAATGTTAAGTTGATTTACTTGTCTGAGGTTTGTAGCTGACCAAGGAGAGTTGGTACTGATCCAGACTTAATTTTCAGTCGTTCAGGAAGACCAGCTCTGTTGAGGAAACAGTCTTCGGCTAAATGTTTGGCACAGACATACAATGGAAGTCGTGTCGGTGTATTTCTAGAAATAATAAAATTAACCCACTGGATCTTCAGAGGTTTGCGTGAAGGAACTGAACAAATACATTTGTGCTCATTTTTACATCTGAGCACTGAGCAACTGCCATGTTTCCCTCGTCTGCAAGCCATGACTGGGGAGGGTTGAAATTCTCTGGGCGGGCAAAGAACAAGAAATGGGAGGGATCATTTCCCCTTATGAAGACATGAGGGGCTAAATTCCAGATTGGGCCATCTGAGCTGCCTCTCTCTGAACGGCGGAGCAGGATGACCAAAGCACACTTTACACATATCGTCATTTCTAGCCACTGCAGGACCATAATCAGTCTAGGGGAACTCGTATTAATGTTAAAAAACCTCATAAAGTGACATTTTCATGTCATGGGACCTTTAAAGAACGTTGGTCTGTTTGACTGAAGGTGGTTGTTAATTCTCTGCCTGTTGCTGAGGCAAACAGAGACACATAGTGGAGAGACTATGGTTCCTGGGCTGGTCACTGACTGAAACCAAAGGCGTGTAAATGCACTGGTTTCACTATTGTTCTACAGAATACAATGTCTGAAAATTGCTCCTCACTGGAAGACACGACTGCTATAATAAACTGACCATAGGAATACTGGACAAGATAAGATTTAAGAAATCTCATTCATTCAGCTGCCCATGATGTAATGTGCAGCTATGTAATGCTTGCCCCTATTTTTCCAGGTACACTTCCCTTCCCTACTAATTATGTCTGACGTGGCTGCCGTGTTTTCAGTGTAAACACATTAAGTGCAAGTCCTGTTTTTGCGAGACGAGAGCAAATAATTACGAGCACTGCAAAGGCTGAGCCAAAACAGGAGATAAGACTGGGTGTAAATAATCGTATTTCACTGTGTCGTGAGGTAGGAAAAGCAGGCACAAGAGTATTGTTTTGGCAACCGCTGACCTGTCATAATTCTCTATGCTTTGACAGGATTAGAGAGGCTCTGATAAGCCTGTCCGTTCTGTGGGTGTTTTAAACAATAACTTTATGTTAGCTTATGGGCCTGCCATTTGCTGATGTGGCTTCTTCTTATGTCCAGTGACTTCTGGTTCTAAAATAAATAGGTGTATGTTCAGAATAATGGTGTTAGATCAATTCAGTCAATTTAGCAACCTGTGAACGTAGGACTTGTTCATTTGAAGGCAGCAGTGGGGAAGGCCTAATTATGTACATTTTGATTTCAGTGAATCATCATGCTATGGTATTTGGCAAGTACTTCAATAATAGCCTTATAAGCCATTGTTACATTTTTGTTCTTAATGAAACACTTAACATCCTAAAACACAAAAAGGAAAATTATACAGTCAGGAATTCCCTTTAATGGAGCCTGTGTATCACTAGTTGTGCAATGTGTTAACAATGACTCATGGGTAGTCACAACTTTATAATATACTAGGCCACTAACTTGTTTGACACTTAGCAATTGCAAGGCAACAAGTAAAACACATTGTAAATTTGTATGCATTAAATATAACTTTCCTATGTGGTCTTCATAATTCTTTTTTTCCCCACTGGGGCCAATAAAATCATTGATACACCGCTTACCACTCCAACAGCAGGTTGTTAGTAGCATAAGAGATCATGTACACAAAAAAGCCAAGCTGTTCCAGTTTACAGTCCCATTTATTGCTGTCAGCAGGGACCAAATTGGGAACAGCATTCACTGGAACACAGTATACACCTCATCCAGTTTGTTTCTACTGTTTCTTCCAGGCATTATAGTGCCTGATTTTGTGTCTGAAAACCACTTTAAAGGCGTTCTGCATGCTCTAACAGATCTGGCTGCTGCTTCTTTGCATGTTATGCGCACATTAAAACCATGACTAAATCAGGGGCCCTGATTAACCTGATGATCCACTACACTGTGATGGTTTGATTTATCAGGGAAAAAAGTCAATTTAAGAATTGCTGCCTGAAGCCAATAAGACATAAACCTTAGCTGTGCTGCTATTCTGGATAGCATTTGAATTGTAGGTAGTGAGTGTTTTTACTTAAAAGAGATCAACATTGATGTCTCATTGTTGTAGGAATTATGCTGTTTGAAGCAATAAGTATGTTTTGTCATTAAAAATGCATTTTGCCACTGAATACTTTTTTTGTACCATCTATAGTAACATTTTCTAAAAGAATATGTAAAAATCTATCTGCAATACAGCTAGAGATTATTTGCCTACGGTACAATTTGAATTATGCATTTTATTTATTCAAGCTTATATGAGTAGTCTTCAGTAATGCTTTCTAAATGTCTCTCACACATATACCACTGTAACACCCTTTTCACTAACCATGCCTTTGGCTCAAATCCTTGGACCGGCATCTGATTCAGGCCAGTTGACTTTCCTTCTCGTCTTTCTATACTTCTCATGCACTGAGTGGGCCCAACAATGATTTACAAGGTGACAGCCGTCTATGGATTTCATTCGCAACACTGTTTTAGTTTGAAAATCACCACATTTTGTTTGAGAAAAAAACAAAATATTCTTACAGGAGAAAAAAACTCTAAACTGTTCTTTTAGAGTTACAAACAATAGCCACTGGCTCCACTGAGCGATTTTCTTGACTTCGGGGGGCCAGCAATTAGGCTGTGACTGGACTTGGCTACATTCCAGAAGTCTAATACTTGGTGTCTATTGCCATATTCTGTTGAATACAATGGACATGGCTCCACTAAAGCTAGCCTGACAGTCCCACAACCCCTGCAACCCCTCTCTCTTTATGGCACGGGTTTGATTTAAAGGCTGCAAGCAGGGCTGTTATTAGGTTGTTTGCATTTTTTTTACATAGTTAATTATGCTAGCATGGAAAACAAACTGAGCAGCGGGTGAAACAAGCCCCAGTTCGATGTCACATGGGACGAATTTATTTGTTTATCCAAAGGGGACTCAAGGTTCTCTCCACAGTGCTAGCACCAGGGGTTGTTTAGACAGGGAGAAAAAGGTTTAAAAAGAAGTTTCCATAGCTTTTGTTTTTATCATGCATGGTCCTGTACAGCTTCCTACAATGCATTGTATTTGTGAATCATCCGACAACAGACGAGTCATACTCCTAGTAAACTCTTTTGAATACAAATATAATAGCTTTACTAAAGATAGTGTGATCATCCAAAACCTTCTACAGCCTGCCCCTGTTCTCTGTCGTCTCTGTAGTCATCTGAGCGTTTGGAGTCAGTAAGTTAAGTTTTTCTTTTGTCTGACCATAGCATACTGTCCTTGTGTAAGTTGCAGTGGCACTTTTGCATGTTGCGAAAAGATTGGAAAGGCTTCTTTCTTGCATACTTTCTCAGCAGTTTGATGGCATGAAGTTGAAGTCTTATGGTGGATTTGGAGACATGGGGACTCCAAGATACTACCATACTTTGTAGTTCCGAAACTTTTTTTATTTTTTTATTTTACGTCTCTTACAATGCTTAACTCACTTTTGCAGCTGGTTGACTAGAGGTTGGGGCATTCGCCTTGCGATCAGAAAGTCGTGAGTTTGAATCCCAAGACTAGTGGCACCTCTGAGGTACCCTTGAGCAAGGTACCATCCCCACACACTGCTCCCCAGGCGCTGTGTTCCTGGCTGCCCGCTGCTTCTCTTGGTGAATGGGTTAAATGCAGAGGAGGAATTTTGTGCTGTTCACACTGTGTGCTATGGTGTGTTCATGAAATGGTCACATTACACTTTATTTTACACGTGTTTATACTTCAGTGAAACAGGAAATTCCCAAATCACTAAGGCCAACCTAAAGTTTAATATGCATGGGATCATACTTCATTTAGAATTTCTTAACTCTAATTTCTGGGGGTCATTTTCACAAATGTTTGCTTTGTTTTCTGACTAAACCAAAGAGAGAGAAAATGAGAGAGAGAGAACTGGCGGTGAATGTATATTGATGTATATTGACCGGACTGTATATTCACCTGGCACTGAGTTGTGAACAGCGCAAAAAAGAACAACACTAAGAAGTTTTATTTATATAGCGCCTTTCTCAAACTCATGGTTGCTTTACTGTTTCATTCCACAAGTAGTGCAAATAAAATGACAGAGCAAAAACAGTGAGTTTGCAAATGTGGGAGTAAATAGACTCAGTGACCTGCCACCCATAGAGTAGACTGTAAACTTAGAAACCACAACGTATAAACCAGCACCAGCAGAACAGGAGTGGATGAGCAAGAAAACATGGACAGAGAAGCTTTTGACATCAAGCAGCAAACGCACACTGCAGTCATGAACTCTTGAACTTGTGACAAATACACAGCTTGAGAGTGCATTATTATCTTTCTCTGCCCCTCCCTCTCTCTGTCTGTTTGTCTCTCTCTCTAATTGTCTATGCTTCTCTCTCACTGTCTTTTTCACTTTGGCCCAATGAAACACTGTAGGATATTTGCTCTACTTCTAGAATTTCAATCCAGTGCCAAAGCGAGATGTTAAATTCATTCAAATTTCCTGAAACAATACAATTCACATCAATCTGTAGATTAATGGAACTTTCCTTTCCTTAGAGCATGGCTTTTTATCACATCTAGGACTCTAGACTAGGTACACATGCTTGCACATACACAGTTTTTATTACACACCGATACTCTGGCATGCAAATGCTGATGTTACCTTTAGTTCTCTAAAGAGGTTTGCGAGTCATGTGGAACCAAACAAATACCAGCTCCTGTTAGCATGGAGAAACTCACACAGGGACAATGTCCATACACCACTCAAACAACCTGTAATTAATTCTTTACAAAACCATAATTATATTTGATTTAGTTGGCAATATCAGAAACATTGTAACTGGTCATGTAAATATGCACTTGAGAATGACTGCAGTTTATTAGGCAAACACATTACTTTGATCAAAGGTGTTTCCTATAGTGTACATAGTGCCTCCTTTACAATAGATAGTCTTCTATTGTCATAGAAACTGAATAGGTATTAAGAGCAAGATAGCTCTAGGTTTAGTTATATTTGCTGTATCACAAAGAAATGTTAACAATAACACATGTCTGAGTGTGAATACGATTGTCTCTTGGTCTCTGTCTCATCCCAACATTCTAATCAGATTTAATGCTGCCCATTATAAATAATAACAACGAAGCAACAGCTGTGGAACAAGTTCTCCCATCTCACTTTATGTACCCCCACCCCTGTCTCTCTTTTTCTCTCTCTGAGTCTCTCTCTCACTCTCCCTCTCTTTCTTTCTTTCTTGCTCGCTCTTTCTCTCTCTCTCTTTCTCTGCCCTCTTGGGCACACAGCATGATTTCTGCTGACTACAATGCAACTTCTTTTACAGCCAGCTTGCCGTTGCCTTCTTATGGCTGCAAATGAATCATTCTAACTGCTGCCCCGCTCTGTTAACATTACTGCTCTCAGCTGTAGAGCCCACAAGCCAAGCAAGTGTTTGCACATTTAATGTTTCAGGCAGTTTGAGACGTATTGTTTGCTCCACAAAAACACACCACTCCGTCATGGTGCAGTTGAGCTGGTAAATGTTGCTGTATGCTATTTATAAGAGACCCATTTCTCGTCAAGTAATTAAAGAAATGAATTGAAAAATCAGCATTTACCCCATGTTCCACTTTACCACAAGTGTGGACAATCAGGCAAGACATGTATGGCCTCTGAAGTTTGCATCTTTAGCTTTGTACTGGTAGCCAGCAGTTTATATCATCCAAACAGCATGCCTAACCACGGTGTATGTCTAATTGCCTCAAAAACATACTTGCCTCAAAAACTACATTAAGTTGCCATAGATGTGCTTGGATATTTGTGTTTTTGCATCTTACAGCACAATGTTACCTTTAAAAATGAAAAAAATTTTGTTTTTTGGGAAAAACATTAACAGTCTTTCTATTGCCTGACTTTTGTAAAGATAACTTTGCACTAGTTGTTTCATAACTCTGCAACTCTAGTGTGGCGACAGCTGCTCTATAACTTTGCCTGTTGTAAAAAACGCTAAACAAATAAAACTAGAACACCAGTGTAAACACTCGCTTACTGAGGTGACTAATGGCCTGCCATTGCCAGTCTTATTTCGTTACTAAAAATAGGTGCATGTCATGCATGCTGCACATTGGTGTGTGCGTGGGATAGAGAGGAAGATATTAGAAAGAGAGTCTATTGTTGCTGCAAAAACTTAAACTAAAACAAAAAATGGGAGCACCAATAAATGTTCTTTACTTCTAATTTACAGTAATATAAAGACTTTTTTCCAAGTTCAGTACAGAGAAGTTCTGTCAGTTTATTCAACATGAAAGTTTCACACAACCTAAAGGGAGCTTGCTGTTCAAATGATGTAGAAAAATAAAAATTGAAAAATGATGACTGGCATGGCATAGTATTGTTGATCAGGCAGTAGGCAGTCAGTTAATTCCTGTTCATGTTTGACCTGATAAATAGGGACCTTACAGGGTATATAAAACAGTAGAAAGGACAGATATACTCGCTGACCCCTGAGTTATAAAAAGGAACAATAAATATTAACAACAGAAAAGAATCAAATCCACAAGTGGGCTAGCAGCTGGATCTCTCTTTCTCTCTTTCTTTCGCACTCTCTCTGCAAAAAATCTTTCTGGAGCCAGGCCTGTAACATGAGATATGAAGGGGTTAGAGAGAGTGAGAGAGAGAGAGAGAGAGAGGTGAAGCAAGCAAAAGAAAGAGAGAAAGAAAAACAATCATGGGCCATACTCTGCGGTGGGCAGCTTGCCAAGAGTAACAACTCACTCATCGAGTGATGGGGGCAAGGAGATAAAGGAAAAGGGAGGCAGAGTGTGTGTGTGTGTGTGTGTGTGTGTGTGTGTGTGTGTGTGTGTGTGTGAGTGTGTGTGTATGTGTGTGCTTGCGTGCATGCATGTATCTTTAGTGTTGATTTGAAAAGCAGATTGAGAGTGTATGGTTAAAATTCTGTGGAGGTCATCTGCCTGCTTAGTGCCACCACAAGCCTGACCTTTTGACCTTTTGTTCCAGTAACTTACCCCAAGCACAACTTACACACACGTATAACCAGAGATAAAGGCACAGATGTACACACACACACACACAACATGGTTCAGAGCTGCACGTAGCTGTATTTCCAAGGTACTCCAAGTGGTTACAGCAGTGGGTTTTTTGCCACCACAGTGTTTAAATCACCTCAGCAAGGTATCACACCTCAAACATTCAGACTCTCACACACACACACAGACACACAGACCCACAGACACACACACACACACACACACACACGCAAAATACAAAACTACATAATAGCCAAGGCATCAGGGCATGATGTGATAAAGTGGTCTCAAACCCCATCTATTTTTTTAGGCTCTGCATGTGCATGTTCAGCCTACACAACAAATGCTTTCTCTTTCAGGCATCAAAATGTGAAGCAAACTAAAGGGCTTATATAGTGGAAAACTGATTTTACTTTTTTTTTAAACGATGTAACTATGTAAACATTCAACATTTACTGTTCACTCCTCAGATCAGACAGTACACCAACAGAGCTGCAAATGGCTGTTCTGAAGCCACTGTAGTCGTGGTGTCACAACCCTGAATATATTTACACATGACTGCCCATTCAGCCTACTGCAGTTTAGGATCCATATATTTGGAAGGAATGACTGAAGTATATTTTTTCCAAAATCCAGGAAGAGTGCAGCCTAAAGTTGGACAGCCAATCATAAGAGACAATTTACACAATTCATTCCAAAGGGCACAGAGAATAATCTAATAAACAGAGAATGGTTGGAAATTACTAAACTGGACATAAACAATCATAAACATGTGTGTAGTTTTGGTTGGATTTACTGAGTCTCTTTCTGTCTTTTTCTCTCTCTCTCTTTCCTCTTCCCGCCCTTTCTCACTCTCTGCATAAACAAAGAATAGGATATCCTGTTTTGCAGTGAAGCCTATGGCTCTAAAAATAGCATTGATTGTTATTGTAGATCATTGAGAGGCACATGGGCACAGAGAAATGTCGCATCTTCCTGCAAAAGTCCTCGTCACACATACACACATGAACATGTGCAGTCAACAAGTAAAAGTTGCTTTGGTTCTGTACACAGGCAAAACACGCTATATATGCTAACACAACACTACTTTCACCTGCATCTCTAACATTATTAAAAACTGTGAGTTTAGTTACAGCATCTACCTTGTGTGTGTGTGTATTATGTCTGTCAGTCTATCTAAATTTCTATCCATCTGTCTGTCTAGTTTTTGTGCATCTACAATTAGTCAGTGCGGAAAAACACTAAGGGCTGATTCTAGATGAGGCATTTGCATCTGGAAGCTGCTGCCTGTCAACACAATGACCAGAGAAATGTCAATCTCAAAGGCATTAGCTAAGCTGACTTCGCAAATTAGAAGAGATCTATTTATTGCTGCTGTCAAAATCTCCAGAAAAGTTACTTTACAACAGAAGGAGTTGGGTTTAAGTGTAAGTTAGGGTACAGACATTTCATTCTCCATCATTTTGGACCATTCTTCTTGGCCTTTTCAGCATGAAAACCTGAAACAGTGGTAATGTGTTAAAAACATTTTGTATGATTACAGTGATAGACTGTCCTCTATGAACATGGGCCTTATGTGTAGACAGTGCTATATATGCGTGGTGTGTGTGTGTGTCCTCCACCGAAACAGAAGCAACTTTTATTTTCTCTGTGTATCCTATGCTATTTCTTCCATTCCACCCTCCCTCTCTTTCTCTCTCTCTCTAATCCAAAATTCCTAAGGATGCATGCCAAGCTGGTTTACATACTCTCACATGTTTCTGGAATTCCATTATCTTATTCCTCAGGAGCATACTACTGCACGGTTTGGATGTCTTTTGTATGAGCAGTAACGCCACTCATGCCAGAAATACACAGTGCTGAGATATGTCTTTGCAGAGTGTTACTCCATCAGCATTTCAGTCACTAACAGCATGCGCATGCCACAACCATGAGGTCAAATTTGTAGACAGAGGTTGGCGTGGAAGTGCATAGTAATATTACAAATGCTCAAGAGCAAGTGTGCATACAAATGTGTGTACAAACGCGTGCCTAAGTGCACAAGTGCAAGCCAAATCAAGGCACGCATAGAGAAACACGTACAATACATGCTTAAAGCTCACACTTGACTTTGGCAAGTACTCATTTTCCCTTTGGCCTATAAAGGTACCTCGGCCTCCATGTGCATGACCTTGGTGAACGTTTAAAAAATATAGCTCATCTTTTTTCATGAACAATCCTCTAGGTGTTCATCTATGGTGATCTTGTAATGACCAGTGTTTGGAGTAACGTGTTACAAAAGAAATGAATTACTATAATGCATTGCTTTTTGCTGTAACGCGGTAATGTAAGGCATTACAGAAAAAAAATGGTAATATTTTACTCGGTACAAATGTCAGTAACGCGCGTTACAATGCATTTTTAACCCGGAATTAAGTGATGTTTTTTTTTTCTTTCTTTATACAAATTCGCCAAAATCACGGCGAGATCAGCAGAGAGGAGAAACATCCGCGCAAAATGTTTCACTTCTTGTAGTCGGACAGAACAGAGAGATGAGTGAACCTGCAACTGA
>JBBPCY010000001.1:39864982-39911467 GCA_037974405.1 Brachyalestes nurse
AACATTATACAGTGAAATATAATGTCAGGTTTCCTGAACTGAGATTAGGGAACTAAAAGTTGATTGATGAATTGCTTAAAGCAGAGGTTCTAATGAAAGAGTGAATAAAAGTGATTAAAAAAAAGGGGGGCAAACTCAGTGTGATTCAGAGGCATCTTTATGAATAAATAATGTGTAGTAAGAATGTTATAATATAATACAGGTTTGATTGCAGTGAATGGGACAATTTCTTGTTTCACTACCTAGAAAGGTGTTGTGTGTAACAATGAAATACGTGCTCATGGTTTACAGTAAGTTCGGTAAAAAAATTAACCAAATATTTGATTCATTTATTGTCCAATATTCCCAGAATTATTAAACATTTTCTGAAATCATCACCAGTGCACATTATCTGAAAGCTGAAGAAATGTTCTAAAATCAGGCCTCAGCTGTTTATTTGACTAAAGTGTAGGATTTACACCAAAGGCTGTTGAGCAGGGGCTTGTGGCCAACCTTAATGCAAGAGGATTTTTTTTTACTTCTCAGTGTTAGTATTGCGAACGTTTGATCAATGCATGCTTTGTGCCCAGCTACTGGTGTTTCTCAGTCAGTTAAAGCAAACGGCACTGTACAGATACTACGGCTCTTTATTCAATGGCTGCTGCGGCCTTAATCTCAACCGTCAGATTTCCTACAAAAATATTGCCCTTTCCTTACTTGCAGCACACTTGGGCACGCAGGCCTGCTCAATTTCTGTTCCCTATTCAGTCCCTCTTTCCCTATTCAGTTTTTTATATTTAAGGCCCTAGAAAACACCTAGAAATCGTTCCCAAGTGGGTTGATTTAAGATGACAGTGCTAGAAGTTATCAGAAAACTTTATTCTAATTCTATTATAATTCTAATAATTCAAAAGTCTAATATAACTGTGTTACAACAACAGAGAATGTTGCTGACCTCTGAGAGGCCAGAGTGTATCATCACTTTTGAATTTCCCATATGGTGTGGGGAAAGGTGGCGGGGAGAGGAAAAAACAAACAAGATCTTCTTACAAGTCCGCAAATGTCAGAGTGGAGGAACATCCTCAGCGAGAGTCGAGTTGCAGTGTTGGGAAGGGGGCGATGGGGTCAGAGCCTGGGAAGGACATCAGCCGAAGACACCGCTCTCTGCAAGACACCACAGCACGAACCACATTATGCAATTCAGCCTGGCTGCCGCTTTTCTCTTGATTTGCAGTGGTCATGCGGATCGTGGAGAATGCCACTGGCCTTGCTCGTAAACATCTTCGTTTTCTTCACGTTCATGAGGCAATTAGCTGTTTATGAGTTTTGTGGTGTTTCTGTTTACCGTATTCTCATCGGTCTTCCGCCTTCAGCATTAGCGTCATTTAGTTTAATAAACAGTCAAAAATAATTAAAATGCTGTCATGCTAACTAGCTACATCATTTTTAACGATGGCAGTATTGTTTACTTAAGGGAGGTTTTTCCTAACCCTTTTCGTAGGGCGTCCTTTGGCCCTGCACATTTGAGTTTTTCTTCCCTGCTTGAACACATCTGCTTCAGCTCACCGCAGTCTGCAGGACGAGATAATCCAGGGCAGTGTTGGGGCAGAACACTACAACATAATGCGTCACAGTAATTAAATTAATTTAGTTATTGAATGAATAGGAATTACTCTCATTACTCATTTGCAGTGGTGGGGCTAAGGGGCAGACCTCAGTGGCAGCGGGCCCCAAGAAAGAGGGGCGGGGTTGATTTTAGGATGTGAGGATAGGAATAAACTTGAAAACAAAACAGAAATGTAATCAGTGAGAAATGCAATTATGAAACTTAAAATACAGTTTAGGAAATAGTACAACCATTTCTGGTTTATACTTTGACAGATTTGGAATATAATGCTGTAATATAATATAGACAATAAGCTACATTAGTAATATAAGGCTTGCTGTGTTTTTTGGTTGATTTAAGCAATTGTTTTCTTTGCACTGATCAAGGAACATCAAGACATCATGCGCACAAAATGCATACAAAACACACCTGACTGTCATTTTTTCTATCTCTCGTTATTGCATACTATGCTGTTGTCTTTCTTTTTGTTTTCAGTGTCTATTTTCTCATAAACAGACATATTTATTGATATTCCTTCTTTTTTTTTTTGCACTGTAGAACTCCTTCTCCCCATCATCTTGATGGTCACTTTACTTTTGGTCTCTGTAGTTTGAACGCAAAGACAAAAAAAGTCTTCAGGACTAAAATCTTCCCTGAAAATACTGTAACCTATTGTGTCATTTATGTCATCAGTGTTATATTAACACCTTCCAAACTTCTGGTTTTGCATTTATATATTTTTCTTTTTAAATATTTTTCATAAAAGATCTTATTTATTTTCGATTACTATTTTTATTTGAATTCTTTTATTTGTGATGTCTGTGGGGACCCTTCAAGAACAAGGCTCATATGTCTCTATTATTATTTCTGCAGGATGCCTTTCAAAGATATATGTAATCTGTATACATTATTTCTGCCAGTCCTTGTATGTCATTTGTGCATGACAGTGCTGCCTACAGCAGCTTACTGTGAGACTTACCATGAGCATGGGCAGTGCCATATACTAATAAAGGTTGACTGAGGGCAAGGACAGTCCCTTGCTTTTAAAATGTTAATGTGATTAAAATTGTAATAGATTATTTGAGTGACTAGTCCAGTATTGCTCCATGATCAAACCTGTGAACCACTGCTTTAAGTTGCTTGTGCCTTTTTCTCTGATTTTTAAGCAGCTGCAACATTTGTCACTATTGCCAAAATGACCATAAGTGACTACAAACACTGGTTGCTGGAATAAGATGAACATGACGGTGTAGTTTGAATGCACAGCCTGATGTCACTGTTGTTAGACATCTCTCATGCATGTGTGAGCCAATATGCTGCGCATGGTGGTTTGTTGTGCTGTGGGATTCTCAATGGCAGCAATCCCAGATGAATGACTCGCATCACACTGAGGTTCTGACACAGCTGGGCATGTGCCTACAGTTACATCGAGTGATTGTTGACCCTCTCTTAGCTTGCCAAAGCATCTAGCAGTGTTGTGTGACGATGCAGTGGCTGAACTCTTTCATGACAGCATTTGTCTGCAATGAGATTTTGTAGTAGAGCACAAAGAAATCTGTAAATTGGCCTTCAGGTCAAGTGTTGCCCGCTGCTGGATTCCAGAATGTGTTTTGTCTACAATGGCCTGAAAAGATTTTTATTTGCAGACAGACTTCAAGGGCAGAAGCTGTCTGTCTCTCTCTCTGTCTGCACTCATTGATACCCTCTATTCAAGTTGTACTGCTAGAGGGAGGAAGTCAAACCCAAAATAAATGCTGTTTAAGTGCTGTGTAATACAAGCTCTGTGAGGTAGCTTCTATTTTGCCACAATAACAGAGCAGGGAGAAATAATCCACCAATTTTCTTTTCCTGAACGTCATCCAAAATTCAATCCAGAGTGGCCCGATGCCTCTCCACAATGGTATCGGTGGGACTGTGCCAGCATCAGGGACTTTTCAGACGGGCAAATGTTGATGGGTTTAAAGTAGAACCTGAGGTAACACATTCACAGAGAATATCAAGCTTAACAAGGCATAGATAAATATATTAAATAAATATATACACAGAGTTTCCTGTTTTTAGGTAGAATGTGAACCTCCTTTGACTTTCAGAACAGTACAAATTCATCTGGGCACAGATTCTACACAATACTGGGTGGGTTTTGCAAGAATGTTGTTCCATGGAGTAATGATGCGTTGCACCGTTGCTGGAAACTGGACAGCTGCTTTCCAGCTTATACCACATATGATCAATAGGGTAAAACTCTGGGGACTGTGCAGGCCACTGAAGCAATGAAAGCTGCTATCGCGTTCCTGGAACCATTTAATGATGACACATGATTTCTGACATGGTGCATTAACCATCTGGAAGTGTCCAAAACTGTAGCCATGAAGGGATGAACTTGGTCAGCAGCTACATGGATACAGTGTGCCCTAATGTGTGCCAGAAACACACACACACACGCCAAATCTGTATACCAAACAGGATGGCTCTGTGGACTCATGTAACTTGCACCAGTTCTGTTCCTTCACTCGGCAAAATGACCTTGGATTGGTCTAACTAGGCAGCTTTTTCCACTCCAGTTTTATTGTACCTGTACCCACTGCATACTTACTTTCTTATTCTTTACTGGCAACACTGTTAGCTGACATGCATAATCCTGACATGCTACCTGACATGCATAATCCTGCATAATTATGTCATGCCATTTTGGTACAAGTGTAGCAGTGGCATTCAAATACAGAGTGGGGAAGTGATGGTGGCCTAGTGGGTAGGATACTTGCCTCTGGACCAAGATGTCATGGGTTTGAATCCTACCTTCAGCATACCACCACTGGGTTCCTGAGCAAGACCCTTTTCCCTAAGTTGCTCCAGGGAGACTGTTCGCTATTGTTAGGGAATGGAAGTCGCTTTGAAAAAAGCTACTGCTAAATGGCGTCAATGTAGCCATGTTAATGTAGTGTACTTAGCCAGGTACAAAGATCCAGCTGATTCCATTCATGTATCCCTAATTACCCTTGTGTGTGAAAATCACAGGTCAACAGCCATTTGGGAGATGTCATGTAATGTTGAACTTGTTTTGCCCTTTTCAATACTCCATGATACTAGAAACAGTGAGTGAACTGCTGCTGCTTGGGACTGAATGAACAACCAGCTGAACAAGCCTATTTGTTTTCCACATTGAGAACACAGCGCAGTGGATAGAGAACAGGAAGTGCAGGGATCTCTGGTCTGTGTATGTGTGAGTGTGTTCTCACGCTCAGGTGGATAGGATGCATAAAACTGTCAGTGAGAGGCAGAGTTAGATCTGATGACAGGAACAGTTCTGCCAGCCTGCAACCTGATCTCTCTCTCTCTCTCTCTGCCCACTGCTGCAACCACTTAGAGGTAGAAGGTGTTTATGACAGCAACTGTTACTTAACATCTCATTTTAACCCTTTCTGTCTGTATGTGTGGTTTTTCAGTGGAGCTGAAATGTGCTGGGATCACATGCCCGACTCTACCCTTGACTGACTGCCCACATGATTCAATACTGACCCGCAGCTACACGCCCCCTGGAGGCTGCTGCCCCATATTGCCACCTCAGTGCACCTGTGGTCAGTGTCCGCCCCAGCCAGAATGTCCCAGTGGACACAGGGCAGTGATCATCAGCGAGGCCACCGGAGCACCAGGCAACTGCTGCCACACCTACGACTGCCTGAGAGGTAAGACCACCACATGTCTATGTATCTATACATTTTGAGATTAAGATTACATCGTCTACTTACTTTACATGTATACACTACATGGCCTAAAGGTTGTAGAAGGCTATGTGTATTAATAGGGAGTTTGCCTCTGCAGTGACAGCCCCTACTCTTTTGAGAAGGCTTTACACTAGATGCTGCAACATTGCTTTGAGGATTTGCATACAGCCACAAGAGCACTAGTGAGTTCAAGTACAGATGTTGCATGATTAGTTCTGGACAACAAATACCACTCCAAATCATTTCTCCAGTTTTACTGCTCAGTAGGCCAGTGCTGTTGATGTTCAACGTTAATGCCTGGACAGGGAAGGTGAAATATTAATTTGGGCCAGCTGCAATTCAATTCAATTCTATTGTGTTTATATAGAGCATTTTACAACCAGTGTAGTCACAAAACAGCTTTACAGAGTCCAGGTCCAAGCCCCTAGTGAGTGAGCCAAAGGTGACAGAGGTGAGGAAAAACTCCCTAAAGCTGGAGGAAGAAACCTCCAGAGGAACCAAGACTCATCTTCATCTGCTCGAACTGGAGTGAGAGAAAAAGAGTCTCTATGGAGACTAACAATAGAAGGCCTTTGTATACAGATCACTGCAGAACAGATTGGCCATCTGGCTAAAAGAGTAGGTACAAGAGTCAGACATAGTTCAAAATGACAGAGAGGCAGAAGAATTCTACAAAACAAGCCAAAATTTTTTTCCCCTAGCCAATGCGACTAGGTTATTTATTTTGCGACTAGTTTTTTCAGTTCAGTCGTCAAAAGCAATCGTCTCTCACAACCAAGAGAAATTAAAGTAACTACAAGCACAAGAAAAATGACATCCCATAACAATGTGCAGATACGCTCAACCTGAGTCTGCCGTTCCTACTTCACTATCACGCGATTAGCTATGCGAATTTTGGCTCTTTTTAATGAGTCGAGTCATTTGGATCAGATCACTAAGAACATCCAGCTCCTTTGGCTCCCAAACGCATAGACATACAGGGTAGACATGGCATTCACTGTTCCCAGTTCACACCATACGTCAGCGCGTGGCCATAGTTGCGAAAGCGCATGTAAATGAATACAGGTAGATGTGGTTTTCTGATGAAAATACAATAAGACTCTGTGACAAAAAATACAAACATTTTATTGTATACATGTGGGCTTAAGAAATAATTTCTGAAAACATTTCACTCCCCCTCTCACTCTCTCTCACACACACAATGTGGTTACTCTGTTATCACTATAGTGGCTCAGTATTATATACAGAACTGGATCTAAAATCCTTGGAACAGGACTGTCTTACACAGCTTTTTCCTTGTGTTACCACTCTGTAATTTAAGAGTGTTCAGTCTGGCGATGTGGTGCAGCCTTAGTTTGTGGAAGACAAACACAACTAAAGACAAGAGCATAAAATGATGGTTGTCAGTTCCAAACTGTGGCCTGGACAAACTGATTGATCAGTACACTGACAGCTTGCCCTGATGTTGACTGTCAGATAACACACCGCTGCTTTGACCACCTTGACTGTCCCCTCAGAAGGAATCATCAAACCTCCATTGTTTTTAATGTGAGAAAGTGCTGCCATATGATGCTGGTTCAGCACCTGTTAGCAAACTAGCATGGCGCACATCACAGGACGGCTTTCTCAAAATCTGTCGAATGACAAACCCTGGTAAGGCTGAGCAGTTGTTTTGATTATATTTGGCCATTATAAAATACCTTATTATAGTGCTTACGTTTAGCCAAAACCTTGTTTGGAGGATGACTTGAACACAGGAATGCATAGCTTTGCTAGCTTAGCCTGGCTTAGCTAAGGTTAAGGTTTTAAAACAGGATTTTAAAATGGCCAAATAAAATCAGAACTATTGTTCAGCCTTACCTATGAAATGTAATCCCTCGGGATCTAGTTTGGAGCGTACAGCCCCATGCAGAACAGAGGGATATTTATCCCCACTACTTCACTCCACAGCCTCTCGCAATATGGCGGCGACGTTGATGTACGATGCAGCTGGTCATCTAGTCTAGTAATATTCTATATCTGTAGTCAGTCTAGTAATATTCTACGTCTATGTTCAGTCTAGTAATATTCTATGTCTGCGGTCAGTCTAGTAGTATTCTTTGTCTGTGGTAGATGCTAGAAAGGGCAAAGGAGAGTGTCAGAGGGTGAGGGAAAGTGTGAGAAGTGGAGTGACTGGAAGTTAACAGAGAACAAGAAAGACAAAAGGAAAGAAAGAAAGAGTGTGTAGAAAGCTGCTTTTACACAGAGAAGGGGGCTTCACCCTCAGTGTGTACTTTGTGCTAGCGTCAAATATTCCCTGTTTTACCAACAGTCCAAATTCCCATTCTGGCCTCTTGGCCCTGCTGTAAATGTGTGCCATGTCCCGGAACTAATGGACTTAACAAGGAAGCCGGGCGGACAGAGGAAAAAACTGCTTAGGCTACCAGTCGCGTTCCAAGCGGCAGAGCGGAGTCAAAGGCTTCGCTTGTCTGCTCATGCACACACACACATACACAAATACACACACACACGTCCAAGTGGGGAAGTGCAGGGGGTTCATCAAGGGCTATATGTGTAGACATGTGTCTCCCTGCATGTGTGGGAGAGGGTGAGAGACTGAGGGATATGAGAGAGAGAGGGAGCATGAAAGTGTATATGTGGATGGCGGGGCTGCGAGTGGCGGCAGTGGGGGCAAAGGGGATCAGTATTTTGATAACAAGTGTCTGCTTCTTTCAGCAAGGCAGAGAGATTTCGTGCCCTTTTTGGTCTTCACTAGCGCTTAGCTTCTGCATAACTGAGTCCTGTTTCAGAGAGAGAGAACGTAGGGAAGACAGAGAACTCATGAGTGAGGCATCTGACAGTCATGGAGGAAGGTATTTTGTATACAGATAGTACAGATTAACCCGAAGCATTTAGCTTGGAATGTACTTCTGATTTTTAAATAATTACTTGGGATTACACCGTTGGCAACTGGCTCTGCTCGAGTAACAGGCCAGTCTGGCACATTTTCTTTGCTTGCCTATTGGGTTAGTGGGTCTGCCAGGACTGTGGTGGGAGTACCCTCGGAATCTGATTCAGTTGTGCCTCTCTGAAGTAATAGCCCTTAAAGCTGGGTGAGGGTGGCTGTGTGTGAGAGTTGCAAAGGAAGCCTTGGCACTGTACTCTAAAAGGAAAGTGTCATGTACACCAGTCCTCCAGGTGATCAGTATGGCAGCACACACTGTAAAGAGTGAATGCAAGTTTTGTTAAATTCAATTTTGATAACTCTAAAGTCTTCATCTGCAGTTCAGCTTCATGTTACATGTCATTCCTGCACCAAAATAAACATATGAATGTGTTTTTTGATATTCCCACCATTATGTTTTATGATAGTGTTTATATTAAAACACACATTTGGTTACCGCCAGCTTTTCACAAACAGTACTGTGCTGTTGACCAAAATCTGCATAACTAGACATAGCTTTGTTGTGTTGTACTATACAAGGGTGTGAAAATGTACAAACACATTATTGTCATTGCATAATACAGCAAATTACTGTTATTTTACACTTGTTTTTTACAGTGCGTAATTATAGCTTGTAGCATATTTTATACTCTTGGCTAGATGATCTTTATATACCTTTGACCCCTTGACACAACATAATAATGTCAGGAATGTTTGTTTGTTAGTTTGTTTGTGGCCTGGTGGTTAGGGAGTTGTCCCTGCGATTGGAGGGTCGTGGGTTTGAATCACAGGACTTTCAGTGACACCACTGAAGTACCCTTGGGCAAGGTGCCGTCCACACACTGCTCCCCTGGCACCACACCAGAGAGAATTTCACACTGTTCACGCTGTGTACTGTGTTGTGGTGTGTTCACACATGTCTATAAGGGATCACTTTACTTTACTAACCTACGGAATACTAACGTTGTTACAGGCAATGTAGACTCCATAATATGTTTCTACTATGAAGACTATAGAGAGGATACATGCGGCTCTCTAGAGTTCATAGTACTTTTCAACTCTGGACTCCATTGTATCTTTATAACTGATGAAAGTTTCTGATTGCTGAGCTAGATAAGCATTGAACCCTTTCATTAATGGATTTTGACTTCCCCTCCAGCTAATTGTTTATTGTTCATCATGGTGAACAATGCTGATTAACTTTCTGCGCAAGGAAAAATGCAGTAGTACAGACGCTGTACTTATCGTTGGTGCTGCCCGGAGTTTCTTGCCCTGGAAAGAAAAAAAGAAAAATAGTAAGGCAAAGAAAAACAACCTGAAACCAGGAGGCATGACTGGAATCCCTGTCTGCAGCACCAGTCCGCGCTCAGGATTAACGTCCATAAACACTGCGGAAATCACATGCACGCATCCCGTCACATGACTTCCCCTTAGAAGTCGCGTTATGTTAATGAATCACAGCGGTGTCTTTTGACTCTCCGGCTTTGATCTTGGTTCGCTCTGCTAGCTCACGCCTCACGTCGGGTCAAGGAAGACAAGAGGAGAGAGGAATAAAAGAGGCAAATCCTCTCTTTATTTTCGACTGGCTTGGTCCACCTGCTTTGTATTAGCCTGTAAAAAACTGGGTTGCGCGGTCAGACCTGCTTTTTTACTCTGTTGTAGAAGTATGGTCCACAGATGCCGATGTTACCACAGAAAGCATTGACAACTTTGTGCAAGGACATATCTGGTAGCCTATGGGCCCCTGATGACAGAGGTCACTTGCAGTTCTCTTATACTTTTATGTTTATGCTGAGTTCAACTTCTGAAAAAGTCTGAAACCTGCCTAAAAAGCACCTCATCCAGTCTGTGAAGACTGCTTAGAAATGTTGTTTACACTGGTTAGTTGAGGTGAGTGTGGCCAATTAGGGTAGAAACTAAACTTCGTAGTGAGGTAGATCTCCAGGATGTGTGTCGGTGACCACTGCTTTATGGCCAGTTGAATGGTATTCCTTCTGTCTCCTATACATTTAGGCCTTTTCTACTGCTATGTAAAGATGCTCAGTGTTTGACTAGACTAGTAGATATTTTTCAGGCAGATTCACAAGCACATTTTTGAACACAATGTATATGTGATTTATGTGAACGTTTCTACATAAATCAAGTTGACTGTTATTACTCTGCTGCTACTCTACTGAAAAATGAACTATGCCCGACCCCTTGAACTGCACATTGACATGTATGGCATGCTATTGAAAACCATTCACTTTTTACGATGAAAACTACAGTGTAACCCAAGCACTTTTACGATAAAGATGAAAGTGTGAAGGCCATCATTTCAGATTTATGTCAAGACAGGCATAGAGAAGGGGATCACTAACCTTGCAGAAAGCAAGGCCAAGTTAATTACTGTTTTCTGTTACCCATTTCAGTGTGCTGCCTTTTTTTACATATGACTATGTACCCGAAACACAACGAATGCTTTGCAGGTGGGCTGTAACAGTAAGTTGTTTACTTCCATCATGACTGTAATTGCCCATTCCCAGTAGTGGAATTACTGTCATATAATATGCAGTAAATAGATCCAATCATAAAGTGAAAATAACCTTCATGTGACCCAGAGATACAGAAAACTGATTACACAAAGAGCAAATATGCAATTTTGGAAGAAAAATAATTGTGCTTTGCCACTAAACATCATGTCTATCAGGTTTGTCTTGTGATTGTAAGTCTGTTTTTTGTGTTTAGTTTTGCATAGGAAGAAGAACTTTTTAAAATAGAATAAAAAAAAAAAATAATAGAAGCAGCTTGTTCTAAATTGATGATAGTTTGCAGTTCATGCAGCACAGACCTAAAAAAGACATGAAGCTTTAGAGAAACTGAGGTGATTTCCATTAGCAATGCTGATAAAGCATGACTGTTTTGGGGGCAGACGGTTTGGGTCAGTTGCGTGCTACAGTGCAGCGCCGGCTCTGGATCTCCTATGACCCAAGCGGTATCTGTTATTCTAGCAGCCAGAGCCTCGGAGACAGCAGAGGTTTCCGGTAGTTATGTTGGGTTTTTACTCAGCCCGCCTGCTGTCTGCAGTGTGCAGTCAGCTCCGGCTGCTGTTTTCTTTGACTCAGTGTGTGTTTGTGTGTGTGTGTGTGTGTGTGTGTGTGTGCGCGCTACATGTGTGTGAGCACTAGCTATAAGACAAGCCACATTCATGCATTCTTACTAAGCAGATCTGGCTGCATTGTTTGAACAGAGGACGGCTTAGTGAAGGTGCTTAGATCAGCAATACGCGGATACTTTTGGGGGAAGGACATGCAGTTTTACCATATGTATGTTATTTTAAATCTTAATCCTAACCTTAACATATCATCAGTGCTTTCAGTGATGGATGAAATTGGACTTTTGGGGTAGCTATGGTAAGATGCTGCTCAGTGTGATTATAGTATGATTTACCTCGCTTCTGCTCACTGCTTCTGTCTCTCTTCACCAGTTTCCCCCAAGTGTGTGCACAACGGGAAGCAGTTTGCTGAGGGCGAGGTGTACCGCATGGACGCTTGCTGGCTCTGCCAGTGTCGTGGAGGCATCTCCTTTTGCACCAAGGCCGAGTGTGCTGAGCTGGATTGTGATAACTTCTACATCCCAGAAGGGGAATGCTGCCCAGTTTGCATAGGTACACTACACCCCCCCCATTCTCACACACATCACTCAATTGATGAACAAATTTTTCCAGCAACGCATAATACATGAGCTAATAGTACATGGGACATTTTTAGTCCTTGGGGACCAGTGTCCAGCATGGGGATTTCCCTACTCTTAAACATACCTTACTGAACTCATCAGTTAATGACAATATGAATATTTCCTAAAGTGGTCATGTAACTACAGGTATACAATTGATAGACCACTTTTTAATCTATTATAGGTAGGATTACAACGGTTTGTTAAGGATGCATTTGATTGGCCTTGGCCAGGATCAGATTTGGCGGACTTTTGCTCTTACCACACAATTAGCAATCCGCTTAAATTGTGTTTCACAGCCCATCTTGTTTTCCAAATTGTATTCTGTTCATTTCTGGCTAACTCCAGTTCTGCTGACCAAAAATCCTGCTTAGTGGCAAGGTTTGGAAATCGGAAAAAAAAATGTTCTCAACAGCTTCTCGACCGTTAAGATTGTGTGGTTGGAACTAATTGCTTAAGATGGGAGTTATACACCGTTTCAAACAAATTTGAAACAGTAATAATTAGGTTTTACAGTGCAGTATATTGTTGGAAATGATAATCATCCCAAAATTAAACTGTGCTGGAATGTGACCCTATAGGACCTGAGAGTATGGTGCTATGTTGTATGGCGTGTTCTTGGTGACATTCCTAAAACATACAGCGCCAAAAATATTTAGAACATGAGCTTAAATGTAATACTGTTGAAGCCCTGTAAGCTCTAGAATCAAGCTAATGCATGCTGTTGGGCTAAGGTTTAGAGTGGAGGGCTTGTATTTGTGTTTATTAATGTTTACGTAGCACCTCTCCAGGTTTTATATGTAGACATTACACTGTTTTTAACAGTGGGACTCACTTGAGCTGTGCTATGTAAGGTTGTCTCATTTGATGAATGGCAGCATGGGAGCTAGCTTCCTTTGAAAGCACTGAGTGTTGTCAGCAGTGTTGAGCTGGTGCATGTGGCTTTGAACTGCCTCTCCGCCCGAGTTTCCCTGGCTACATATAATGCTTTTCACCTTAACCACATCCTTTCCAAATCCAGACATGCCCTACTACAATAAACTTCATGTAAACATCAAGGGCCCTCAGAATGATAAGCACATATCTGAGGCCAGAAAGTTTCTGAGCTACAGCAACAACAGAGTTGTGTCATCAAGGTAGAACTTTGGACCAAGCTTTTAGCCATACAGCAGAATGTACCGTCTTATCACTCTTAGTTTTGACTCTCATTGTATCTACTTATAAGACCAAGTCTCAAGGAAAAATGTGAAGTAATAACAGAATAATCATATTGTAATGGAATATATCTATAGCGCCTGAGAGTAGTTTTTGCTAGCTAGATAGAAATGGACAGAATGTCAGTAGCTTAGATGCACATGTGGCTAACAGACAGAGATCAGACAGCCTAACATTTCCTCTCAGTCAGAGTGTGTTTCTGGGTTCAGCAGACATCAGAAGTAGGAACAGCAGTTATATAAGGGGTCAAAGTCGAGAGACCCACCTGGAAACTAAAGCTGTCTAAAAAGAGGGAATGCTTTCATCTCAGGCCATCCAGCAGTGGTCCCTTTTCATTAAGGGAAGGCTGGAATGAGAGTTATGCCATGACAATGAAGAGTTAAAAGAAGCCTGGCGGTCTGATCAAACTGGCTTTTTAGTTAATTAATGATTAGTTTTGAGAGTTAAGCGAAATACCACAACCTGAGGTCAGAGGTCTTTTCTTGAATTGACATTAAATTAATTATAATTCACACATTTTTGTACTTTACATGTTTTTTGTTCATCAACATTCCCAGCATGCCTTATATAAATGCCATACAACCACCTTCAACCAATCATAATGCATAGGCTAGGTAATAA
The DNA here is from genome assembly GCA_037974405.1 of Brachyalestes nurse. Lineage (NCBI taxonomy): Eukaryota > Metazoa > Chordata > Actinopteri > Characiformes > Alestidae > Brachyalestes > Brachyalestes nurse. The sequence goes on from JBBPCY010000001.1 coordinate 39,878,763, forward strand.
TCAAATCAAAGGCTCGCTAATACATCAATGGTGGTAGCATTAGTGCTTACCTCAGATGGTCAATAAGCAAGATGACTTTTGTCTTTATCAGATTCTAAACCAAGTAATTGGGTGATGTAAAAAGCCTGCTGAAGTGAATTCTTAAGTCTTAGCCCACACAATTCTGAAACCCCACACAGGAGGAGTTCTTGACCAAGGAGGCTACATTCCTCCACCAGTCCTTTTATCTCTGGACAATGTCATCTGTTATATCGAAATGTGTTGTTTTTGGAAGGATTAGAAAAGATGTTAGTATGCTGCATAAAAATCAAAATATGTATGAAGCATGGTGCTTCCAGGCAGTGGACTTTTAGAAACATCTGATACCTGATTTATTGAGATAAAGCAAATAAGGAAAATAGTGTAAATCCATCCATCCATGCTTATCCTTACTCAGTGTCATAGGGAGTGCTGAGCCTATCCCAGCAGTTGTAGGGTGAAAGGCAGAAAAATACTCTGGAAAATCACTAGTCCATCACAGGGCATGTACCTACTCACACCTAGGGGCAATTTAGCATCTCCAGTCCACCTCCCATGCATTTCTTTGGACTGTGGGAGGAAACTGAACTACTCAAAGGCAACATGGAAAACATGCAAACTCCACACAGAAAGGGCCCCTGGCCACCCCCCCCCTACAAAATGGTGGACTATACACTCCAAATGTGGAAACACGTTCACGTGCCATATTAAAGGCTATCCTGAAGTAATTAGCAGAAGTTGAAGTGGAATCCTCTGACTGTCTGCATTGTTGCCAACTTGAAACAACACTCCACCTTATTATTTAAGAAAATATCATTAGTAAAATAGCACTTTGAAGCACAAGAATTTGGAGCATTTTTTTGTATTTGCATAAAATCACAGAATGTATGTGGTGAATCTAAAATTCAAAAACAGTAATCATATTTTTTCCTAGTTAACTTTTAAACGTTGACTTTTTTCTTCTTTGTCAGCCGCAGTTTAAAGTCACCAGTATTAAGCTTCAGCTAGAGTGGTATACACTGATCCCCACTGCCATTAGGAAATACAGATGCAGGTGTACTTGGCCTGCAACGATGTTTAGACTGATGTTACGTGTCAAAGAAGCATCCACATGAGTGATAGAACTCCATTCAGTACTAGATAATGAGATAATCATAATAAAATTGATGTTGGCAAAATCATTTCAGTGGCATTTTGATAAGGTATGTCTTATTTTACTGCAGTGAAGTTTCAACAGTTGTTTCTTAATTCAGGTCCCTAGGACATCTCAGAATCGTGTGTAGAATTTCTACCAGCATATAAAACAGTTTCTTATTCTTGCATCTTCTGAAGTTTTATGTAATTTATTTTGGAAGGCATTTTCTTGCAATTGTGTTACGTACTTTCCATTTAATTTTGTAGGTTTGCCCATGGTACTAAATGCTTGAGCAGATTTCCAACAGGTGAAAGTGCTCTAACTGAACTTGGGAGATAGGGAGGAAACAAAGAGAGGAGAAACTGTAGATGAAGAGTCATTGAGTTTAACTGCACCCAGATGGAAAGCACATCATTAAATCACTGCTGCAATCATGTAAACACAGGCTTTTCCTGGGAATAAATCAGACACACTTACAGACAGAAAATGCAGCACCTACACTGCGGTGATGACTGGACGCTAAACAGCCACAAACAGAACCAAAAAGATCAATTATGTACGTTTTCAAGAACCTCTGACACATTACCTCAGAATTCCCCTCAGACCGTACATAAACCGTTAGCAGAACATGCCACCAGCTCAGGAAGTTCTTACACATTTGGCTTCACTTTAAGCCTGCTCACAACTTCAAACACTGGTGTAAATGTGGATATAATGCTGCCAATGCTTTTAAACAGTGTTTCCTACTTTGGAGTGAAAATTACAGCCATGACCTCTGCATTGGTCTTCGCCTCAAGAGACCAAGGTCAATTTAAACAGTCAAGCTAAGAGTGACACACAGTGGTCAGTGGTTAACCTCTGACACGGAGCAGTAATGGACAGCAAAGAAATATGCTGCCTTGTGAATAGACCATATGACATACATCAGGATTTGTTAATTGAAATATGGTTTAATATGCCCTACTACAGCATTGTTTAATTATGTATTCACATACAAATAATGAACTAATGCAAATCAAATGTATAGCAAAAGGACAACAGAATCAGAATCAGAAAACTTTATTGATCCTGGATGAAATTGCTTATGTGTCTACGCAGACACAGAGAGACACAAGACACAGAGACACAAGAATAATGTAAATAAAATAAAAAAAAGTCTGAAAAAGTCTCCATTTTAACCCAGCCATTATCACTCCTATGGTGTCTCCCTCAGCAGATGTGGAGCTGTTATCAGTGGACAGCACGAAGGCCAGCTGCTGGGTGAACCATAAGCTTCGGCAGCACGAGGAGCAGTGGAAGGAAGATGACTGCACATTCTGCCAGTGTGTAGATGGAGAACCCCACTGCACGGCCATGGCCTGCAAGCAGAGCTGCCAGAACCCAGTGAAGATCCCGGGAGAGTGCTGCCCCTTCTGTGAGGGTAAGCACACACACACACACACGCAAACACACACACGGAAGCAGATACATATACTGGCAAATGTGTACACACATGTGCAAGTATTCACATGCGGCCCCCTTTTGTTTATAGGACCGATGATTTTGTAAACTGAGGCTTTACCATAACGTGTGCTGGCATACACACATACATAAACACACACACAACCTGAATGTTAACACTTATTCTAGCACAAACAATCCTACACCCAATCTTTCTTTCTCATTTATACACACATGCTCATTCACACATTCTTTGATGAGAGGAACTTCTCAACACCTCATCATTAAGCCACTCTAAGTATGCAAGCTATTTAAACATGGACATTGAGACTACTGGCCCATAGCTGAGTTCCTGACCAAGGGACCACAAGCCCCATGACCACCCACAGCCAGAGAAAGTGCCTATTTGCAGATGTAGCCCTGTAACGGAGTTACAACCACTGACCCTTAGTGAAATTAAAACAAAAACTATGTTTAGGTATACAAGTTAGCATTCAGAATGTATTACGCAGAAATGACACAAATATGACCTATAATTTTTTGTCAGTTATTTCTCATAGTTCCCATCTTCTGTCTGAAACTCATCTGCTAGATGGCACCAGCCAGTTTGTATTAAAACAAATAGGCCGACATGTTTCTGTTCAGCTTATATTCTTGTTGAAGAATGACTGAGGAGAGATGCTAGATGCCCAGTTCTGTCTGCATGAGCTGGTAAACATTCACATTTGACTAAAACTGCTATAGATCTAATTGGGGAGAGAACAAAAGCCATTCTCTCTACCCAGAGAGCTAATAGGCTAATTATGCTATAATGGACTCCCAATCAAATCTAGCTGTGGCAATGTTGGGCAGGTCCTTGAGATAAGATGCATTCTTAGCCAGTTGCACTGCTGAACCCCTTCATGCATAGGTTATCCTGCATACTAGTATCCTGTGGTCCAGTAGTTAATAATGGTGAATCAAATAGAATATTCATCTTGTGGATCTGGCATTAGTGGCAACGTTCTAACAACATAAAATATCATTTTAAAGATGCTTTCTGTAGGATAGGCAGGAAGACATTTGTTTTTTGGGCTTCACTGCTTTATTACTGACATATCTGTCTTGTAATTGAAGTTAGGCCTAATCATTTGCACACACATTATCGAAATAGACAATTGGTTCCTTGAAAGTCCCTGCATGTGTTCATCGCACATTAGTCCAATTACCAGATTTCCAGCAGGGACCCCAAGCTTAGAGTGTGTTTGGAGTATCTGGGATCAGTTGGAGATGTTTCTGTAAGTAACTTCTATAAGTTTTTGTAGATCATAATGTCAGTGTGAGGCTCTCTAGAAAGATAATTGCACCCAAGAGCAGTGTTTTGTATACACATTTTTTGGATAACTGCCATTACAGAGCTTATTAACAATCTTATACTATCCACATGTATGTTTACCCTCACAGTAGCTCATTAAAGAAGGCCTACAGGCATACTATAGACTGCAGAGGATCCTTTATTGGTCTAACCCACCGAAGAAACCCAAACTGGCTTCCGTAACTGAAGAATATTGTTCTGCTTCTTGCCCAGCATGAGGAGGCATTTGTGGGCAGCACACGTGCCACCACAGCAGTGCTCCCCATGACATCCCATGGCTCAGAGACGAAGGCCCAATTTTACCTTTATTTAAGTACCAACAGATGAGTTGTTGGAGGGTTGTGGGCACTGTATAATTTAGTTTAGAAGCAAGTGGTGCTTCTGTGCAGCAATTCAATGAATACAAGAAAAGCAGCTCATTTATCAAAGCTGCCAGATATAGGAAGTTAGAGCAGAATAATTACAGCTGCATTTATCTGTAATCACTGGAACCCAGAGTGTGCTGCCGCCATTTTAGCCAAGATTGTTATCATGATTTTTAAGCATGCAGAATGTGTGTGACGTTTGGGATTATATTTATTTTCAATATGTACCACTCCATGGAAAAGACAAAGCTGACATAGTGGAAGAGTTAGTCTCAAATTATTGGGGCAAATTAGCAGTGTTAGCTGATGGTTTCCACACCCCATGACTCACTGGAAGAGGTTAATGTCTTTAACTGACTGAGGTCTTGATGTCTTCTATGCTTTAAGAGAACATGAAGGATGGGTATTGGGTTGACTTGGCCTGGTCCATGTCCTGAATTCTGACCAATAAGAGAGGGCAAGAAGCTTCAGAATAAGAACTGGAAACATCAACATAAGAACTGGAAACATATCTTCTTCTATTACGTTCTTTCAGAGCCTTCGTATGAGACTGTGAGCCCCTTACTGTGTCCCCCACTTGAAAACTGCTCCCTCTCAGGACAAGACTGTCCATTTGGCTATCAGCAGGACCACAACGGCTGTCTACTGTGTCAGTGTCTTGGCAGTAAGTGAACTCGAGATCCCTTACACTTCACTTACACACTGGCTCCATTTACACAGCCAGACAAATTGGATTTTTCTCCCACATCGCATACGCGTCTGATCTTTCCTTTGATGACTAAACAACAAACAATCACATGTAACCAGAACTTTTTAAGTCTGATTGAAATCATATTCTTATATACAGACAGTCATTTCAGCAACAGATCAGCTTGTGCTGACAGAGTGGACAAATCTTTCACATGAAGAACAAACGCAAAGCTTATCTGAGCAGTTCCACCCAACTGAAGTACATGTATTCAGAGTTGTGTTGCTAACGGACCACTTTCAAAACACTCTTGAGTGTATGTTTCTGCAACTGCCAGCAGCGCAAAACACAAGTAAACACTGGCTCAATACACATAGTGCACACTGAGGATGAATCATCTTGGACATGAGTCCACACACAGTAACTTGTTCATAAGGCATTTCCCATGATGTGCATTTCCTCAAGCTTGCAAAACCTTTTTCATCAGCCAGAGGTTCTCGAGTATGGAAGGTACTTATTTAGGGCAAAGCTTTGACTTGGCATGTTACGTGAAAGAGCCTTTTTAACAAAGATTTAACACTTTATTTTGTTAGACCTGTAAATCACTCACAATGAATATTCTTGTATAAACATTACAGTGTGCCATGACATCTCTGAAAACACAAATGTTTGACACAGTATTCGAAAATAGACAATAAAAAGTAACACATAAGGTTTTCTTACATTTGAAAAAAGTCCCCCAAATTTTTTGTCGAAATAATGAGGGCCTTTGTTGCTGAATATTACTGAAATATTGTTATATATACTGCTTTGATATTATATAGTTTTCTAAATTTGCCAAATTGATGCAGTTGCCTTTACAGGGGACATATTATGCAAAACTCACTTAAAAAAAAACAAGTTATAATGTGTCTATGGGCTGTACAAAACATGTTCATGAAGTTCTTTGGACAAAATCACTCTCGCGTAAAGAGATATTACCAGGTTTATTCTTCACAGTTTGGGTCCCTTTCAAAACGAGCCGTTTCAGGGCTCTGTCCCTTTCATGCAAATGTTGCTGGCCACGCCCCACCATCCCATGCTCCACCCACCCCTTATGTTGCTCGTAACAAAACGAAACTTAACTGCGATAGAAACACAAAAGTTATTATTTGAAAGTACTTACATCTCCCGCATCTGCTGACACAGACAGCAGGTACAGATCCCCCACGTCGCTGAAGTTAGCTTCCTCTGCCTGTACCCGTAGCGCTCAGTTTATCCGTGCTTGTAAAACTAGCAAACAAAATGGCGGATCTTCAACTAATATAGTGGGCGGGGTCTCGACAGATGAGGGGCGGTTCTATGCAAATTGGCCCAGTGGGACATCACACGGGGCACTCTGTCTAAATGGCTCATTTTAAATGGGTAAGAAACTGGGAAGAATAAACCTGTTGATATCTCTTTATATGAGAGTGATTTTTTGCATAATATGTCCCCTTTAAAACTGTTTTTGCAACATGATTTTTATGGTTCTAATGACACACCTCATTTAATTGCCTTTAATTTGACTATTTACAGATAACTCTTGCCCCGAATTGTCCAAATACTGCAACCTGCAATGCCCCATGGGATATGAGAAGGATGACTTTGGGTGCGAGGTGTGTGAGTGCAGCATACCATCAATGTGCAGACCTCTGAGCTGCAGCAAGACCTGTCCATATGGATATATGTAAGTCTGCTGGAGCTTTAAACTGTTATTCAAGTGCTCTGCCTACCCTAATGACTTTAATCATTGTAATCAGGTCAGCTGCATTGCCCAGCAGTTTAAATACAATTCCTGTCATTGTTTTAGGAATTAGGCCTCTCGTTGTTATTATTTAAGCGTACTGCAGTTATTTTCATAATTTGATTATTTTTGTTAGTATAGATTAAACAGCTAATTTATTCAAAAAAATTCTGCAAAGCTCTCTCAAAATTTGGTGAGGAGTGTACCTTGGACCCTCTTTGGTTATGATTTAGTCTCAGTGCAGATGATGATGACGTACAGATAGAAGAGTTGGATTAGAACGGAGAGAGAGAGAGTTCTGAGACCTAGTTGCTGTACTGATGAGTCTCTCTTTGGAGATCAAAGAGGCTTGACTCTCAGTCATCTAATCCTGTCCATGGTGTATGCTCAAAATGATATGGCCTGGACCCCCTCCCTGCCAGTAATCTCCCCAACTCAAGCAAACATCTGGAAGTTTTCCTCTTTACTCCCCACAGATCCGTGCCTCCAAGCAAGCCCCTTTTCATTTCATAAAGCCTCTCTCAGTTTCAAAACATTGATCAAACATCCCAGTGTCACAAAAGCAGCCTGTGTGTGCCTTACATGAAATTCCTCTGGTATATGAACCATGCTCTTAAGGAACCTCTGCTGTAGATGGGGCTGATAAGACTTTTGCTGGATGCCGGGATGTTCGGGTACTAGGAAGTACATGCTTCATCCCATGGATCCTTGAACGGCAGCAAGGAAAGATTCTCTAAGCCAGGGTGCATTGAGCCTTCTGCTTATCCATTTTTAACTCTGGAGAGTAGAGTTGTGTTTACACTGGCCAAGGGAACATTCAAACATTCTCTGCTTTGAATATGTTTGTTGATATTGAGGCAATTTTCTGAGGTTGAATGGGATTTCTGCTTTTGTGACCTCTCCAAAAATGATAAATAAACAGCCATTCACAAGACTAGTTGGAAATGAACTTGGTAGGAAGGTGATGTCACCAAGATGCCAAACGTGGGCACTTCGATGGGCTTGCCATAAAAACACACAGCTCAATAGCAGGAGCAGGTTCCAACAACAAAAAAAAATGAGTAGAGGAAAATTACAAGCCTCACTTGCCTAGCGTGTGTCACGGTGTGTAGCGGATCGGCTGTTTGCACTGACATTTGGCACAGTGGAGCACCCCTGGACTCTGTACAATAGAGAACTTAAAGCACTTCCCCTTCTCAATGGAGCTAAAATATCATCGGATCTGACAGGACATAGCAGGGTCATTGGTGGGGGCTCACTGGAATTTATGCCGAGCCAGCAGTAGTCCCCAGTGAAATTCCACAGGCTGACCTTACACAAAGCCCAACTCCAAAGGTCACAGGACGCCCCATCTCTGTGTTTGTACACTGTGGGCCTTCACTCTGTGTCCGGCTCAATACACACATTATTGCTGTTTCAGCAAAAGAACAGAAACCCTCTGCTACTGTGCAGGCCAGTTTGGGCCATAGTTTCCAAATGCACATTGTATTTACAAAGGTGGACCAGAGTATAACTCTATCCCTGCTTTAAGCCACCTGATCCAACTCATACCCCAAAGTCTTTTCTAAATCACAGAGGATTGATTCTGGCAGCGGTTGGGGTGGTGGGGTGTAAAACTTGGATAGAACTCCCCAGCAATCATGAATCCTGGTGCACTTGTGTTCACATGAAGCAAACCACCTGAGTTTTCTGGACTGCACCCACTTTTCACTCAAATAAATGCACTAAACTTTTGATATTAAAACATACTGAAACAACTTTGCTTTGTTACTTTGGAAAACACCTTTTGTTTAAAAGAAAAACAATGTGCAGAGCAGGAGTTGCTATAAGACGAGGAATGGGAACCACTGTTGTAGGTAATGGAGTATTTTAGCAGTGATAGATGGGAAAATGCATTAGATTTTCTAATGAAGTCCGCTTCAGAGGTCAGCAAAGGGAGAAGGGTGAAAGGGAGCAGGAACCGTTAAAGAAGAGATGTACAGTAATGAGAAGGTGAATGGGGGAAAAAGGGAAAAAGCACTAGACGCTGAGACAGACATAGTCAGATCTTATAAATGGAGCACAGAGGTGTCTTTTATGTGGATTTTGAAAACAAGAAGTACTTCCTCTCATCTGAACATGGACCCATGAGGAGTAGATGAATGGAAGAGTTAAGTGGGCTGGGAGAGACCATGCTTTGTTAGTGCTGGAATGGCGTGTGCACCGCAGGGATCTCACATGTTTCTGGGTGCTTCTTTTATCTGGACTCTTCAAAGGGAACTAATATAGTGAGGAGGAAAGCAGAACCATATGCCCTGCTGTACCAGGCTTGACCATCTGGCTCCATGGTCTTTGCAGAGTACCTTCAACAAAAAGCAATTGAGCACAGGGCCTTCAGTTATATAGCTCATGTATTTGCAAAGCTTTGACATCTTCACTGCTGTGCGTGTAGTATGTCTACTTGCACTGAATGGGCTTCATGATGTGATACAGTAGCCTGTGTAAGCTTTCATACCATGACCTGTCCACTGTTCAGAATGGGGCCAGGTTGGTTTACTTGAACTTGGTGTGGTTGGAGATATAATCTTAATTGCACTCAATCATTTGGCTTGTTAGATGAAAATGATTGCCTGCTGGCAATTTAACTAGAGCTGATAAAGCTTGCAGTGTACATGCCACATTTGGAAGTGTGTGGAGTGATGAGAGTTTGAGGCTAAAAACAACAAAAGACTGAACAAAGGATGAAGATGAGCACATTCAAAAGAATTTAGATGTTGAATGAAACCAAAATAGAGAAGAAGCTTAATTTAAGGAAGACCCCTTTTCTTTGGCTAAATCCACTTTCCACTTTACTGAATGAAAAAAGTGATTTTCCAGCCAATCTGTTCTACCATGTGCTACAAACATAGCAATATGTATATTGTGCCATCATGTATTTGCATTTGCTTAGCTAACTGGTTAATAGGCTGAGAAAAAAAGCCCTGACATTTTTCATTTAAATCTGGGTTTAGTCTTTTTGTACTGATTATGTCTGCTGCTCGTCGTAGTTTGTCTTTGTTTTTTTCCTCATTGATTTGTGGTCAGCAATTTCATCTCTCTAGACTTTAGCAATGAACTTAAATCTTGGTGTGATTGTAGCCCCATATGTCTGATATGAAACACCCTGTGTTCCTTCTTACTACTGCCCCCAGAGTTGGGGTAGGCACAAAGCACATTTTGAGCAATAGTTCCGTTAGTGTGTTAGTGTGTTAGGTGTATAAAGAATAATGCAGTCTACAATATGCCTGCAGGCCTTCTGTAATGAGCTACTGAGAGGGTAATTGCGCGTGCGGATGGTACAGGATTGCTAACAAGCTCTGTAATGCTGACAGAGACAATTATCCAAAAAACACACAAACAACTGCTTTTGTGTGCACTTAGCAAGTAATACCACTGCAGAAATCGAGTGTATCACGTACCAAAATCTTGTGACTCAAAAATTCAGAATTTGACACATTGTATTACTACCACATTTTTCGAAAGCATTTGAGAAATTCCCTCCAGACAAGGACTGCAATTGACTCATTTCAATATCTCCTAAACCACTTAAGATTTTTTTTTTTTTCAAAAATGTAAAAATTGCATATTGATGTAACATTTACAAACTTCAGAAGCCATCTTTCACCTGTCAAATCATTCAACCTATATCTACTGGGGCCAGTTCGCACATTATGCTTGGACCCCTTTTATTCGCTCAGCTTCTGCAGCAGTCATACTACGTGTATTTTACCACAAAGAGTTAAACAAAGAGTTAAAAATCGAATCATCTTATCTCTTCATAAGCTACAAGAACACTGGACAGACTGATGTCAATGGCTTGCATTGTAATCATATCTTATACCCCACAGGAGGAACAAGCATGGCTGTGAGATGTGTCGCTGCATTAAGTGCCCCCCTTTTACATGTGACAAGCAATGTAGTGATGGCTACAAGCAGAACAGGAAGGGCTGCAGTGTTTGCCACTGCAAAGGTGAGTGTCCTGTCAATGTATCATGTGTTCTGAAACCAGATGTGTACTTGTACTACACCAGAAAACATTTTGTCGCCTACAGTACATGTAAATAACTTTTAAACAGAAAAAAAATTAAAAGCATGGAGGCAAAAATGGCTTTCTGGAGGCAGTGCAAGTTAAAATATAACTGCAACAGAATATGGAAATGTTCCCTACCAAAAAGGGCTAAAGACAAACTGTTGAGGGCCACCACACTGTCAGCATTTGCAGTTTAAAATAAATCATATGTTGCAGTTCACTCCAAAATAACCTTGTAATTAAACTTTAATTTAATAACTGATGTGAGAGACTGTAGAAGAGATCAATACATGAGATTTTTCTTAGAGTTGAAAGCCATGCAACCCCATTGTACTGCTGTAAATACTAAAGTATTAAGTAATTGTCAATGGGGAAACATGTGGCATCACATCAGTCAACTATGTGATCCAGATCATTGTAAGAGTATCTATTTCAGGGGTGAAAAACACATCTGTATAAATACATTTACAGTGTAGTAAAAAGTATGGTAATGTGAGCTTTAGCCCATGCCCATAAGACAGCTCCATCTGGTGCACAGCAATAGGTCACAGTGTCAAGTCAACATGCCTCCCCTACCACAAGATGTTATATGTGAAGTGTAAAAGCTTTTCACTACAACAGCGTACATGAAGAGGTTAATACTTTCTTTAAATGTTTTGAGGTGCTTTATTTTTGTTTCCTAAAATGCTGCAGATACACAGTCTAACATGTCTTTCCAGCTTCTCTGTGGCAAGGGGAGTTCAGTATTGAAGTGGTGGTCATTTTGATCTAGCGCCATTAAAATGACTTAATGTTTGCCAGGTTTCTATAACATAAATAACTGAATTCATGAAGGTTTAGCGGAAGGATTATTTTAAAAATGCCTGCTTGAGTCATCCCATAAATACTTTGGGCTAGGATATATTTTTGGGGCTTTTTTGGTCATTGTGGACCCAGAAACAAGGTGAAGCTTTTTTTTGAAACATCTGGATCAGGTGACTGAAATGTTGAAGGCAGATCTTTGTTTCTGTTAATAAACAAATGCCTGTTTTGGGAAATTAAACAAAGATGGCTTGGCTTGGTTCTATGGCTGGTTTGTATGGCAAGAGATGTTTTTTGTCAAAGTACCCGCTCAGTCAGTGTGTAACAGGATACATTTATTAAGAATACTGTTTCATGCCCACTGAAAACGAGTGTGTTATTTTGGGTCAAAGGTAAAGGGGAAATGATTCAGTTAACTTTATTTGCAGAAAACTGACAGACATTATTTTCTATAAACTTCAATGCCTTAGAGATCAAAGTTTCTCTCTTGGACTTCACCTCTAAAAATCATGGTTCAGTAACATACGGATGGCTGATCCAACCCTTTCATCACATTAAGAAGCCTAAAGGGTGTGTGTGCACGTGTGTGTTCATCTTTATAGGGAGTGGGCATACTGTCAGCACTAGCACTCCTCCTCCATTGCCCAGCTACTGCCTGACTGCAAATGGCCAGCGCTTTGAGGAGGGCGAGGGTTGGCATGACGGCTGCAGAGACTGCTACTGCCACGCCGGCCGTGAGATGTGTGTGCTCATATCTTGCCCTGTACCCACCTGCACACAGCCTGTGCTCAGGCCACACCAGTGCTGTCCTACCTGTGAGGGTATGTACAAACCTGTGCTGAAAGTTATGCTTGACTTTAGACAGAATTGCTTAATGCCTATAATGATAAACACCACCATATAGCCCAGCTCTGTAAGAGGTAAGAATTAGCAAGACAAAATCAAGCCAATCATTGTTCTGGGAAGACAATGAGCTGGTAATATACTACCCACTAAGCAAAATTAGATTTTTTTTTTGTCAGTTTTTTTTAACTAAGTAGTAGTCTGATTTCTAAAAGCACCTGCAAAAAGAATTGGGTATGTGTTCAAACCTATGTGTGGAAAGTGTAGTTACATTTGTATAACCCAAACAGTCCAGCTCTCTTGCAGCCTGAAATATCTGGTTACAGTTGTAGGTATTGTAACCTGCAAATCACTGCAAGAAGGAGACTCTTATTCATGGCCTCTTGACATGCAAGTGATTTCTGTTAAAGTTCACTATTTCAGTGGTTCTCCATCCGATCTTCAGGGAACCACAGAGGGTCTATGTTTTTGCTTTTGGTGGGTCCATGTTTACTTGGTCTGTAGTAAACCAACGTTGAAGCAAACATTTTTTTTGGTGGTAAAAATGTTTGCTCCAACATTGGTTTACTACAGACCAAGTGAACTGACCACTGTCAAACAGTCAGCCGAATGACTGGAAAATGATGAAATAAGCTCCACCAAACCAAAGCAAAACCTGTAACATGCTTTTACTTAAAACACACTGGTCAACTTTGTTTCCAGAATGCTCTTTTGGTTATTCTCACCGTATCACGTTTAATAAAAATATGCCTGAACAGTCTTGGTCCTGTTCCTCTCCTTGAGAAAACACTGTGCACAAAGGAATGTTCAAAGGCAAAAGAAATCCCAAAGTAGCCAACATATGATTTATTTGCATGATAGGGGCTAGCCCCTAATAATTCATTAATAATAAGGCTTAGATAAATCATCCATTTAAACTGTCTTGCTCTGATGCAGATGAGTTGGGCAGTGGCCAGCCAGGGGGAATGGACATGGTGGTGTGCCGTGCCCCAGGAGGGGACCTTTATGTGGAGGGCGAGACATGGAATCTGGATGAATGCACCCGCTGTACTTGCAGACAGGGCCGGGTGCTGTGCGACACAGAAATATGTCCACCGACCCTCTGTCAGACACCAACCAGGAACAAGGACACCTGCTGCTACATCTGCCCAGGTATCTGGAAAATGTATCTTACCCCAAACTGTCAAGACATGTTTGGAGTCTAAAGTTTCTTTGGTGATTCTTTGATCATTTGTTAGCTGTAATAGTCTTATAGCTCCAGTGCAAATCTACAGAAGTACCACCAAACGTGTCTGAGCTGTGTAACTACAGGGGGAAAAAAATCTTAAGCTCCAAGGATATTATTGTGACAGTAGCAGCTGTAAACCCCACAGTTAATAGGAGTTCATAAGGTCAAGAACTGATAGATAGGGCTGGGTATTAAAATTAAAAAATGTTATGGTATCAGTTGAATTCATTTAATATGATAAAAATGTTATGTCCTTGAATACAAAAAAAACAAAGCGGTTACTCTTATCAGAATCAAGGCGCCAACTAGCATTTATAATCCAGAGTCTAGACTGCTGTCTTGATTACATTTTTCAAGAATGTTATGAACCTTTTTAAATACACCCACCTATAGCATTCCCCACCTCGTTTCTGGTTTTAGCCATACCCCATGCTCAGTTTGTTATTTAAAAGGAGATATAGCAAAAGTTCTGTTCTGGACTCGCTGTCAAAGTCAAATGACTGGTTTTGTGAAGCCAGAACATGGTTTTATTAGCATATGTTTCTGCAGGTAAACAGTCGGATGGGTCAAAGGCGAAAGCTTTCCATGGGGGCACGTTACTATCTGCCCCAGACCAATAAACCAACCAGCCCAAACGGTCTTTATGTGCCCACCCTGGGGCAAAAAACACATGTGGCTTTTTTTCTTTTCTAAAAACTCTCCTTTAGTCAGCCAGTCATGCATTCGTCAAAACACCCTCTGTGAAGTAAACAACAGAACCACCTCTGCTATCCTTTAAACTCCAACCTTAAATCAGACTTGCATGACTGCCTGAGAAACTTCTGGTCCTCCCCACGAACTGCACGACAGGCTTATCAGCCTATCTTGCAGCTAAATGTAGACTGTCAAATTCGGCGCTTTGATGAATGGAGGGGCCTCTGTAGAAGGAAACGTGGGAACAACTGGAATTGAAATGACAGCTCCAGCAATCTGTCTGGAAAGTGTAGCTGGTATGTGTGTTTGCAGGGCTTCGATTGCTGGTCTTCAACAACCACAAGTGATAACTGAGATTTACAAATGAATTTGAGTATATTCATCTATTATGCTATGCTCCTCTCTTGGGAAAGAGAACAGGTCTTATCAAACAGATCTTAAATGCAAAACCAACGTTTACTATGAGGGCTGTGGTTTTGTCTGGAACAGGAAACTGGGTGTGAAAGTTCTGGTGTTAACGCTGTCCATGCTGTGCATTTCTCTTTTTCAGAGGACACGCACAGTTCCCTGCTTCCTGTCAACAACAGCCAGCAAGAGTATTGTATCTCAAGCCATGGAGACATCCTATTGGCTGGCGATTCATGGAAGCCTAATGCCTGCACCAGTTGCTTTTGCAACAATGGGACTGTTCAGTGCTTTTCCCAGCGATGCCCAGCAGCCAACTGCAGAGTTCCAGTTCTGCGCAAAGGCCAGTGCTGCCCACACTGTCTGGGTAAGTCACTACTGGCCTGGCACCTGGAGGTGGAGCTTCCAATGCTTGATCTGATGAGCTACGTAAAAAGCCCTTTATGACATGAAGTGGGTGTATATGGGCAGGAAATACTCTAATGTGTAGAGCAGGGCTATTCCATGTCCAGGAATAGACATGTCTAGGAATTTAACTCTGTTAAAGGAACAGTTCAGTCAATGTGAAGCGTGATTATGTGGTTGCTATGAAAACAGTGTAGGCCAAAAAACAAATCTGCTCACAGCGTGGGACCGAACTGGCACCTTTTCTGACTTCAGCATTCACTCGCTGTCTATAACCAAGCCATTTATGGTTAAGGACGGCTGACAACAGGTAGTTTATTAAAGTACAACAAACAGTGATGAATGTCTTTATTTATAAGTGACCTGGGCTTTAGTGTCTTAAAAGCTGTTTTTGAGCCTGCTGTGTCTTTAGCTCCGCAGGCCTAGCTCTAAAGAGAAAATATCGCTTCAGTGAAAGTTGAAGCAGTATGTAATTGCAGCAAAGACACAGGATTGCACTTAAAGCCATGCTAGTTTTCCTGGAGCTGCCCATGGGCATCCACAAGTCCTTTCACAGCGACATTCCACATAACACAAGCCTGAGTCCGGCATTCCCCTGGCATCCGCATATTCACAGCTCTTTCCTGTCTGCATTTGAGGGGTGTGGCACTCAGGCTACAAAGAAAAGAGAGGCAAATTAATCACTTAGCTGTCCTTTTGGAGCATAGAAAAATGGTTGCATGTGTTATTTGCCATTGTTATTGGTAGCCATTAAACCTTCACGTTTATGTTTGTCTGGACACAGCAAAGGCACACTCACAAGCATGCTGTCCTCCACAGTGTAGGTATCATGCCGTTGTTTATATCAACAAACCACAATCCTCCGATTAACTGCAGTACTCTGCGTAACTACTCTTGCGATAAGACTGGGGACCCTCTGTGACATTCTTGTTTCATAATTAAAGATGTCTGTTTGTTTTTTTTCTTTCTTCATTCCACAGAGGTCACAACAACCTCAGTGCCGATGATTATATCAACCACAACAGCCAAGCCCAAAGCCGACACCACTACTACAACTGCTGAAAGCAGAACTGTTTGGGTCACAGTGCACACAGTGCCTCCCCTTGTTGCAATCACAGGTAGCGTCCAACTACATCACCCATCATGCCAGCCGAGCAGCTTCATCCAGAACATTAGGTTACACCCATAAAGAAACATTTGTTAGTGTCACTCATCCCATTACTGCCATCTGTGAAACACAGAGTTAATGAGTGTTGACATACAATACAAGTGAGTGGGACAGGCTGACAACTGAGCTGAACTTCCACATGCAGATCCCTCCCTGAGAATTATGAAAATTGTTCACAATGAAATCAGTCCGTAGCAGCTTGCAAATCCACTGTGCTAGCACAGAAACAAACAAGTGGTGGCAGATGATAGCTGTTGTGATTTTAATTGATAGGACATGTATACATTCCAGAATGTTTGTGTCTGTAACATCTGACGCAAAACTTTCCTCTCCAAGATGATCGGGGTCTAACCGAGGACACCCCAAGCCAGACAGAAATGTCCCTTATCTACCAATCAGCAGCCTGGATTCTGGCTGGCCTCCTCTTGGCTATAGTCATTTTCCTGATCGTGGCCATTCTCATCAACAAGAAGAAGAAGTGGGTTCAGATGTCCTGCTACAGTGCGCCTAAGAAGGTGAGATATTTCTAATGCACATACATTTATGTTGAGATAAAGATCTTGGAAGCACCATTAGGCAAAAAAAATTGGGCTTTTAGGCTTTTTTATGGATTATTAATGACTCACAGTGCTCATTATGTATGAATACATGTCTTTCATGAAACTGAGATTTATGTTTTTGTCCTCCACTGACTGTGTGGAAAGTGACTTACTAGAAGACATCACTACAAGAAGAATCTTATAAGAACATTTTCACGGAACATTCTCCCACGGAACTAAATTAAGAGTATCATGGGAATGTAATCAATCTCTTTTTTTATGAGATGCTATTACAGCAAAGCGTTCACCGCACACAGCTAGCAAAACGTGCCCGTGAGTCGAAAAGCTGGCAGGTCTTTTCCTCTCGGCCTGAAAGTGAGCAGTGTTCCTTTAATGAAGTCTTTTGGACTCGTTCCCATTTTCCCCTCCCTAGACCGTGATCCTGAAGAAGCACGTTGTGTACATGGAGCCGTCCAAGGAGAACAAGTTCCAGAGTGTGAAGAATGACTGTGGCATGACCTTCTCCTCAGACGTGAACTCGCCCTGCGGGGACCGGATCAGCATCCCGCGGGCCAAGCTCAGCAACGGACACACGAGGCTCCAGCGCTAACGCCGCCGAGGTCATCTGGCAGGACTACAGGATGTTTCCTTTCATCTCCCCTCCATTTCACACACATCCATGGAGCTCATGAGAGAAACTCTCACCACATGCTGAGGATTAATTTGCCTGCCGTCGACACAAAGCTCTTCAGTCTCTCATGGAAGAAAGACGTATTGTGAAACTTGTGAAGTCTCGTTTTATTACATTTCTTTTGTTTTTGCCTCTTGTACCATGTATGGAGCTTTAAAGTCTCTCCGTTGCCGTCTCAGGAGCAATGAGGAGGGGAAACCATACTTTCCCGGACATGGATGATCCTTCTACGCCATATCAGTTCATGTTGGAGGGATGTTATGAAGCTTATCAACATCTGACTGTGAACACCGTCACAGATTGCTGCCTCCTAAATGACACAATGAAAAAAATGCTTTGGGTCAGGAAGTTTTTGAGTTTACTCAGGCAGTTTGATTGCTTACACTTGGCTCGCTGTCCTTTCACAGTGACAATTACAGGGCAGCTACTTGGTTGATTTTTTTCTCTTGGACTTCAGCAAGGGAAAATTAATCAGACCCTGCTATGACCGAGTGATATATAGAACTGAGACAAACAGCAGAGTCTGGTGCCTTGCAAGAGGAGGGATAAGGCTCCTAATCAGCAGTTTACATGTGATAAAATTTCTATTTCCACCTCTTTTACCAACAGACCTAGTCCCTTTTGTGCTTTCTGTTATGGCTCCTTCTCACGTGGTAAGTTAGGGCAGTTAAGACTTAGAATAAAGGTTCACAAAGGCGTTCTAGTAAACTGTGCCTCAGAAAAACAAAACAGTTTATAATCGACGTAATGAGAGAACCAACTACAGCAGCATCTGCTTTTAATAAGGAAATAATGTCCTGCATTTTAACACATGCACAAAGTCAACAGAGCTGTCAAATCCAACTAACACACTGACAGCAATGAGCTTTATCCAGCCTCTCTGCTCTGTGTGAGGCCAGAACCATCTTAATCTCTGGTGTAAGCAAAAAAAAAGCTGAATAGATGCATTCAGTTTACAAGGTGATAATGTTTAAATTACAGCCTACTCTAATGATCAGCCTAAATATCCAACTCGACCCTGATGGCTGAAAGCCACCCACCCACAATTAGAACACATTTCTTAGGACTGTGTGCTAACAAACAGTAGCAAAGTATTTCTGGAAAAACTAAGTGGACGGGTTTTAAAAAAAAATAATTTTTCCATTAAGACATTCTTATTAAACATTGTGTCATTTCGGGTCTCTCTGCTGAGAAAACCAAGCCCTAAGTATAACAAAACAGAATACTCCTAGAAATCAATGGAGACAATTTCTGTTTGTCAGTGTTGCAAAGGGGAGAAAGGACAGACACAGTTTTGAACCACAGCTGGTGACTTAACACATGGAGAAGGCCATTTCCATCTTAAATGTAAAAAGGTAGATAAACCATAGATGAAGAGTACATTATTTATTTTTTCACATAGTTTATTTATTAATACTAAACTATAGTTTGAGTAACGGAGATTTGTCGTTTGGATAATGACAGAAACCTTAGTAGCCAAAGCTGCTGTACATTTATTGTTTTGTTTTGTTTTTTTTTTTATCATTTCCATTTCTATCTGCTTTTTATTCTTTGAGCTTATTTATTTTACTTTTTTGCAAACTGTAAATACTTATTAGATGTTTGAATGTAACATTTACACATTTTTGGGGAAAATAAAATATATTGTGTGATCTTTGCCGCCAGTGCCCTTGTTTTTGAATGGTACTCAAAACTTCTTTTTTCCTCCCCACATGACCCCTAGTAGAGCCCCCTTTGAGGTTTAATCTTGAGACACTGATTTGCAGACTCATTTTCTCAGTAATTCAGTAATAACAGCTGTCAGTAGAGCTGTCTGCATGATGAGGCAATCAGCATTAAGAGTGTTTCCGAGACACAAGACGGAAGCTCCAGCAGACTGAAGGCTCAAAGAAATTTAATGCCGCTTTACAGAGGCATGAAACGTAGACTATTACATCATTGCATTCCGCAGCTTTTAGTCCCATTACACATTCAAGGAGTGCAGTTTTTTTGGTAAGGAAAAAATACCTGATTTAATGTATCTTTTTCAGCACTTAAAATACATTGTCATGTGTTAACACTACTGGTATCCTCTTGCAAATTTAGGAAAATAAAGGTAACAAAATATCACTATGTTGAAAGTCCAAACTTTGGAAGTACATAATCCAGAGTTCCAGAATTGTTCACTACTGGACCCCCACGATAACACTCAATGATCCATTTGTATCTTTGGCATCCACTTCTGCGGGGAAATGTAAATTGCATTCATTTCAGAAGCTGTAAATCATCAGCATTCTTAACTTCAGTCCTTCAGGGGAAAAAGGAGATCTCTTATCCGCTATGGGGAAATTACATCAGGTCTAGAGAAGAATCTTGTAGTAGTCATCTCTGTAACTGTACAAGACCACCACTGCAACCCTGCAAAGGAAAAATAGATTTAAATCATACTGAAATAATAAAAACCTGCAAAGCACTCATTTGTCTAAAAATCTGTCCCATGACATCTCCATTGTTCTTTTCTGAGGCTAATTTACAAGTAAACACTGCCTCCCCAATGCTAGGACTGCACAAGCAAACAAAAGGAAATTAGAAACAACTGTTCTGGGTAATATTTGAACACTCCTGTAGGTGCCAGAAGCAGCTTTAGTTATATTGTTTCCCACAATAGACCTTTTTTATTAAATACTTAATTTTGGATTATTCACTAGAGCTCAGATTAAAAAACAAATAGGCTTAACTTTCAAAAGGAGGCTTGATTACACTTGGCATAGGGTTTTTAAAGAGCATTGACATAAGTTGGGGGGGGGGGGGGCTCAGTTGCCCTGTAAATCATCCGATGTAATGTACACAGGTGTACAAGACAGGCCACCAGATGTGCAAACCGAAGAACCCATCTGAACATCACATTAAAAGGATGTTGGCTGGTGTAGATCTTCATTTGTAGCATGAATAGACTTATCACAACTGGGTGACGGATACTTTTTGTTTTACTGAAGGCTGGCCTGAAAATGATGAGAATTCTTAGGCTGAAATTATTCATGTATTTACAGACTCTCAGCAGCGAGAACAAGAAATCAGCCTTTTCTAGTTTCATTTACAGTTTCTCACATTGAGCTTCATGATTGTCAGTAAAATCAAGTTGGGGTGCTGATGCAGGGCTTGTTCTAGTACTTCTACTAGGCACTTCTAGTAAAATTGGCAATTACAACTAATCACAGTGAAGTACTCCTTCACTAAACGCTGGAGCGTTATCCCTGATCCAATTAGCTGATGAAACAGTCCTACTTGAGCTAAGTGGATGTGTTGTGACAAGAAATTTCTAAACTCAAGTTAAGAAAAGGTGCTGTAGGACCAGCTGGAAGCTCCAGTCTGACAAAGCTAACTTCTCTACTTAGTGAACACACACCTTTTAATGATCTTGAAACGGTGGATCTCTTCACAGATGGACTTCAGATAGCGCTGTTTGGGGAGCCGGGACAGCAAGTTTTTGACACTTATGTTGAACTGCTCTTCTCCATCAAACTGAATGGGTGAGAAATGCAGAGACAACATGTTGCAGACTTAAGATGCCAAGCAGAGTGTCTCAAACTCCTTTTGAGTAAACTGTAAAGCCTTATTTGCCTTACAGTAACAAAAACATACAAGAAAATACACCCTTGCTGCATGAATGCAGTGTTTAGATATTTGGGTAATATATAGCTATATGGCATGCAATCCAGAAAGCACCTTAGTCATATATTTGAAAGAATTATGAACTCCCGGCTCTGGCAGGGTGTAAGTATTGGTGTAAGTATTGTGTATTGTCTTTCGCCTCAAACCCCACAGAGAGTGTGTTTCTTTTCACACTTTCCGAGCCCCCACTGAGATGTGTTTGTGGACAAGTCATGCATCTACTAATCTAGTGTAGTACGTCAGCCTGCGTCAGTTACATTTTTCATCTGGATTTAGATGAGAACTACACTGCATAAGAGAGTGTTTTTCTCATATTTAAACAAAGACCGGGGGATTCTATTCCACCACTCAGCCCTGGAATCCAGACGAACTCCGTCTTCTTCCTTCTCTCCAACTGTTTCATTCATTTCTAGTACTGAGAACAAGATGGAAAAATGACTGGAGGAGAGGGGTTTCCCTCATCACGATAAAGTGGAAGAACTCCCATGTTCCGTTTCCTTAAGACTCCAGACAGGAACCCTTCCCTTTTTTTCTGTTTGTGCGTCTCTGAACGCCTTTTGTCCTCCTCGGTCTGTTCCAAAGGAATGCAATTTATTTACTTGAAATAGTTCATCACAATGGCTACGAACCTCCAGGGACAGGAAGTTGATGAGGGTTTCCTTGGGAAGGTCAACCTGGGAGTGGAGAGAAACAAGGATACTTTCACAGACACAATGGATTCTTATCTCAGATGCACTGTGTAGCGAGACACACCATATAAACACATTGTACCATTCCACAGGAAGCTTCTAAAGTGTCTTTGCATCACTCCGCTAAGTTAACAAACAACATGCCAGCCAATTTCCAAAAATAACACACAGGATTCTGGGGAGTGTGAGGACTAAGTCCATTTCTAGCATTACACAGGTGTTACTCATGAGACAAAAAGCTTGCACACATTCTTTCTGATTTAAACAAAAACATACATATTACTAGGAGGGGTTCTGAGTCTCAATTCTTCAACCAGTTGCATCTAACTCCAACAGTCATTTTGATGATCCATGGTTACTACAAAAGGTGTTTCACTAATTACAAGCCAAAGTACTAGAAAAGCCAAAACTGACTCAATCTTCAAAATCACTATCAGATGTATGAAAGCATGCATTCAACTACAACTAAGGGTGGTCAATATTGTAAAACACAATTTCTTTCAATAAATAAGATCTCATAAGTGCAGACCAAAGAAGAATACGTACAGACGCTTTTAAAAAAACACTATCCCCAAAAAAAATCACTCACCGCACCGCATGATGCAAAATACTGAAATAGCCAAAGCTATTGATTTCACTAGGAAGCCTTGTCTCATTTATACTTTTTTGGTTTATTGTGTTTTGAGAATAAAAGAAGAAACCACTTACAGCCAGAACTTCTATGTCGTTACTCTTGTTCTGCAAATTGCTACCAAGATTCTGCAATCTGGTTTGGATCTGGACGAGAGAGGGAGACAGAAAGGAACAATTACTCCCATGATCAGTGTGAACGTCAGTGGAAAACAAAAGGCGTTTCATCCTCGCATGCACCAGGCCTCTGTGAGGAGTGTTTAACTCTGCCTGGCTCTGTCAAGAGTGAGGAGGCCGGTGATGCTTCATTTGGGCCCAGCCATGCCAGGAGCAGAATAGCGTCATGGGAGCCCCTTCCCCTCCACCACCCCCCACCAGGGTCAACTATGCCAAATGACTAATTTTGTAAGAAAAGCAGCTTTTCATCTCATTATGGTGCCTGCAACTGGGAGGAAAAATGCTCCAAATGTAGTGTTTAGTGTGCGTGGATACTTGCAAAATGCAATGCAGAATCAGCTCATGGGATAATACCACTTTCTGCCCCTTTTTCATGCTTAAAGTGACAATTTAGGTTTATTCATTTTTCGTTTTTTTAGCCTTTTTCGAAACACCTTTCCATAATTTGTCCAATGGAATGTTAGTACAGGTAAAGAAACAACATATGGCACAGTGTGAGTGCACTAACACGCCTCACATTATTTACCCTGTGAAATTTACAACACAAACAGAAAAAAAGCCAAATCAAAAAAGCTGATTATGTGTTCTGATCAGAAGTCTATCCTGTATAAAAGTATGTCAGAGTAAGAAATACCAAATAAGAAAATCTTTTTGACTACACTGGAACTACCCAGCAACTCTGTACACTGTTTAAGGCATGTGTCATGATACATTGCAAAACTACAAAAGCAAACCTCTCTCTCAACACAGTATGACAGTTTTCTCGAGTGTCACACTAGCCTCCACCCTGGAGTGATTCTGGGCTCATTTCTAACACATTTTCCTGAGCCGACATGCTAAACAATAGCTGTATCCCTTTACTGCTTTTGACAAAAAAGGGATAGTGGACAACAGGAACACAACTTTATTACAATTATGTTCATTTTGTGGGCTACATACACTCATGGGTGTACACATGTACTTGTGTAGGAAACTGCAAATAAGGAGTGGTTCTCACTCTGAAAGATTTTTAGCCTAGTGGGACGGTACTAGATCAGTTTTCATTGCCATAAGCCATTACAATACTAGAAATGGGGAATAATGTGACAAGAAGAACTGTGAGAAACATGCCACAGACCACACCAATGTTCACCAGAAGTGAACCCCAGGCAACCTCAGAGTTTTCAAAAGGACCAGCATCAGTACTCTGGACTAGTCCCTTAACGCTCAACAGGCCATGGTCTGGGAAAACAGCTCTAGCGTGAAATAACCCTATTTTAAAGCAAAAAAAAGTGAAAGTGTCCAATTGTGGTCCACAGAAATAGTATTCTACACATATAAACGTCATTTCTGCTTCACTTTGCAAAACGGGCATCATTACACACCTGCGTCTCATAACGCCGCCGTGCGCTGGCTGAAACTTTGTCTGGTGTAACCAGGTTCACATTCATGCTCATTGCAGCACTGCCACCATGCTGCTCTGATGATCCTGAAAAACAGCAACACATGAAACAAAGCCTGTAAAACTACCAGTAAAAACATGAAGAGCTGATGTAAGCACTGACCATCTTTTTGTGCTTACTGGCACAACTAACAAAAACCGCATGCTTGAAGTACAAGAAAAATGTAAAAGTGTGGCAGTGTGAAAAGCAGCCATCTTTAATCACTTTGTGGCTAACACATTTTGAAACCTTGTTGCTATTGAGAAATGAGTCCCTGTGTCATATGAGGATGCGAGAAGAAAACTTCTTTCCAAAATGCATTTAATCAATGTACAAGTTTTCTTTGTTGGTTTAAAAAAAGTTAAAATAATAAAGACTTTAACATAGGTTTCAGCAAATAGTGGTGGGCGATATGGCAAAACATATCACAAACACAAACTGTATGTATATTTCTGACTTTTTATTAGCCAGATAAAAATACTATCAAATATTTTCAATACAATGATTTTTCATGTTTCAAACGGCACTGCAACAAATTAAATAAACTAGTTGGTGTTCTTCTGGTAATGTCTATGAATGGCAATATCTATGAAAGTGAAAGTGAAAATTCTGTCATACGTGAACACACCACAGCACAGTGTGAACAGCATGAAATCCAGGAACACGGCAGGCAGCCAGGAACACGGCGCTCGGGGAGCAGTGTGTGAGGACGCTGAAGGAAACCTCAGAGGTGCTTAGCAGTCTTGGGATTCGAACCCATGACTTCCTGACCGCAGGGTGAACACCGTAAACACTAGGCCACCAGTTGTGATATGCTCAGAGAACTTACATAAATGACCCACCTATAATTTAACAACTGAAAGAACAACTGATAGAAGTCCTACTAAATCTCACACATTTTTTGATCGTCTCCTCATCATTTAGATCATCAAACCTCTCACAGGCACTGTACATGTACTGCAGCTCCACAACTAAACAGTAGTTCAAGTACCTGATTTTCCTTTCAGGTAAATGAATGTCAAAAGGATCCTCAAGCTTAACAACAAGAGAAAAGGTGAAGTAAGAAATATGATACCTGAATTCACCAGCAATGATCCCTTAGGGTTCTGGAGAGAAGCTCCCTCTGATATCTCTCTAGCAAGAAAAAGAGAATTTAGGTTTTGAGGTTTCCTTCAGCATGTTTGAACAGGGAGGAATGGTGCTATTGAGATGAGTGTAAAGAATCAGAGGAATGCTACTGACCGGTTTCTTTCCTCAGAGAGTTTGCTTCGGCATTTTTGGATGATGTGATCCACTAGCTCCGACTCAGGAACCCTTTTCTCGGACTGACGGTCCTTTTCAAAAGACTTCACCTGGAGATGGAAAAGCGCACACTTAGTTAATCAAATTTAACATCGTTAAGGCTTTAGTGTAAAGCTTTAATATTTGTTGGAACAGAAACAAGGAAAGACAGACTGTAAGTAACTTGAAAATAAGCTCACCTTTAAATAGCTGCCCTCTTTGTCAGAGACAAGTACCATGAAGGTTATTCCAAGGAGTCTGCCCTGTTCCATCAGAGTCTCCTGTGACTGAAATAAAAACATACACAAAATATTTCTTCAGCCATTTCAGTCTACTGAGTTGGAGAAGTTTATATAGCATATTATATAGAATACATCGTTTATATAGAATTATATAGCAAAACCCAGCTCAGCTTGTTAAAATTACTGTTCACTGGTGGGACATTCAGATTTAACATTCCTTTTCAAAATATTGAAATACTAATAAAGAATTACCACAAATATTTAAGTTTTGAGATGATTTTTCATTAAACTGTTGAATGTGTAATTCCTTTCAGTGACATGCCATTCTGTAAATACAAAATTAATTTTAACAACTTGCAAAGTAACTACTATTTTTAAAGAATGTAATTGTGACAGGGTTGCTATTGTCATACGTTTTTGTAATTGTCACTGTTGTCATTTTTTTAAAAAAGACTTAAGTTAAATAATACGCCCATCGAGTTTGGCCATTTACCAGTTTTCTACATTATTATTCAAAGAGAGGGTTTCTGTAACCGACACATTCCTAATTAACAGTTTTTTGAGTTTTTGAATCATCCTCCAATATTCAGATAATTTAAACTCCACAGTGTTTGCTGCCCTAAACCTAAAACCATTTGTGTTAAGGTAAAATTAAGACAGACGAACGTAGCTCAGAAAAGTAGCTGACAAAGGAGCCAATTATGAACCACTGATCAATTGCCTACACTAGATGTACTGCACTGCAGTGTAATATGGTGGCCGCAGAACTTGGGGAAAAAAGGTGGCAATCAGTGGGGTCCAAGCAAGAAGTGCGAACTGGCCCAAGCAGTGAGAAGTTGAATTATTTGACTGCTTCAACAGGTAAGAGGGGAACATTTACATTTTTTTAATGTTAAGCAAGTATTTAAAGACAAAATAAATTCTGAAGACAGACCAAAAGGTTGTTTGTTTGAAATTGGGTAAATAGCACCTGTGCATCATTATGAATGAGCTTACAAAATTTCATTAAGATTACCCATTAAGATTAGGCATGTACTGGCTGCAGACTTCTGACAAGTCACTGGTGACCTCATGGAAGCCACCCATGAAAGAAATTTCACTAAATTTGCCATGCTTGCAAAGAATGAAGTGAAATTTGAACCTTTATGCCAAACGTATTGGCTAGAGAACTGCAAGCCTTTTGTGTTGACCTTATTCACTGACTGGTGCTACTCCACAAAAGAGTCGTAATGTCAGGAGCCTGCTAGAGGCCATCTAGAAATTATAAGTCAGTGAATTAAAAAAAAAATGGTTGTTAAGAGCAGACCTGTACAATACATTCTGAACAAACTGTATTTTTGGACACTACTACACCACATAAGCAGAGACCTAGAGCAGAATTCAGAAGAACCGTCATGAGGCTCAAACCAAAGTGTGCAATCATGCATGCATGTCTGGTGACTTCTCATCACACCTGCTGTCTGTGCACAGCTTAGAGAGCACTAAGTGGTCGTCTTACTGCCCAACCAACACCAACAGAGCCTGTCAACAAACCTGAACACAGACAAACCACCCACCAGATCAATGCCCCCCTATAACAGAGCACTAAACACTGACTACTAAAATATCTCCTCTTTTGTACTTAAACATGTTAAAACAGTGTATTTACCAAAGAATTAGTCATTTAGAATAGGATCCAAAAATAGTCCATTAGCCAAGTATCATATTCTGCTCTAGAGCTACAAGGTTAATGGGAGGAAAGGAGGAAACAGTGATTTTTTTTCCAAGCTGTAACTTTACAACAAATCCTAGTTCATTCAGTAATGAGTCCTTATTGACAACAGGCCAAACTGAATCTGTAATCTGCTTCAGAGGGGTTGAGAATATTAGGAAATTTTATAAACACCAAGATCTGGGCTTTTATCACTGAAAATAAACTTTACTGCCAACTGTGGCATTTGCACTGAAACCCTTTCTGAGGTTTGATCTGTGTGTGCACTGGCTTTTATAAACAGATAATGGGCTTTAAAGCTTTATCGAAAACACTAAACAGCTAAAGCTAACATTCTATCACCAGAACTGTCACAACAATAACGTGAATGTGAGCGAAAACCTTTAATGCTCACAATTAAACAACCAGCAACAAGACAGACAAGGAGCAAGGATACACTAAACTCAAAATTAGATTAGATACATTATACTGAGGTGAATATGTGCCTTATGTTCAATAGTTAGTTATTGATTTTGAGGTCGCAATTAAACTTTGGCGACGTTTTGTGGTATAAATGTCTTGATTCTAAAGAGCTCCACTTTCACAACACACTCAGAGTGGTTTTACCCCTCATAAATAATGGATCAATAAAACTTTTTCAATCCTGTAACTCTGCCCTCTAACAGATCATTTGTCACAGGCTAGGAAGTTTCATGTTATGTCAAGATTTTGGACCAGTATTTAATCTCCTTCCAGTGAAGCAGATTATAATGAGAGATAAAGACAATCGAGTCATTGTTGATTTGGGCTCGGGGTACAGAGTTGGGCAATGTGAGGTTGAGAGTCAGGCCAAGGTACATAGAAGGGACGTATAATAAGAAAAACAAGCTCAGAGTGCAATTGTGGAGAGCAGAAACGCAATGCAGGCCTAACTGGAGAACAGACTTAAAAAAGAAAACAAAAGGGCTATGAAAGAGATTTTGATAGCAGCAGGATGTGGGAATAGACATTGCTCTGAAAGAAGTGAGACTCCTGCATAGTAAAAGGTCCAGTGCACAGCAAGAGCAGTGTGTGAGTAATGTGTGTGTGTAATGCTGACGCAAAGCTCCCTGGCACCGATCAGGCAATGCTGTGGATGTGTGGGATGTGACATGGCCATGGTAACAGCGAAGGAACTATCAGGGCGTACCCACTCCAATATTTGCATGTAAGACAATGAAAACGTGAAGCAGCCACACATTAAAGGAAAAGAGAGAAGAAGCCTTGGGCACAACGCCCATTATCTGTAAAGATGACAAGATGATACATTAAACTAATATATTAAAGAGAAATTTAGAAGCTAAGACTCATTTTGTAGCATGGAAATGAAAAACTTGTAAACAGGCTGACTGTTTCATGACAAAACACAGTAAAACAGAAAATCTACTTCATAACAGAATTAGGAAAAAAGATATACATTTAGAATCAAGCCAATATTTGCCCAATTTTTAAAAAAATGATTAGTGTACACGATGTAACTTTGTGTCATTATGTATGAACATCTCGATACATTTTGTCTTGCAAGATTTCTTGCTATTTTGTAATTTTACATTTACACTTTACTTTAGCTACAGATTTGGAAGGATGAAAGTAACTTTAAAAAATCTTTTTAGACGTAGAATGTACATTGTGTATCACTACACACATTCTTTTTGAAAAGACCATTTCACTGTGTCTAGAACACACCAATTTTATAGTCACATACTAAGTTGCTCCAACATGCACACAGTACTTCTTTCTCTTGGCATACAATACAAATTGCTCTTACTGCTAGGTGTGCTACAGTCATGCAGTCAAATTTAACAGTGTAAGCCTAGTTTAACAGTGTTGTGATAAAAGAGGCCAGTTTAACAGGACTGGCATGTCAGAAAGTATAAGAGGATATTGGACTGTTCTCCTTTTGCACAGATATTGAAACCACATGTTCTGAAAAGTGCTTCACAAGTTTCTGGATAATGACAGCAGCTTAAACAGAGTGGGACAATGGGGTTAAATAGCCTGAGCAATGGATCGGGATTAGATGATCTTATTATTGCCATTGCCAACCCATTAAAGATACCTTAGTTGGCTTTACATCTTTACAAAATCCATAAACAATCCAATAAAAAGGTAAAAAGTTAATACTCCCTATATGTTTATTGTTGAAATGCAGAAGACCTAACCTGTGATACATCATAGACCAAGTCAGCTGACACTCCAGCAGTCCACAGCTTCTGGGTGGCGTTGATGGCCCTGCTCAATGAGGTGTGGCCTACTGGGACCACCAGGACATCACAGGAGCTAAGAGGGGGCTGCAGAGATGGACAAATTGAAACAGCCAGGTAAAGAGGTAGGAGGACATAACATGAGCCAATCAGAAAATCAGGCAGATGCACAATAATGGAATCAATCTCACAGGTTCTTCCATGGCAGCCACAGCAGAGCAGATTTTATCCAAAGCTATGCTGGCCCCCACGGCTGATGGCACAGGTGCAGAGGCTGCTGGGGCACGGAAGTCCAGGATCTGATCAGGACACCGAAAAATCCAAAATCAACCTCTATCATTATTGTATTAGAAATACAAATACGATACAATTACTGCATACAGAGTGTGTCTCTCATACCAGGTGGTCATAACGTCCTCCTGCAGCCACTATATCAGGAACAGTGCGCCTGCGTTTCTTAATGAAGGCCACAAACTGGAAGATTACTCCACAGTGGTGTTGCACCTTGTAAACCAGCCCCAGATTGACCACCACCTGCAAACCAGCAGGATTAGTCAGTTAGCATCAAGACCAACATTCTAGTATAAAAAAGATTGAGTATCACTGCATGCTTAAGTAAGTCCAAGTGTACTGAAATACAAAGTTAAGATTTTTATTGTTCAAATGTACTTCTAATGTCATTCAGACCAAGAGTCTGGTTAGTTATGGACAGAAGATCCTGCTATGATTTAGTGAAATAACCAAAAAAGAAAAAGGTGATTGTTTTTTATCAGCAGTACCTGTAGTTTAACTCCCAGTTTCTTGAGCAGGCCTGTGAGCTCCTCCAGGTCCTTGAAGCCTTGTTTGGCTAGCTGCGTAACTGCTGCAGTCTTCTGTTTGGTCAGGGAGTTGATGAGAGGAACGAGTTCATGCAGCTCCCCTTTCTGCTCAATGAACTTATACAGCATCTGTAACTGCACATGGACACGTCCTAAATGAGAAACACTTTGCAATAGGATGTCACACAGATATGCAGCCTTTCAGAACATAAGTCACTCAATGCTTTGGGCCCTAATATATATCTCTAAGATGCTTGATGAATATCAGCCTGGAAGATCTCTTAGATCAGCTGGAGCTGGTCAGCTATTGGTGCCCCGATCAAGAATCAAAAACGGGGTGACATTTAGTCATTATGCTGCTCACTGCTGGAACCAGCTTCTCTCAGAGATCAGATCTAAACCTATACTGTTACTGGTTTTAAGATCTGCACTTTACATTCATTCCTTTATATTGCTTTCTTTACCTTTTTTACTTCAATTGATCTGAAATCTTGCTTATATTCTACATTCACTTTATGGTTACATTACAGCTTGTTTTGGCAAATGGCTAAAAAGAAAAGAAAAAAAAAAAAAACACTGCTCAGGTGGAAAGCCAAAAAGTATACAGTGCCTACTGAGCCAGACCATGCAGGGAAACGCGACAAGCACAAATAGTTTTCTGATTCTGAATCGGCATGAAACAAAAAATTCAGAAATGTGTGAAATATACTGCATGTACCATTTATGTTCTGTGCATTTTCACACTGACTTACACTGTTGCTGGACAAAGACAGATTGCAGAACTTGGCTTCCACTTCATGCTTAGTCAGTTTTTCGCTCTGTGTTGTGAATGAGAGCATGAGAGAGAGAGAGCGTGAGAGAGAGACACACATTCCAAGTTATGTTACCAAGAGACCCTGAGACTCGAAATGTTATCAAAACGTGAACTCGATGAACTACAAACTAAGGACAGAAAGCTCAACCCATATCTCAGAAGGACAGTTACAAATAAACTAAAATGTCTGAATAAGTAATCAGAGATACAGAAGATTAAGAAAAGGAAGTTTCATAAACAGTTTTCAAATTTGGTACTCCCTGAACACAAATAACAAAATGAGATTGTCTAATGGAAACTAACACCTCTTGTGCCATTTTTGTAATACGAATATCAACTTTCAAGTCATAAAATCTATTTCCGATGTCTGAGCTCACCATTCCATCACACAGTACATTGGAAGCCTGGTTTAGCTTGTCTTCTGGCACACCACTGTGCAGTAAAATGGCTCGCAGCAGGCTAGTGTGGTTCAGGTAGATATTGTAGTTCCTTTCCTGCAACCCAGCATGGGATACAAAGCAATTAAGCTACGCTTTATGGAAGAGAATGTTTGCTTTGCCTTAAGACATTCCTATCATGTACTGTATTACTATGCCTCTTCAAAGAAGCTCATCATTTCCTGAGATTCAATATTAGAATTTGTCACACTAATGGCAGACGTTTCTTGTCAAACCCATGAAGTACAACTAAACCTGGACTGTTTATACAGACTCTAACAGGACGAGTCAGTCAAATTCTTAAAGACCAACAAGGATAAAAAGCAGCCTTCACCCCCAAAGCAGCCTGTTACCTGTTTTAGTACATCTCTATAAA
This sequence comes from Brachyalestes nurse, assembly GCA_037974405.1. Lineage (NCBI taxonomy): Eukaryota > Metazoa > Chordata > Actinopteri > Characiformes > Alestidae > Brachyalestes > Brachyalestes nurse. The sequence goes on from JBBPCY010000001.1 coordinate 39,910,818, forward strand.
TATAGAATTTTCTAATGCAACGAAACTGAAATTTAAATTAATTGTTAAACAGTTTATTGGAGTGTTTTAATTAAGTCTTTGCATTGTATTACTACAACTTGCTTGCATGGCTCAGATACCTGGAGAGCACTGAACTCGTGGATGACCTCAGATATGGTATAGATGGTCTCAGCATCAGGGAGTAGGCTTCCAGTCACCGGCACCACTATGTCAAAAGCACACTCTAACAGTTCTCTGGGGTGAGCCCGGTCCAGCTTCCGTGGCCTGAACACACGCTCAATACTGTACCTAAAGAGGAATTTAGGATTATGTCTTATAATTAATACCCAAGTGCCAATGTAACATCCATTCATTAATCATGCTTATAAGCTATAACAATGGTAAAAAGAATTATGCAACATTAATAAAAAATGCTCACAGGGTTTCCCATTAAAGTAATTAACTGTGGCAGGCCTCCCTCAGAGCCCACCCACCACAATATCTAAAATCCTGTGGGAAACACCGTTCTCTCTCCTATCTGCCTAACTATACACCAGAGATGGGGACTTGAGTCTGAGACTCGGACTAGAGTAACACTTAAGTCGCACAAACAAAGACTTGTGACTTGACTTTAGACTTGCCCTCAACGACTTGAGACTTGACTCGGACTT
>JBBPCY010000001.1:39920509-39938515 GCA_037974405.1 Brachyalestes nurse
ACACACACATACATATACATATATACACACACACACACACACATATATATATATATATACACACACACACACACACACACACACACACACACACACATATATATATATATATGTATAAAAACACATACACAAGGACAGAATGATTCACTACCAAACAGCAGTAACTCACCATGTTTTTTGAAGACCCTGGTGATTGTCTCATACACAAACTGCTGCAGTTTGGCACTGTTGAAATTGAAACTGCCCTGGGGCAAAGGGAACCACAGGGGGTGAGAGTCAAACAGAGTAGCAGTAATGGAGTTCAAACATTGTTTAAATTATGCGGAGCAGATGATGGTAACATGAGAGCAGCATGTGTAGATAAACGCTGACATCTAGGGGTTGGGACAGAACAATACACAGAAAATAAGCCTTTTTGCTAAATTTCAAGGCCGTATTCAATGGACCATATTTGACATGGTAGGCTAAAACATTACAGCATAGGAACTGTATATGAATGGTAAGGTATGGTGACTTTATTTCCCCCTTTTTTCCCCTCAAAAGATGGGCAGTTTTCTACCCAAGGATCAGTGTACTGTGTGCAGGGTCAAGTGTAGGGACTGTGTTGATCAGTAATGCATTAACATTAACATCAGTGTTATTTCTGCTCAAACACTGCAGTTTTTTTTTTAAATGTTAGACACTGCATGTTTTAATTTGACACAGAATGGGGAAAAAAGTTCCATCATATAATATGACCAAAAGATTAGATATCATTGGCTGTCTTGACTGTCATCTCTAAGAAAAAAAAAACAGCTCATGTCTTCCGCAAATAAGTTATCCAAATTAGCTCAAAGAGGAGATAAAAATGTTCTCAATGACTTCAGCTTGACCCAAACTTCTCATATTAAAAATTATAATCAGTCATAAAAATTATAATTTGTCATCATTTTTGTTTTGTGCTTGCACACTGAGGTGGTTTTTCATATTCTCATTCACTGAGTACCATAGTCCCAACCTGGGTACTCTTTAGAACTGGGGGTTTTGTTGTCTGCAGGATGAACAAAGCTGATTTAGTAACACAGGGCTACACAGAAATTGATACTTGTCTGTGCTACCTTGTAGACATCGATGTCGTAGGTGTAATCCATGACATGAGAGGTGTTCTGGGAGAACAGCTGGTTGACCATGGTACGGTAGGCCTTGCCCGTGACATTAGCCATGGTGTGCTGCAACACCTCATGCAGTTCTGACTCCTCCATCTGAGGAGGGGGGAGGAGATCACTCTTCAAAAGCTCCACTGCCGTGGGCCGCTGGACAGGGTCATGGCTCAGGAGCCAGCAAATCACTTTCTATGTACACAGAGTAAGATGATCAGGCATATTGGCCTACTAAAGGCACACATTTGTCAGTAAAGCAGATTAACTAAAGAACAGCTAGCAGTAAAACCCACCTTTGTTCCTTTCTCATATTCATCAAAATCCTCAGGGAAGTCTATGGACTCCTGTAAAGAGAATAAAAATGAATTAAATGCTGTGATCTTCAGACATTCTGTTTACATTATAAAACTATTCAATGTAATTACTCTAAAAGTAAAAGTCATAGATAACAAAGGAGAGTTAAAAGCTAGGAGGTTGGAATGTTCAGTTTCACATCAGAGCTGCACATTTGCCGCATGTGGGCATCAGTCAAAACTCTGTCGAGGCTGGTAAAGACCCACCTTCCTGAGCTGGCTGAGCACAGATATACGCTCAGAAGCTGTGGTCATCGGTCGGTAAGACATCTCAAACAAGATGATCCCCAAACTGAAGAGGTCCACTTTCTAGAGACAAACATAAACATACATTATATATATATATATTTGTTTTTTACTTATTTATTATTATTATTATTTATTATTAATATTATTATTATTTTTAAATACAAATAGACACACAGGGGAACATGGTAAGTACTAATTAATATTTTACTTGATTGTAAGTGGCTTTGGTATTGCCTTGGACCTCTGGGCTCACATACAGTGCAGTGCCAACCATGCCCGTCATGTTACCTGGTTAGGAAATTAATAAGAAAACATTGTGTGTAACATATTACACTATGTAATAAACACACCCAAGAATCAGAAACAAAAAGTAAAGACCATAGAGAAAAAGCACATTTTACCTATTGGGTCTGACTTTAAGACAAGACCTGAGCCATAATCCTCAATCTCCAGCTTGCCTGAAGCCTGTAAGATATCAGATACAGACACCTTTAAACATGATCAGAATACAGCACTATATAACCCAATAACCCTCCCTCACCCCATTCTTTTAACACTGAGTTTTAGCTTATACAGATCATTTGTACCTTCATGCATACTACAACACTAACACTTTATTGCACGGTACTGAATGGCCATAAATTGCACATTACAATTATGTCTTTTAATCTAATATCACGTATAATACTGAATATTTATTTACAATACACTCTATTTGTCTCAGAGCTTTATCTTAAATACATAATTCATGCAGTACCACATTAGCTGGGTGGTCAGTAGCCAAGCCGAAGTCTCCTATTTTGACATGGTCATGAGAGTCCAAGAAGATGTTAACAGGCTTTAGGTCTCTGTGAATCATTCCCTGAGAAGACACATCACGCAGATTATACAGTAATTCACAATTAATGAAAACTGAACAGCATGGGTTTGGACCATTTACTCTTTTTCCACTGCATGGACTTCTGGTTCCCTACATTTTCAAACTGAATCCCAGGGCTGGCTGAGATTATGTGTTTGGCCAAGTATAGCGTTACAAATGCATAGCAAAATACAGTAAACCACCAACACTCACAGGGTTTACACTCTAAGAGCACCCGTGAATAGTAAAAAAAAAATATTATAGTGTAAACTTTAAATATTCTCACAAATGTGCTCCCAAAACACACAAAGTCACATTACCCTTAAAAATGTAAAGGTAAACCTGTGTACGTACTGTACAGAGTACACTGAACTGCTGTCTCCCGCAGTGCTAGAATGTAAAATACCCCCTAATAGACTGTACTGTAATTCATGCATGAGCAATTTTTCTTTGGTATAAGCAGGGTAAATACAATAATAAATTACCGGTATTTTAATTTACAGTAATAGAAATACAGGGCTTTAAGAACAAACCAAAAAACACGATAACACTCAAGAGAAACACTCGAGACACTCTGTTCTAATACAGGAATTCTAGACTGCAGCTGCCGGAGATTTCTCAGCAAGGAGAAATAAATAACGTTCTCGGATTGGCTACTTTCAAACCTCCCGCCTCTGAGTGCAGCGGTATTTCACCATTTCACCATCCCAAGACTGTATGTATAGTTATATTTTATATGAAAATGTAGCTGTACTTACTTTAAAATGTATGTTTTAGTAAATACAAAAAACAAAATTTGTAAATTATACTTAGCTTTGGTCTCAAGTACAGGGTACCTGTTCGTGAATGTATGCAAGGCCATCCAAGATCTCCCTGAAAAGTCTCCAAAGTCGACTGCTGTCCTTGTGAAGGCCCTCGTCAATTGTGTCCCTCAAAGTGCTTTTTTCACAGTATTCCATCTGTTCAGACAAACATGGGAATAAAAGATGGATCATAATGAAACAGAAAATCCAATGAAAGAAGGCTTGAAGAACACCATTACATCTCTATTTCATACAACATAATCTTTCAGTGCTTTACTCTGCATGTGCTCACCTGAATGTACAAATAATGTGCAATAAGGGGTAGCTTTTCAGAATCAGTGCTCTCTGCTGTGTCAACTCCTTTTCTTTTACTCAGCTCATCCTGTACAGGTTGCATAAGAAGCATACGAGTATTACACAAAAGACATATGGGCAAAATAACAAGATCAATACTCTGCCAGACAAACATAGGCAAAAGAATGGCAGCGAACATTTCAGACTTACTGACCTGCACAAGACTGTCTCTGCTGGCGTCGTCATTGTCGAAGATTATGTCACTTTCTGAGTCGCTACTGGAAGGACTATAGCATTAAAACAAAATCACGTCAGACTCAAAGAACAGCTACTAAAGCACCATATTATCTGAAGAATCTATGGCCTATTTATAACCATGTACTATAAGGTACAAATAGGAATCGCAAATTAGTTTATGATACATCATGCTGATCATGATACAGGGTGGAATTTAACATTGCTAAAAATTCTAAATTGCTATTAAGGACATAAATAAAGTATAAGAAATCTGAATAGAGTAATTTAAGAACAGAACAATAAGCCAGGGCAGCATTTCAGCAGTATTTTAATAAGCTTTGACAACTTTCTTGAAAGCGCATTATGAAGAGTGAATAAGGACGAACCTGCCCTTGGCAAGGTTCAACTCATGCATATAATTAGTTTTGTAAACTTTGGTTAGGCAAATTAGAGGAATCAGAATACCACTCTTAATATTTAATAAAAATATTTGTTTAAATATTTGTGGATATCATTATATTGTGCAGATTAACTATACACTGTATTCCACAGGAAGGGACAGCTAACGCAGCACCACTGAATGCGAGCGTGTGATATTTCAGGATAAATCTGGTACAAGACTAGATTGACTTTGGAAGAGAAGATTGTCTCTTCTCTCCCCATTAATTTTCAAGTCATGATCCGTTGACGTCTGTGGGCACATGCAGAAGGGAGCTTTCGGTGCTCAAGCACCCACCCCTTTAGCCCCTTTTTTGGTGGCAAGGCTAGTGGCACCAAAAAGGTTTTGTTTTTGCTTGATTTTATTTTATTTATTTATTTTTTTCATTTCATAGATACTACCCTCTACTGCAGTAAGTGTATTAACTGCAGCACATAATTAGGAATCAAAATAGAACCAAACAAGCTAATAAATATAACCACATAAATATCAGTGCAAATATAAGCAATTCTGTGAAAAACAGAACCATGACTAATCAAAGTGGCAGTGCTACAGCTCAATGAAGAATTAACACATTCTGTATTATCCTCCATCATGCTAAAAAATTCATAACAGCCCAGAAGCTCACAGGAAAGACGGACAAAACACATCTGCCTCCTCGTCGTCGTCATCGTCACTGGAGTCAGGGGCACTGCATTTGGCACTGGAAGATCTTTCCAGAGATGTGCTCCACTCCACTGAGCTGGCTAGTGCTGGTGGGGGTGCATCATCCTCCACGTTGTCAGGAAGGCCCAGATCATTGAGTCGCCGTGGGGCAGCGGGCCCCTCAGGGGTGCTCTGAGGCTCCGAACTCTCAGAGCTCAGCACACCTGTGGAGGGGGCCTCGTGACGCTCAATCCAAGCATTGTAGTAGCGGACAATGTTCTCGTGGTTGAGGCGCGAGAGGAGAGTCACCTCGCCCTTGATGCGGCGAAACTGTTTACTGGCAGGATTGACCTGGATTCGTTTCACAGCATAGTAGCAGCCATCCAGCTTGTTTTGGACCTGTATAAGGATGGACAGCCACAAAAACAGGAGCAAGACAAACACAAGAGGAAAATGTTTCACTATTAAAACTATTATCATATGACAAACACATTTATTCCCACACTAAACTCCTTTAGGCGTAAGATAGCAGATAACTGGTCACCTTTATGACTGCTCCAAAAGCACCTTTCCCTAGCAGCTGCAGCTCCTCAAACTCTGTGAAGTAACGGGAGAACTGGGTCTGCACAACCGTACTAAAAGGGCCACCGAGCAGGGGACCCCGTGGAATAACCGTAGATGCAAAATCCACACCCATGTCTACAAGAGAAGTGTTGAAACAAGAGATATGGAACATGCCTTAAGACTGAGCATTTACTGAAGGATTAACTCTAAAACTACAACATACAAAGTAAAAGAAATGTAATAACTGAATGTACTGTTACAAGCTGGTGATATTTAGGCATGTTTCCTCCTATTTAAAACCGTCAGAGTACAGCAGGGTTAGATACAAAAAACACCCATGCTGACAAAATTCAGTCCTAGTGTAGCGGTGTTATCCGGGTAAAAAAAAGTTTTGTAGAAAGTAGAATATTCTATACATTAGCATTATTCTGTCCTTATGACAAAAAAATAATAGGCTCATGAAATGAGTGAAATATGACAAGCCAGAAAAAGTAAGGTTATATCACAAATCATGCATTGAGAATAATTTTAGAATGGCACTCTATCAAAATCGAAATAAATAGTAAGGTCCCAAGAGACCCCAGGCCCACTTAGAAAGAGACAGACCTTCTGGGCTAGGCTCCTGGCATGGGGGAAGGCTTTTTGGTGAAGGTGGTCGGAGGAAGGAGTGCTCTAGCAGCTGCTGAGCGTTCCAGCGGTCAGCATCATTAAGACACACACACCTGCAAAACACAAGTCACACAAGCCTTGGTTACGCAAACAGCTTCAAACATGAAGTGACAAAGTGGAAAAAGGTTATCACACCGTTTTCCTTCTTAGACACAGTGTTAAGAAACAATTCAGCGAACACGACTCCATGATGTTCACAATTAAATACAAGTTTAAAAAATTAAGAACATGTGTCATTAACTACAACATGAAACACGGTAAAGATTTTTGCTCAACGTGTCGATGGAACAAAGTTTAACTATACAAAGTAACTACAAGAAGGTGTTGGTCCACCTTTTGTTGTTTTAGAACCAAATCCTTGAATTAAAATGGATGTACTTTGTACCTGTACACTGATGAAAAGAAAAATATCATGACCATTAGGGATGCATGATCGGAGAAGATTTCCGCTCCTAACATGCAATTGGCAATCAGATGATTTATTTAGGTAGATTCCTTTAGCCAATAAGTATTTTATGGCATACTGTACATAACATGATCTAGTTATGGGCGCAAGCAAGCTTGTGATTCTTATAATGAAGAATATTTAATTTAATGTAGTACTATTCTCTTTGTAGGCAGTCTTATAATTTAACACACAATAAACTACACAAATATAATTAGCAAAGTCTGTGTGTGTGTGTGTGTGTGTGTGTGTGTGTGAAATTAGGACAAGATGATAGTCTCTTTAACTATTCACATTAACTATTCATTTTTTACATGACAGTGCACTTTTTATTAATGCTCCAACACTGTTTTTCTAAAGTCTTGCTTGACTGGTGATGCTTGACTGTGGCTTTAATGTGCCTCTGTGAGCAGCCCAGGGCAGAAATAACACAAACACTCCAGTCCCTTCATCAAAAACCACCCTCAGCATCATAAAAGCAAACACACCTGCAGCGCAGCTCTGACTGGCAGAGCAAACAAAACAAACAAACTCATTAATACATGCAACTACCTCCCTTTGCATTAAAGTGCAGCCTGGAAAACCATTAAATAATTCACCCAATCGAAGGATACATCTGATATAGAGATATAAACTTTGATATAAAGAAACATTCCTAATGCAGAGCAGTGCACTGTCTGGCACACAGAACTGATATGGAAAGTTCCAAACCATGCTCTTTAATTATAGAGCTAACAGGCCTCTATTGATCCCGTGCATGTGTGTGTGAACATCAGCTCTTCTAGGGCAAGGAACACAACATAGAAAAAGAGATTATTTTGCGCCCATGGTAAGGAGAAATGTTTTTGAATTTTGGGGGCGTACCAATTCATTAACGTAGGTACTCATTACAGTACTACAGCAAAAAAATTCTGTCAACCCCTGTTTATATGTCAGTTTTCACAATGGTGCAAAATGATTGTCTTGCTGAACATAGCTAATGCTATTCAAAAGAAGTGTGCCTTTAATGAGTCTGGGACATGTGTTTGTGAGTAGGGCTGCACAATAGTATTGGAATTATACTGCTACATATGGCAACTGTGATTCTTGCCAATATATTCAAGGAGCAACATCACTTTTTTTAAAAAGGCTGCAAATGCTGTTTAAAAATGTATGTTCATACGGCCCATATGTGAAAACTAATTTACAAAATCACCCAGTTTTCAAATCAGTTTTTGTGATGTCCAACACTTTTACATAGCTCAGTATATTCAGGCTACATCAGCCAATGGACAAAGATCGGCCAAAATGGTTACATGAATAAACTGATTTACCAAAACAGCCGGTAACACTCACCTTGAGCTGTGATTGGTCACCTTGTCAGTGACTGGTTAGAGGCAAATTTGCATATTGCAGCCATCAGTATTGCAGAGACTGATATCACAATAATGATTAATAGACCATTCATAGAAAACGCAAGCCTGCCAGGAGAAACGATTACAAATGCAGGACCTACTTTTTAAGGAAGTCCTGAAGGTCAGCAGGCAGGCTGGAAGGGACAGAAACCGGGTATTCCTTGACCTCTTGGCCCTGACCAAGTGCCAAAAGAAGCAGCCCAAGGCTCCAGATGTCGCCTTTCTTTCCCGTCCGCGTAGGCAACGCGTCCTCGCTGAAGCGCACGTGAGTCTGCTCAAAAATATCCTCCCTGCAAACATCAGCCAACCGTTTTGCCAGGCTGTAGTCTGTCAGCCTGACATTGCCCTGAGCATCCAGGAGCACGGAGGAGGCGCTGAGCTGCTTGTGGACCACTGAGTTGGAGTGGAGGTAGTCGAGGGCAGTAAGCAGCTGGGCTGCATGTTGGCGAAGCTGATCTGCAGGCACTGGACTGCTGATGGAGAGGCTGTGGGCCAGGCTGCAGCCTGGAATGTACTCAGCCAGAAGATAAACCACCAGGCATTCTTCTCGCTCAACATAGCTCAGGGCCTGATAGTGCACAAGATTGGAGTGGTCCAGTTTCAGCAGAGAGTTCAACTCACTCTCAGCACCGTGGATCTGTAAGGAACAGGTAAAGAAAAAGAGCAGATAGACGGAGCTTAAATAATCAAACCATTTTCCAAAGACAAGACAGAATGATCAATATTGTGACTTAAGTTTTGTGAATAAAAGGTGTGGAAATCCCTAGGCACCTTACAAATACCAATAGCTGGTATCTTCCAATGCATCTAGTCTGATTTCTATAGCCAATATCCATTTTTTTCACTTGAAATGAATATGGTATGATCTAATCATTGTCATTTTTTGTCATACAGACATAAATATGCTGACATATAGCAGTGTTAAATGTCTTTATAGATAACACTATTACTTAATAACTCTATTACTGACCTTAATGCTGTAATGAGTAAAACAAGCCAAGCTAACACTGCTGTAGTTACACAGACGATACAAGCAGCAATAGCTCTAGGCTAAATGGCTTTTAAAAGCTTTTAATAATCGATATTTATATTAACATAGCAATAAAAATCACAACTGAGCAGAAAGATTTCTAGCATAAATGTAGACTGTAATGCAACATGGCTCACACCTTACCTGTTTTTTGCATTTCTCGATCTTCTCTTTCTCCTGGCTTGTGAAGAACTTGCCCATCTTCTTACTCCAGCGAAGAATCCACTCATATACAACAACAAACTCTCCAGTGGTGACATTAAGGCCTTGATACACGCTGCGGCCCAGTCGCTCACTCTCACCTCAGACACAGAGACACATACACGCCTATGAATAAAACTCCACAGTGATTCTTGCTCAGAGAGCTTTGACAATGATTTCCAGCCATTATACTAAATGTTAAGCATGACTCAGTGGAAAGATTGGTAACTGAATAGGAAACCTTACCTATACATTTCCCTCTGTGAACGATGATGTCTCCTATGGTGCTGTTGCTGAAGTGTAGGACTTCATGAAGATTTGGACTGTCTTCACTGTAAGTGTCTCGCCTGACCAATGGAAAAACAGACAATTCAATGATTGGTCATTCTGTCAGAACCATTAAACAGCAAATGCACATAAACAAGTATGCATTCATTTTCGGCTGCTTCAGATTTCTTCACTGATAAAACCCACTGAAAGTTGACTGGCCAGTGATTATTTTAGGTAACAGGAAACAAAGATAGCAACAATGATTACTTTTAACCCAAGTTTGCACTAAAGGAACACATTCTGAAAGACAATGTGAGAGGTACAGCCAATGAGATGATACATTTAATTCTTTTTAAAAGGAACACAGATCTGTCTTTAAATAACGTGAAATGCTATGAAATGCAGATTGAGATGTTACATATTTTGAAAGGTCTTAAATGAAGTGCAAGTTTATTTAGCTTACTCATCCTATTTGCACCATGATAAATAAAACAAAATATGAAAATAGATCTTTTGCAACATCACAAAAGTTGTCAACATGTAATATTTGGTAATTCAGGTAATATTTGCTATAAACAGAATAAGCTCCAAAGTATGACAGCATGAAGCATGAACAGTGGTTTATGTCTGCACCTGTGTCTGCTGTTGGAGGTGGTCCGACGCCTATTTGATGAGCCTTTTCTGTAATCGACAGACTCAATAGGAGGTCCGGGAGAAGTACCACTGCTCGAAGTCGGGCTTCCTACAGTAGGCTGTACCACATTCTCCAGACGTTCCTGCAGTAGTAACCGCTTTAGTTTTTGGAATTGCAATCAATCTCTCTTTTCATTTTTGCCATTTTTCACAATTTGAAAATACCCCCTGCCATTTCACAATGTCAAAGTATCACACTGATGATCTGATTAGTACAAATGATCCAAAACAATGGTTGAAAAACATTTCGTTACGTTAGCAGGCATTTAACATTAACTTGTCGTACAGTGGGTGGAGTGCATGACTTGTATGGTGGGCTGTATGTAATTTGTATACAACATTTACCAACTGCCATACGGATTCAGGGTTAGATATAGATAGCGAGCATTATGTCCATGATAACATTATATTCAATAAAATATCAGTCAGTTACCTTTTCCATTTCTCTGCCCATGGTAAGATCTGATAGTTAACCACAATGTATGTCTCTTGCTAGAACAGCTCAAACAGTTTATGTTTCTGTTGTGTGTGTTTCTAATCGATAAACATACACAATACCTTACAAGGTTTTCCTTGATGTGATTTTAAGAAAAAAAAAAAAAATACTGCAGGAGTGACACAATGTGTGTTTAAAATATCCAAGACCCACCTAATTCATTATCCTATACAGGTTTTACTTAATCTACATGTTGAGTGAACATTATACTCTTACGTTTAGAAATAAAAGCTGTCTGTATTAAACAAGTAATGCAGAAAGGGGGGAAAACACACTCAAGAGTTCATTCAAAAAGCTGAGGTTGGAAATAGGTGTAAAACACATTCTGACTGTTTCTGACACAAACACACAAACAAAAGTAGAGGAAACAACATAAAACATTAGAAAAACGTAGAAAAAGATAAATGTCAGTTACATACGACCTAAAAGTGTGAAAACCAAGTCTTACCAGCTTAGCCATTTCTTTCTTCCTCCTTTCCTCTCGTCTCTCCTCTTCTCGCCTCTGGATTTCAGCGAGGATCTCATTTTGCTGTTAAGTAGATAAAGCATAAAAATCAAATATCAAAAAATCTAAGTATTAACAGTGAGATATAATAGCATTTCTAGATTGGACAGTGTCAATGACTACTACAATGTACAACATATAATAGGAAAGCAATACAAAGTGTTGGTGCCAAAAGAAGCAAAAGAAGCGCTTCAATAAAGTTAATGTTTCAATTAGCTTCATTGAACTTTATAAAAAGGGTGAATGCTACTGTTAGAGTGATGTACCATCTGTTCCTCCTGCCTGCGGCGCTGGTCGATCCTCTGCTGCTCTTCTAAGGCCAGTTTCTCCTGCTGCCGTCTCTGGTTCTTCAGCATCTCCTCATGAAAAGACCGCGAAGGAGGGACATTGTGTTCCGTCAGAAAACCCTGCACAAAATCTGCAAGCTCATAGATCATCACCTAGAAATAAGAAATGAGAGGTGTGTGAGAGGGTCTTTTAATATGCGTTTAATTTTGTTTTTAAAAATATATTTGACCTACAGAAAAGGTCATACAATGCAATATGTATATTATTCATTATTAAAGTCTTACAGGTCTGTACATTTTTTTCCAACCAAACTCCAAATACAGTAACTAGAAATTATAGCATATTACAATGTAATTATTTACAGTGGTGCTTAAACGTTTGCCTCACAAACTTACAATATTTCTTATTTTTTAAAACGGGTCTTATTTCTGCAGTACATTATTGATTTTCTAAATGTATGCAAGTATATATTCTAAAAGGTCTAAACATTTTCAAGCACCACTGTAGTTAAAATGTTACAAATATGATGTTCTAACATGTACAGTCACCGCTATTATTCAGGATCCATTTCTGAGAGGCACACACATATCAGCAACAACATTATATCACACAACAGCCAGCCTAATATTGTTTAAGTCCCACTGCAGAACAACTTGAACCTGTCAAGTCATGGATTCCACAAGACCTCTAATGTTAGCAGCAGAAGCTTTAAGTCCTGGAAGCTCCAAAGTGGGGCTTCCGTATGTCAGGCTAATTTGTCCGGCACACCCCACAGATGTCCAATCAGATTCAGATCTGGGAAATCTGAAGGCCAGGTCAGCATTCTGAACTCTTTGTCACACTCTATTTGAGGCAGGGTACATTAAACTATTAAAAGAAGTCACTGCCATTAGGAAATACTGCTGCTGTGAGGGATCTACTTGGTCTGCAACAATGTTTAAGGCGAGCTTAAGAAGTAACATCCCCCATCAATGCCAGAACCCAAGGATTCACGAGTCAAGAGCATCTCATTGCCTCTAGTGGCCAAAATAATATTGGTAGTAAAAGCGGCTAAGAACTTGCTAAACCAAGTTGCATTAACTGGGGAAAAAAAAAAATCACAAATGTGTTTATTAGGTAGTTAGATAATGTAGCTTCTACTAGTAAAAATACATTTTAGGCTGCTTTGGCAAAGACTTCTCACACCACATTTACTTTCCTGTAAAACCATCATTATACTCTACAAGTGTCGGTCGTAAGTTAAAGGAACAGCTCCCACATTTTACCCATTAAATTCCATGTTTGCAGCTCCACAAGTTCATTTCTGACTAAAAGGAACAATTTTAATGTGCTGTCCAGAATAGGTCTTTGGAAAAAGAGGTGGGGCAGTAAATTTTACTGTGTCCTGTTCAGTCACTTAGTGGCAGGCTCTCCAAACAAACAATCTTTCAGACTCACACATAGACACATACATACTCTACAACAACCTGGCTACTACAGATGCTGTCTCACACAATTTCTTTTAAAAAAATTGGATAAAAACAGCTTACTGAGCACATACAAAAGCTAAAAACTAAACACTGCCAGAATACAAAGCTACGAAACATCCTCAAAGACAGGGCAGCAATCAGTAGGTTTAACCAGAAAGAATGTATTTTAATGTCTCATCTCTTAGCAGTTCTCAACATCAGTGGTTAAACAAGCTTCCAGCGCTCATAGAGAAGCATATTTCTCCATGAAACACAGACTGTACCTCCATACTGGACATTAAATAAACAGAGGTGAACATAAATCAGTCTAATCAGGTAACTATCCAGACTGCAACCATTAGCCTGAAGGCAGCTGTTTTGTGAATAGTCCATAATTATCAAGGACAAATTTAAACCAAATCTTCTGCATCTATCTGTCAGTGGCTGGCTGCCCAGCAGCAGTGTGGAAGTTGTGGCCTTGTTAGATAAAGCTCATATTAACTTTTAGTAGGTATTAACATTTTAATTTCTTTGACTGTGTCGGGGCAATATGAACATGCATGACTTCACAAGTTTCCAGATTATTTAGAGCTGTAGTCCCCAACCACCAGGCCGCAGACCGGTATCAGTCCCTGAGTCATTTGGTACCGGGCCACACAGTCTTCTTTGTGTTGGCTGTCTTACCTCACCACATCTGGCCAAGGCCTGTTTGTCAAGCTCAGCCTGGAGTTTCTGAATCTTGTCATTTGAGAGACCTCTGGTGTTTTTCAGCTCAAGCTCTGGAGGCCTGGATCACAAGCATTTAAAAAAGAGAAAAAATGAAAGAAGCAGAACTTTCAATTATCTATCAGGCATAATACAAAACACTGTGTGACTACTGGGGTGGTCAATGATACACAGAGTACCTGAACAGTCTAAATGCAAAGGTCATTTAAAACATATCTGGCACAATTTTCACGGACTTCGTTTCCACAGAATGACTGTATGGATGAGAGTGACTATACATTTGGAAACATTTTTACATAGTTCCAAGCCTTTTTAATAAAAAAATAACCGACATAGACCCTTTAATACATTGAAAGACACTGCAACCACAGCACATGGCAGTATAATCACAAAACTAATCTTTTGTTGTGCAGCACTAAGAGAATCTGATACAAGTACTTAACAGTGGGGGAAAAAAACATTACTTCCAGTTAAAGATGTTACTGAAGACAATACACACATAATGATGACCACTGTAGTGGATCTGTGAAACTTACACATCAGGATATGTTGGTGGACACTTGACTTGCAAGTCCACGGTCACGTAACACCCTTGTCCAGAATTCAGCCCTTTGGGTCTCAGGTACAGGTACACCTCCGGAGGACGTTTAACCTGAAATTGGGGGCCAAAAAATGTTTACCACCATGTAACTGTTTTCAAGTAATGCTTGAAAGTTTGTAAATGCTTCAGACTTTTCTATGTGTGTGCATAATTATGACCTACATCGTCAGATCAGAACTTTGCTATTTCTCATTTGTATGCAGTATACAACCTATTTATGTAGAAATAGCAAAAATTCTTAAAGATTTACACATCTTCAAGCAACACGGTAGTATATATTTTTACAAATATGATGTTATGTTTTAACATCTATAATTCACAGTCTCCTGTCATTCAAGATCCAGTTCTGTGAGGCATACACTGACCTATTAATAAGCATTCATTTTGTTTTTAAAAATACTTTTGACCTATAAAAAGGTAATATAAAGCAATTTTAACTGCATAAAAGCAAAACATTACAAGGCTGCTAATAATGTATATAACTGTTTAAAACCCAGTTTTAGGGGTCTGTACATTTTTTCTTTGACCAAGCTCCAAATACAGCTATTAAATATTACAGTATATTACAAGCGTATGACTGTTTACAGTGATGCTTGAATGTTTGCTTCCGAACTTTTTGATATTTCTCATTTGTTTAACTGAGTTCTCATTTATGCAGTACATAATTGATTTTCTATGTTATTTTCTATGCAGAAATATTAAATATTCTAAAAGATGTGCACATCTTCAATCACCACTTTAGTTAATATTTTACAAATATGATGTTATCTATCATTTACAGCCTCCTGTTATTCAAGATCCATTTCTGTGAGGCATACACTGATCTGCCACAACATAATTTATCATCATAGCATATTACAACGTAAATATTTACAGTGGTGCTTGCAAGTTTGCTTCAGAACCTTATATTTCTCATCTGTTTAACTGGGTTTTCATTTATGCGTTAACGTTATATATTTGATTTTCTAAACTTATGCAGGATTAGAGAACATTCTGAAAGATTTACACAACTTCAAGCAGCAATGTAGTTAATATTTTACAAATATGTTATATTCCAAAATCTAGAATTTACAGCATCGTCTGCTATTCAAGATCGATTTCTGTGAGGCATACATAGATCTGCCGTAACACTGACACCCAAAACTAATAGTGTTTAAGTCCCTCGACAGATCAGAGTTGTACTGTGGTTTACCAGGTGGGCGTAGACATTAAAGAGAACTGAACATTTTTGTGAGACATACACTGATCTGCTGTAACACTGAAACCTAAAACTAATACTTTTTAAGTCCTTCACCAGAACAGCTCTGGTGTGTCTAGGCAAGGTGTAACGTTACTGGTGTAAACATTCAACACATGCAGAGAACTGAGCATTCCAGCAGGGACTATCTGTGCGAGCCTGGTTTCTAACGTCTGTGGCTAAAGCTAACGAGCCCTGTGGGTCGCACCTTCCAGGGGTGTTTGGTCCGGATATCCTCGAAATCATCTCCAAATATTGAGGCGAGGGCTTCAAGTTCATTCTCCTGCTGTATGTAGTAGTCTTCGTGTCCATGTGGAGAGTCAGGAGCAGTGCTCATTCTGCGGCAGGGGACTCATATCTCCCCTCCGCCCCTCAAGTCAACCTGCCAGAGAGGTCTTCACTCCCACACGCTGCTGTACGCTACTGCAGCCGTATGGCAGTCGTTCCTTCAACAAAACAAGATCTAAAGCACCTGATGGTCAGGAGCATGTCGGTTCTAAAACGTTAAAATAAGTAAAAGTCAGGAGAACGCGTCACGCAGCTATCACAACAGACCCTCACGCTAGAGTCAGAGAGTCGCCATGCCAGCGCGTCGCACCAGTGACGTAGCAGCGAAGACTCTTAAGTCATAAAATGAATAAATTAATTATTTTAAATACTAGGATAAGTAGGGACAGAGGAACTTTATCTTCATACGTACAGTGAGCTTTAGTACAGTAAGTGAATCTTACTAATGGAGCGAGAAAGCACAGGAAAGGTGTTCCGGTGTGATTAAATTGAAATACACTAAATGGACAAAATTATTGGGACGCCTAACCATTACACCAACAAGGATTTTAATGACACTGCATTCAAATACACATACTTTAATACGGGATTTGGACACACTTTGCAGCGTTCACCGTTTCCACTTCTCTTGGAAGGTTTTTACAAGATTTTGGTTTTGTGTTTCTGTAGGAATTTGTACCCATTCATTGTGTAGAGCATTTATGATGTCAGACACTGATGTTGGACGAGAAGGCCTGGCTTGCAATCTCCGTTACAGTTCATCCTAAAGGTGTTGGATGGGGTTGAGGTCAGGACCCTGTGCAGTCTAGTCAAGTTCGTCAAGCTCCACCCATTTTATCCAACCATGTCTTTATGAAGCTTGATTTGTGCACTGGGGCTCAGTCATGCTGAAATAGAAAAGGGCCTTCCCCAAACTGTGTCCACAGTTGGAAGCATGATATTGTCCAAAATATCTTGGTATGCTGAAGCATTAAGATTGCCCTTCAATACAAATAACAAGGTCTGATTGATTAGGACTAGTGAACCAAAGCTGATTCTAAAAAATTATGCATTCAACAGTTGAAACCTGTATAATTTTCAATAAACTGCCCTCACATCATTCCCTTACTTCCAGTGAAGGACAATCTTAATGCTTCAGCAGATCAAGACATTTTAGACAACGCCATGCCTCCAACTTTGTGGACACATTTTGGGGAAGAACCTTTTCTATTCCAGCATGACTGTGCCCCAGTGCACAAAGCAAGGTCCATAAAGACCTTATACGTTCGATGAGTTCGGTGTGGAAGAACTTGACTGGCCCACACAGAGCCCTTTAGGATGAACTGGAACGGAGATTGTGAGACAGACCTCATAAATGCTCTGCAGAATGAATGGGCACAGTCCCCGAAAGAAACACTCCAAAATTCAGAGGAAAGCTCCCAAGACGAGTGGAAGCTGTTATAGCTGCGACGGGGGAACCAACTCCATACTAACGTCTATGTATTTGAATACAACGTCATTAAAGTCCATGCTGGTGTAATGGTCAGGCGTCCCAATACTTTCGTCCATGTAGTGTAGTTGTCGAACCCAATGCGCAGCCTGAGTACTGAGTTTGACGCAGGAAACCGCTGACTGTTATCACGAATACAAGTGTGTTAAATTTGAAATGCTCAATTCCATTGAAATAATTAAGTACATTTTGAGGTTTTACGGTTACTCTGTTTCTCTTCCCGACCAGTGGTCTGGCAACAGATCTAAGGGGTTTTTTATCATGCATACAAATTGATCTAAGGTGTAAATGTGTGTAATGATCAATGTAAGTAATTGTAGTATATCAATACTGACACAAGGTGGTGCTCTTGTTCAAATAAGTTTAAATTAGCGCGACTGATCAGTCAAGATATTCAAACTAACAAAAGACAGAAAATGTTGTATTATTTTCATAATTAAGGTTGCATATGTTGCACATACAACTACATATTAGCCAGTAGATAAATATAACAAGGCCATTAGTCTATGTTGGGGGTATTCTGCTGCACAAACCTGCTCCTCACGCATGTTTAACACACATCTGTCCATCTATCTATCTATCTGTCTGTCTGTCTGTCTGTCTGTCTGTCTGTCTGTCTGTCTGTCTGTCTGTCTGTCTGTCTG